>QUSF01000021.1:1701244-2232155 GCA_003676055.1 Chloebia gouldiae
AAAGGGAAAAATAAGTGAAGACCAAGGAACACTGAGATGAATAATGAGAAGTCAATATCATTATTATATATTATATATATTGTGTGTGTGTATATATATGATATATATACTATGTATAAAATGAATAATAGTTTATCTATTATATATATACTATATATAATGAATAATAATATATAAAGAATATATATTATATATACTATATAAAATATTATACAACATATATAATATATATAATAAGATAACATAATACATAATAAATATACATAATATTATATACATAATACTATACATATTATAATATAATATTATATATTAGAAGTGCACATTATGCATGTTTGAAAGCATTTACTAGGAAAACAAATAAATGCAATCTTTCCATGACATTTGTCAAGAAGTTGATACCTACTGGTGTATAAATACAAATTACTGTAAAATATCATGATGGCTTGATTGCAGCGTGAAGAAGTGTGTAATGAGCTTATTTCCCTGTTTGATCTAAGCATGGCTGAAACTATTTCCTCTCTTTTTCCTTTTCTCTATTTTTCCCATACCTCTCACAAGGAAAAGTGATACATACTGTCAGCTGCTCTAAAATAAAAGCAGAAAGGTTAAGGTTGGAGGGGCCATAACTAGCAGGGGTGCAGAAAGAGCTCAGACTTTTATGGATCTAGAGATCAGTTCTCTTTCTACTCTGGACCACATCTAGGGCCTTTCTCCACAACTTCTTAAAGCCTGACAAAGAGAGATGTTACAGGGAAATGGAAAACAAAACCAGTCGTACGTGTGGAGGCTTCAAAGTGTCAGCATACAGATCCATCTTAAATAATGCTACATGGATTAAAAAAACATGTTATCCATGCCACCAAAACAGCTAGGAGGTCCCAGATACAAAACACACTGTTTTTGGGGGTTTCTCACAAGGAACAAGAAAGCAGTACCAGCTCCAAAGGCAGGTATCTAGTTAACAGGCCAAAAGTTTTGATGGGTGATGGAGTTTATTAAAATACCTTAATAGGAGGTGATTTCCAAAAAGTTAGGTTGAAACTGTAAAGAGTTTTTAAGAATGGTTTGCCCAGGGTTGTGATTTTATGGCTCACTGAATGGAGCATGCAGGAAAGGAAGACCACACTTTCACTGCATTTGAAAACAGAATGTCAAAACTGCTCTGATTTCTGCTTTCATAATTCAACAGTACAACTAAATCAGTAAAAACTCACTTAAAGCAGCCATTATGGAAACTGGGTAATAATACCTTCGATTTTTCCCCCGAGTGCTTTTCTAATAGGTATAAAGTGCCAGTGAACAAGAAAGCAATCTTGAAAAGTAGAATGTAAAAAAGCAGTTTGTGATATTTTTAGCTTTAAACCACTTTCTGAAAAAAAAAAAGTAAATATGTGCCACTGTGTGTCACTGTGTCACTAACTTTAAATGAGTAAAAACCCAAGAGAAAGGCCAGATTATTATTCAACATTCTACAGCAGCCAAAAGGACATTCAGAGGAAACAGAAACTCTTTTTTGCTGGATGCTACAAGCAAGGCCCACAAATCTTTTCTGACCATCCCCCAGAAACCCAAACTGATCTCACCTTGGCATTGAACTTGGCAACGAAATCAAAGTGCTTCTTCAGGTCAGTTGCCAGAATGGCCTCGATGACGAGGAAGCGGAAATGCTTGAACTCCACGTGGTCCAGGTTGACCAGGAAATTGTACTCTGGCCTGGACATGAAGAGGTTCCAGGCAGCAGCAGCGTGGTGGTTCTCCAGCACGGAGCGGTCGTTGTACAGCACCGCCTGCGGAAGCAACGCGGGGCAGCTGAGGAACATCTTGGCAAAACCATCTTAGCAAAATCATCCCAGCAAAATCATCTCAGCAAAACCATCTCGGGAAAATCATCCTGGCAAAACCATCCTGGCAAAAATCATCCTGGCAAAACCATCTACGCAAAATCATCTACGCAAAACCATCTTGGGAAAACCATCTTGGCAAAAACCATCTATGCAAAATCATCTACGCAAAACCATCTCGGGAAAATCATCCTGGCAAAACCATCCTGGCAAAAACCATCTTGGCAAAACCATCTATGCAAAACCATCTTGGGAAAACCATCTTGGCAAAAATCATCCTGGCAAAACCATCTTGGCAAAACCATCTCGGCAAAATCACAGCAATGGATCATCCTGTTTCAGGCCATAGGTTAATGGTTAATATAACAGAAATGTGTGCTTCCCTGATTGCCAGAATGAACCTCACTTAATGAGCTACTGCTCTTTGGTAATTGCACCAGGCAGTTGTATCCATGTAGGACTGATTCCAAACACAGAAACAGTTTGCAGAAACTCCAGTTTGCAACCTGAAAACATGTACTCAGCCTGATAGATATAGGGCTAAAATCCAAAATAGGTCAAATCTTTACCAAAATAAGATACTGAACTCTCACAGTGATGGTAATTCCATTCAGAAAAAAAAAAATCCTATTAATTTATTTCCAAAATAGAGTCAGTACATAAAGGCTAATCTTCTAACTTTTCTGATTTTTACAAGCACAGAGCTATAGCACTTGTTTCTTACAATTAGATTTAAAAGATAGCACATGTATTCTCCCAATCTAGCTACCTGGCCAGAGAATCAAAGCTTTTGATCACAGAAATACATTGCAAGGATGAGAAGCATTTCTATCCATTCATAGACACCAAGTGACACCAGAGCAAGTTCAGGTGACTTGCTCTTGGTGACAGAGGAAGTTTGGTTGTAAGCTAGGGAGTAAATCTAGAATTTCTGCATCCCTACCTGACCTGCAACCATTAAGATATCTTTTTTAAAATTTCCTCATCAACAGAAGAATTTTTCAGCACAGTGTGCTGAAGCCAGGCAGGTCAGCTGTGTAAAGCAAGGCAAGATGATCTCATAATTAAGCCAATAAAGAGTGACTCAGAATTGCTGAATTCATCTCTCAGGACTGGCAGCAACTTCTGTGTAACCTTAGCCAAACTTCAACTCTACATTTATAACACCAAGATTATTTTCCACTTCCTGCCTCCAAACACTTTATTAAAAAGATTGAAGCTGCTCATATCCTATAGAAGCGACAGAAAATGTGTTATGATCACACATGATAAACTTGCAAAGCACAGTCAACTACACAACTGGGATGTTTTATTTTATTTAATCTTTCTGTGCATTACTTGGTAGAATAATTCTTCCATTCTTCCACAGTTACAGGTTCTCTATCAGTCAGCAGAGCTTTACCTTCTTCACTGACACAGTTTATCAGTACCTTTCTCAACAGCTCTGCTGAGGGTGTGTAAGAAGACTCTTACCAGCAATCCCCAAGTGAAGTGATTATTTCTGTCACTTTGACAAGCTGTTTCAAAATATTTGGCAGACTTGTGCTTAATGGAAGCCACAGGCACCACTAGCAAGGACAAGCTGTCATCGAGACCTTCCAAACTCTACAGCAACACTGCCTGAGATTTATTTACCTGAGGAGCACTCGTTGCTACCAAGAAGGCATTGGTCCTTCCAGGGTGATCATAATCATGCATGGCTGCAGCTACATAAAGAGCCATCAGCTCCAGGGCAGGGATGTTGCCAGCCAGGCATCCGTAGCTGTCATCTGTAGGTGTGTATGTCTTTGAAAACACATATCCCATATGGCCGTGAGTGATTCCACTGTCAGAATCTGAGCAGAAATAAAGAAATGAAAACAGTAAAAAATCCAGCGCCACTTTTTTTTGGTGACATACTGTTAGAGAAGCAATAAAGCAGGGAGAGAAGGAGCAAATTCACAGTAGGAATAAATGCAGCCTGACCTCAGTGCTTGCTGTGCCTATGATCCAGTACAATAAAGCAAACAACTGGAAAGGAACAAATTCTGATCCCATCTGGGGATCTTCCAGCCCTCCAGGAAAACCTATTCTCCAACTATGTAAGTTACAAGCAGTAAAACATGGATTCACAGCCATGCTGGAGTTTTGTGGGGAGACTTGACCTTCCCACTCCTTTCTCTAATTTTTTTCATCATGTAGACAAGTCCATCAGACACTGATAGTCCTTAAAGCAATAGACTAGAATTTAATAATTTAAAATTACAGTGTGTGTTTTCCAATACAAATACCTAGACTTTGGATCTTTGCTGATAATCTTCTTATCCTCCCTTTTTTGAAGCATTTTGAGCATATCTGACAGAGACAGATACTGAGATGCTTTGCTAATTTAATCTGAACGACCTTGAATGGATCTTGCATGTAGCTGAACAATGTCTTTCAAATAACAAACATCAAAAAGCCCCAGAGCTCAACCCCTTTCATTCCACCTAATCTACAAATCCACTGTAATACCTTGCTAATAAATTTTTTCCAGGAATAAAACCATTTAACACCACACACACACAAACACACAAAAAAAAGCATAAATGGAAAAAACTCCTGCTTTTCCATGAACTCTCTGAGAACTCCCACAAAACACAGACAGGTCCTCTAGTTGCCACAGCTGAACACTGATAAATTAATATAAAAATGCAAGAAGAACAGCTTGAGCAATCATAAAACAGAAGAGTGGTCTTGTAAAGCAATTGCTAGATGGTAACAAGTCTTTTTATTTGGAGAAAATGGGGAAAAGCAAGGAACGCTTCATGAGAGCCAAGCAGTAGCAAGTGCACAGCACTGCCTGCATGCCCCAGAAATTGTAGAAAAAGGATTTAAGACTACACTTCCTCTGTTTTCCATTGCAAAACATTAATAATACAGTTTTCCTAGGAAAAAACTTTTGCAAAAGTCAAATGGTAACAAACATCTGTCACTAAAAATGACCACAAAGGCTTGCATTTACACATCATTAAATGTTAAGTATTAGGTTTTGGAGGAACAATTCCATTCCCTTCAAAGTTACACAAACACACCTGAACACCTTCCAACATCCACTGAGCTTCAACACCGTGTTACAGACTGCAAAAAAATTTTGCATGCAATCCCCAGCTTGTTGCCTTTCTGACAGCAAAGTTCATGAGAGAAACTTTAGGATGACAACATTTAAATATACCTGAGTCACTTGCTGAGCCGTGGTCATTGATCACAGTTGGGAGTCCTGGGATGGGCTGGGTTGTGAGGTACCACACGGCGTGTAGAACATCAGTGGCATGGATTCGGTTGTGATCTGTGATGGGAAGAAAACCATCCAGCTATAAAACATCAGGAGATTTCTGACAGAGGGCTATCAGCACCATCTAGTGGGTACCGTGTGGCAGGCAGTCCAGCAGAGACAAAACCAACATTATCACGAGCATCAGACCTGGTTTTACCTTTTTCACAGAAATAAAAAGAAGGAAGATAACTTCATCTTGTATTAGAAAGAGATTCTTCTATAGTAAAACAACAACAAAAAAACCACTTAAGAAAAAAATAAGGAAATATAGTCTAGGTTCACAAAAATCTCAGAGACTCTATGAATAGTTAAATGTTTTAAACAGAAAGGAGTGGCTTCAGCAGAACAGGCTGTGGGACTTCAATCTCTAACCTCCTCAAGCTGTGATCTGCTGCTTTAGATCCCTGACCCAGTTCAAACACAAGTAAAGGATCGAAATTGGGTCTCTCACTTCTCCAGAACAGACTCCAAACCACCTGGCTGAAGGCATTGTGAGGTAGCTTTCCTTAAATCCCTCCCCATGGCATTTAATATTTGACAGAGAGAGAATACATGACTTATAATGATGTTTCCCACATTTTCCTGTGAGTGTAGAGAAAACAAGGTGTTCTATGTTCCTCAGTGCTGGGTTTATCTGCCACCTAAAGGGGGTGAAACTCCTTCCTCTTTCCTCAAAACAAGAATCTTTGGCAGCTGAAGCACTTTGATAAATGTTATTTGAATTAGCAGATACTTTGGGGATGACTGAAAAGAGGGAATAAATGCTTTCCACTGAAAAATATCAGCTAAGGTGTAGTTACTGAACAGGCTTCACTCATGATTTGGGCATATTTTTCTGCTTATAAAGTTCATCTCCCCTTTGGTAGCATAGCACTGCTACTGTGTAAAAGTCCAAGTTGCCTTTAGGGTGTCAAATATTTCAAGAACCTCCAACTGGAGCACTGTGGTACACTTGCATTATCAGGAAACAGTCTTTACTTATAATAGCTTTATATGATTTCTGGCAGATTTTGCCATGAATGATGAAACAATGTAAAAGATGAAATACAAAGAAAAAAAGATGACAGGCTGTGGTTCAGCACCAGTTTCTGCCTGGCCATCTATTGGGTCATGATGTAATGGAATTAAAAAAAAAAAAGTAGCTTTATAATGTAAGAAGAAAAGTATGAATACAAAATCCCCAAAACCTTAAGGAAGCATCCTTATGTGCCAGGAATTTTTACTTACAAGGTATCTCTCGGTATCCACACTCCAAGGCATGAAAGTAGTTCATAAATTCCCTCACTGGTATTTTAAAGGTTTCAAACAGCCCCATGTCATCAAAAAGCCTGTATGATACCTGAAAGAAAAAAACCAACAAAAAACCTCATGCTGCTAGGTAGATGAGAAAAACTCTACAAATTAGATATAAAAGACCTTAGGTTTAATTACCCCATGGAAATCTGCTTTCCTGGTAGTATTTTCCCAAATCCTTGACTCAAATCAATTCCCAGAAAAGGAAGAACAAGCAAAGGACTGACAGAAGGGGGAACCACGTGGCTCCTATGCATTGTGTCCTTGCTTTCTCTCCAATTTTGGAAGTGAAATGATAAAAATGACTCCAACAAGATATCAGGGGCAGCAAATAGCTTAGGAGGCAGAGCTGCTCTAAGCATTCCTGCACCAAAGGTGACTGTAAGCATCCAGGAGAGGATGTATGGGAAGCAGAATGCCATGGATGAGTGAGGAGGTGTCCAGGAGACATGAAGGCTCAGAAATGTAGGCAGCAGCTGACACAACATGGGCACTTCTGAAGACAAGTCTGAACTTGACATACAAAATAATGGGACAGAGTAAAATCACTGCCTGATCTTTTCACTTCTGTCGCAAATTGGACCCCAAAGCCTTGCAGAATCTTTATTTATTTACTGCTGTTAGCTAAATTCTGTCCTTTTGTTGCCATCTGCCTGGTAATGACCTGCCTAGAGCTAAGCAACTTGATGCACATTGGGACTGATGTGTGCTCCAGGGCAAGAAATGGTCACAAATTACACTTTGTGTTTTACATCTGAGTATAAATCAAATGTCTATCCACACCTGCTTGCATCTGTATATTTTCTATCTACATTGGGACCTATGAGCTGCACCTAAAGTTGAATGAACATCAACTCCAAATGTCCTGCCATTGTGGGTTTTTAGGGCAAGAATAAAAAAAAAGAGAGGAAATTAATTTGTAGCGTTAATGATCTTCCTCCTGCCTGCCCTCATGGTCATTCCCTACCAGGAAAAACCTGCCTGTGAACTAATCCTGGCAAAGCAGTGATGGTGCAGAGGCAGGTGGAGTGTGGGGTCTGACCACATCCAGGATGACCCTCCAGTGACCAAAATTGGACAGGGAGGTTCTGCTGGGGGTCCCAGCTCTCACTTCTCTTCCTACCATACCTGAACCACTGTGCTCTGGAAAAAAAGAGCTTAGAATAAAAGGTAGAGCCTGTAAAAGACGCTCTGAAAACCCCCTGTGTTTAGGCAGAGTGAATAGAGTGACCTTATCCATAATTAGGATTAGAATCTGCATATAACCCTGTTTATCTCTCTAGAATCATGGCTTAACTGTATCAGCTGGGATCCAGTATTTTACCAACAGACAGATGAGTCTTACATCCTAGTGTTAGTTGAATGTAAGTCACTTATTTCCAGCAAAACATCTCTGTATAAAAGAAGAATCATAATGAAATGATGTTCAGCAGGACCAAATCTTACTTGTCTACACTAGCAGAACTGGACAGGTATCTTAAATAAAGCATGTCATAAAAGCATGTTTTTTCTCCCATTGGATTTTGGGAGCAGGGAAATTCCATAGTTGAAAAGAAGCAAAGTTGACTGTGATGTGTAGGAATTACAGTTTTTTTTCTCTAACTTGGAGTAAAATGGTATTATTCTTTGGGATCACTAGATAACATAAACAGCCAAGCAAGTAACTTGGCCATTTTAATAACTCTTAAAAAAAAAAATTCTTTCTTTCTTTCTCTCTTTCTCTCTCTCTCTTTTTTCTTTCTCTCTCTCTTTTTCTCTCTCCCTCTCTCTTTTCTTCTCTTTTTTCTTTCTCTTTCTTTTTTCTCTCTCTCTTTTTTCCTCTCTCTTTTTTCTTTCTCTCTTTCTTTTTTTCTCTCTCTCTTTTTTCTCTCTCTCTCTTTTCTTCTCTTTTTTCTTTCTCTTTCTTTTTCTCTCACTCTCTTTCTTTTCTTTCTCTCTCTTTTTTTTCTTTCTTCTTTCTCTGTTTCTTTTCTTCCTTCCTTCCTCCCTCCCTCCACTTTCTTTCTCTCTCAGCAAAGAGGGAGGGAGCAGGTGTAAAAACATGCTAGAAGGAGGAAGAAAGAGTATTGATAACTTCCCAAAAGTCAACTAGTCAAATTTTTTAACTAAATAAAAAAACAAAAACCAACAACAAAACCCAGAAACAGTAACTGTGCAGCTTTTTAAATTCCTTGCTCTTAATTAAACACTTGAATGTGCCTCTGTCTATCAAAATGCTTTCTTCCCAACCCACGTGCTGTTTCAGGAGCTCCCTGGGAGTTGGAATCCTGTGGGCTGAGCACTTGTGCTGAGATGTGTCCCCTCCTGCCAGGGGTTTGGCAGAGGGTTTCACCACATTGCCTCTCTCCTCCAGCCTCCCTGTCCTGCCTCAGAGCATGGCTCATGCTGGAATGAATCATTTGTAACTCAGAGACTTTGGTGGCGCTGCCTGACCAAGGACAAGCACTTCTGCACGGCTCCTGATGGAAGCTTTTTTTGCCCCTGGGTTGTCACTCACACCCAGCCCCTCTCCTGCAGGCACACAGCAATGGATCTCCTTGGAGGACACGTGCAAAGTTTGGATTTGCAGTTCCCTTCTCAGTGTCTGCAGGCAGCTCTCTCACAGCCCTTTCTGTGTCTCGTGTATTTGCTTCCTTCAGACCTGTGTTCCTTGGAATTTGCTGCCACCCAGCCTCTGCCTCTGACAAGCTCCTCTCAAGGCTGCTGTGATGATCCCAGGAATATCCCATCTCCCACGTGTGATGATGAGAGGGCCAAATAATCCTCCTGTCATCCTGCAGGGACCTCTCAGAGCCCTGCAGTGATGCTGCCCTGCCTCTGACACTGCCAGCAGAGGAGCACCCCCACTTCTCTCTCTGGGCCCAGCAAGAAAAGCCAAACCACAGGTTTTAGTCTTACAGGAGCTGTATACAAAGTGTTAAGTGTGACTGAAGATATTGTTGAATTTTATGGCCTCGTATGAAGCAACAGCTCAGGTCTGAGAGCTTGGCTCTTGGTTTCTGAAACGAGACTGAATTCATGCTCCTCTCTGAACCCTGTCATGCACATTTGTCATTGCCACATGGACTGGCCTTGCCACTCCAGTTTGCACAGATGCTTTCATGGCTCCTGACTGGTTTGGGGTCTTTTTATATGTCTAAATCAATTTAACATTCCACAAAGAAGGAACAGATATCTCAAGCAGCTTCAAAGATGCTAACCCAGCATTTGCCTTCTAAACTGAATACTTCCCTGGAGGCATGTGTCAACTTTGCTTTGTTCCAGCTCATAAATTTAACCTAGCATGGCAAACATAGTTAATTCAGCTTTTTAATTGACTCTTTTTCTGTTTTTTTTTTTTGTTTTTTTTTTAACAGTTTAGTCCATTTAATAGCAAAATACAGGGAATAAATCATTAGATCTTTTGTTTACCTTTGTTAATAATATACTAGGATTTAAAAATCAAACCAGAAAAAAATAGTGCTTTTGGCTAGAGAAAAATAATTATATAGTTTAGTTTCCTGATTTCTGAAAATAATTTCATTAGCAACATCTCAGTAGGTGGGGGTAATAAGGATCTCTATTTTGTGAGCAAGGTTGAACTTGCTATTAGGGAGAGGGAGTTATTATAAACAGTTGTTACAGAAAATGTTGGATTTTCATCACAAATATTAAACCTTCTCTATTTTATTTCTCAAGCCTCATTTTGTGGAACTGTGAAGTGGATAACATGTTGGGAACCTGTGCAAAAATCAGATTTTGGGAAGTAGAGCGAGGAGATTTAGTGCAGTTTGAGGGAAGCACAGAGGACTTGTGTCCAGAGGTATAGAACCCCATTCAGCTTGGTGAAATGCTTAAAGCCTACAGAGGGACACATGTAAATAAAACCAGAACAACTTTTGGCTCATCCAAACTGTTCCTTATGCCATGAAAAGAAAGTTCTGGTCTTCCTTATGTTTCATTCATCATTCTATTATCATTCTATGCTGTTAGAAAAATGAACAGTATGATCTAGAAGAGCACCTCAATCCCACACTCACTGTCTAGTGCAAAAGTGCCTCAATGAGCACCAGTGAATTTATCCAATAAATATATCCAATACCCACAGTTTGCCTGCTTCTCTGAAATGAACCTGGAGACTTGGCAGGCTGGTCAAGCTCAGATGTTGCTTGCCAAGCTGCAAGAACACTAAAAAGCAGACCACAGAATAAATTTGAATTCATGCCATGGTTTTCCTTCTTGACCACCAGATAATTGAATCTAGCTGAATAATAGGTAACCACCAAGGGACTGTGATTTGATCCAGCATTCTCTGAAGCTTGTTACACTGAAATCTGCCTGACACACTAACCTCTGTGTTTCTGGTGGGGGGTGATAATTGTACCACATCGTACCAATTAACTTTATCTCCTCTTTCCAGCACTCATCACTACATGATGCCTTGTAAAGTGATCCTTGTTCAGCCTGATTCTCTCAGGCTTTTTTCCCCTTTCATCCCTAAATAATAATAAAAATAATTCCTTGCTTTTCCTGTTTAATAATCTCCAATACTTTTATAAGAAAAGAAATAACAAATTTGTCAGTGTGCCAGGAAAATGGGCATAACAGAGTGGAAAGTTCAGCCAAGAAAGTGATTATGGAAGGTGACACTAATCATGCTGGCTAGACACAGGCTGTGTCAGTAACTGAATTACACCCACAGGAAGGAATAAAAATCTGAGAGCTGAAAGAAAGACAAGTGAGCTCTCCCAACTCATAGCAAATCTTCCCTACGTAATATTATATGAATTTTTTCTCTAAGTTCTGATTCTTTAAAAATGAGGGAATATAGCAAGGACTCTCTACCCCCATTTTCTCAAACCCTGCTTTCTTGCCCAGCCTGAAATCTGACATCTTTTATTTCTGGGATCTTATACTGATCTTCAGTATAAAAGAGGACCAAAACTCTGTATATCTTGCATCCACTGAATATATTTACTGTTTAGCCCTTCCATGCTAAACCCCATGAGAAATCCTTATCCAAAGAACTCAGTAAGGGCTGGAAGCATCTCAGGAGAATATTCAGAAAAGAAGAGAACAGAAGGCAAAATAGGTGTGTGATTTTTATCTTTCGCATCTTTAAATTTAAAAATAAAGGCATTCAAAAGTAAGGAATAAAATGAGGAAGAGTTCATATTGTCAGCTTTGAATTAGCTATCAGGGATCACAGTTTATTGGATCATCAGGTTGTAAGGACAATACCTTTTAACATGTCTGTGTCTGAATCTGTCAACATTCTACCCAGACACTGAAGACAAGGTACACCTCTTACCTGACTGAGAATCCGACCACATTTCTTCCCAATTTTTTCCACCAAATCAAAGACTGGGAAGTTCCAACTATTTAGCTGCTCCATCAGGGGATCCAAATTGTCCATAACCAGAGGCTCAGGAGCCAGTACAGGCTTGTCCTGTGCCAAAAATCAGAGTAAAAGAGGATTGTTAGTTCAGTGAAGCATCTCAAGCAAAAATTTATGCCCTTAAAAGCTAAAGTCACATTAGCATCATGTGTAAGTCAGTGGTACTTCACTCAGCTCAGTGCAGATGTCCTCATTTCTTACAGCCCTGCAGCTACTCACTCTCCTTTGTAATGTGTTTCACTTGAATGGATAGGAAATTCTGTTTACGAAACAGCAGTGTCTGCACTTAGCACTGAGACTCACTCATTCATTCACTCATGGGAATCATTCATTCATTTCCAAGGGAGGCTGCCTTCATTGTGAAATTCACTGTGGTACAGAGAGAAAAGCTCTCAGTTTGTGCTTCTGCATCAGGACCCATTCATTAGACTCTAACATGGCTAACAGAGCTCAATCCAAGTGAAAATTTGTAGTCCTTAAACTGAAATCTATCTGTTTTTCAAGGTCTGCAAATAAAAGTTGGGTTGTGCAACCATTTCACATTTCTCCCAGTATACTCCCTGGAATTTTGTTTCACTTAGAAACTGGAGATGAGTAAATGCCAGAATGTTTCAAGCAAAATGCCTTCTCTTAGCATGTCCAACTCCAGCAGATTAAAATAAATTTTTCAAGAGCTCCTGCCAACTGCAGATTATTAATTCAGTTGTACAACAGACTGTGGAAAACTTAACTAAACAAAGCTTTCCCTCTGCATCTCAACCAAGCTCACAGCTGAATGCTGTGAGACAATCATCATTTGTTCATCACACTGAAACATTTGTTGTTTAAGACAATAATATTTTGCAGCACCCCTAGACCACATTTTTTCTGCAGGGATCTGGGTTTTTGGTTAGTTTGATTTTCGTTTTGTGTATTTTTTTTTCCCCCTCAGTGTCAGCATACACTCATTCTGCAGTGCTGGGGGAACTTAGAGGAGCTACCTCAGGTGGTGTCAAGGGATGGAGGATGATGGTCTCGGGTGTGTAGGACCTGCAGCCAGATCCCTTCCGTGGCTGCTCCTTGGAGCAATCCGCGTCGTCGTCGTTCTGCACGATGTCACTGCTGTCGCTGTTGTTGGTCTCGTAGTCAGAAGTGGCTTGAGCAGGATCATCTACAAACACAAATCACAAAGCCTGTGCTGTGAACAGCAAGGGTTTCATGGAAGCCATCCTGTGACCTGAATAACAGCAACAGGAGCTCTGACTCATAATACATATGTGCTGCTTGGCTGGCTCCAAAGTCGGACAATCTGTCCAAGGGCATTAAAGATATACCCTGCAGAGTGTAAAAAATGGCAGCAGGGAATGAAGAGAGAAACAATTTTGAGGACCATTATTTAAGTAAATTGAGGGGAACAGTATATCCTTTATAATTTAACTCCATAAGCATTTTGTACATGTTGTACATACGAAAAGGGAAGGAGCATTTGGACATGAAATTGTCAAAGACAATTTGTATGGACTCACCTGTGTGTGTGTTCTCCTTTTATGACAGACAAGCTCATCTGCCCTTTTAGTGGATGATTACTGAATTTGAGGGAATGAAGTATTTTTGACAAAGAATTACCTGTTCTGTTCAGGGTGTGTGTAGTAGCATCATTTCTATTTAGTGTCCCATTGCCAGCTTCTATTTGGTTGTAGGGTCTGCCACAGCTGAAATACATCAAGAAACACACACAATGTGAAGAACCACGTGGCTCAGACAGTCTTGTGTAAAAGGATTTCCCACTGGCAGTGTGAGATTATGTCACAGAGTCGAAGTCATGGTCTAGGGTATGATTTCCAGAGAAAATCACAGGAGAGTGCTAAAGTTTTATTGCATCTTGGGACAAAAATACAGAAAGACCTTGGATTAACTGCCCACCACCATTAAATTTGTGTTTTCAACAGTAAACCTGAACCATGTGATTTCTTCAAATGATTTATTTATTATTCCCTAAGTATAGAAGCACAAAATAAATCCCCTAGTTCTATACTACAGATGGCCTATAAAGATGAATTAAAATTATGAAACTGCCAGAGTCCCATACAATCTTACAGAATTCAGTTTGAACACAGTCATGATCTGGCTTCACTCTTCTTGCCTAAAATTTGAACATATTCCTCTTAAGGAGGAAAATTATATTTTATCATTACTTCAGTGACAGCATACCAAGTACATAACAATCAAGAGGGAAGATTTTGCTTCATCATTTCCAGAACAGAAACATATTTTGGGAGGGATCACAATATTATGACCTCTTAAAATGACTGGCACTTCCATGAAAAAGCTTTATTCCTTGTGTATAGTTCCCTTTAAACCCTAATTACAACGTGACATTTCAACATTTTCTTTGGTTTGAGTCAGCATTTTGTGGCATATCTTATATATAACAGTCTTCAAAAAGCAGGTATTACAGAATTATTTGGATTGGTCAAACTTTGTACTAGAACCTTTGAACCATTTTAAGTTCAACATATAAAAATGGCTTAATTCCTGTGCCAGCTAGCTTTTGACTGGGTCATCCAAACATATCCTGGAGCCTGGTATGCCCTGCAAACATTATGAGTTCCTGAAAGATTTTCAAATAAAAATGCTAATCTGTATACAATGATACCTGTAGTGCATAGCCAAGCAAATAAATCTTCTATCAGTCAGGTTGATAAACAAGATTAAAAAGGTATTAATTTCATTACTATCTACAACAACCTCACATTGATTCTTTTCTGACATTTTTAATGCAATTCTTAAATGTTCTTTTTAATAGAAGGCTTCCAGAAATGAATGCCACTCGTGATATAACAGTATTTTGTTGAAGTGGTAATAAAGCCACAGCTTAATAAGACTGCAGCACCTTTATGCTATATTCCTGTTGTGTAATATAGTTTTACTTTCAAATTAATCTCTCCAAATCCCAATTCTGGTATTCCTTTGGAAAACTCTTAAAAGCACTTAAGTTTCTATTTAGTCATCTAAATCCAATTCAAAAGCCTGTTTGGATCCTACTCCAAACTCCAGTGAGGATGAATCCCTTGAGCCAACTTGCAATCTCAATTTTGACTTTCTCACAGCCACTTCCTAGCCTTGCACACAGCACACGGAGACACATCCAAAGTCATGGGATTAAAGGCAGCAACTAAAAACTATTTCCAAAGATAGTCAAACTTGATAGTGCTCTCTGCTGGCTGGCCGCTTGTGCTGTGGCCAAAAGTAACATCTGGTGAGTAAAGCAACCTTGAAACTGCACTGGAACAGGCTTGGGAATACCAGTTTCCCACTGTTCTGAACTGGACACATACTGCAAACGCCAGCAATTGGATTTAGCAACTGAATCCTTTCTGAGAAGACAAGCAGAACAGCTTTCTATCCAAAATTCCACTTTTGCAAAGCAGGTCTGGTCTGTGTTACCTAATAAAGGGGGCACTTTAAAGTAAGAAAGGTAAACTGTTACTGGAGCTCTGAGCAGTAGAAATAACTCATCTGCAGTTGATTTCTGGAAAAAAAAAATCCCACAGTATCTAATCTGACTCTGCCTAGGGAAGACAGGACCAGTCTTCTTGAGTGAGGGCTCAAAATCACAGAGTCTTCAGGCCCTAGCTGTCAGATTTTTCTATGCCACATCAGGTGCTTGCTGTGCAAGCCTGTGAACTAAAGGTGACTGCTCATGTCAAGGGCATGGCTCCAAAAACACAAGCTGTAAACATGAAATCCAGCATTGGGATCTGCAGATTATTGACAAAGAATTTATTTATGAATCAGGCTGTCCACCTGACAGGAGTAAAAGTAATAAACATAACAATAAACATGGCCAACAGTCTCCCACTTAAAAAGTATTTTGTAGCGTTGATCTACACATTTACTATAAACCTGAAATAGCAATATAAACACTGTAGTAAATCACAAAGATGTGTATGTGGGCCAACAGAAAACGTTCGTGAGAACAGTGTGAAATGATTTCAAGGCATGTCAAATTACCATCTTACCTGCTGCAGATGATGGAGGGGCTGATAATAGGGTCTGACAGGCTAGGTGCACTCTGAGTAGAAGTTAAGACTTTGTGTGGCTTTAGGCCCTGCTTGGTGTCAGTGTCTGTAGGCTCTGGAAATGACACAGAAGATGTTTTTCCAGTAGGACTCGTGGCAGGCGTCCCCTGAATCGGTGAATGGCACGGGGAGGTGAGAGGTGAAATATTTGGTGGGATACCTGGCCAAGGACAAAAGGAGTCTTGTCAATTAACAGAAGTGGCAGATGGCTGTATTAGCTCACTGTGCAGAAATATTCTTATTGAGATGCACCAGCCTAGTCTCCAAAACCAAAAGAGATAACAGAATACCCTTGTCCACTCTGAGCCAAGCCCAGGGCTGCCACAGAGTGAGGAACTTCCACTGCTATCAGCCACTTTTACCTGATGAAGATCTGGCTCAAAATACAAAGCATATTTTCCCTGGTGAGCAGGATGCACTAAGTGGACGGGCATGAAATGAAAGAGGAGTTTGTGGCATGACTGTTGGCATCAGCATGTGCTAGTGACAGAGACACATGGCCCCAAACAGGCAGTTCCCAGACCCATCTGCAGTTTCTCTCTCACCATCTCTAAAGCAGGCCAAGGGAGGCTTACACACATTCCCAGAAAATCTGGATTTCTACATTTGAAGACTAGCGATAAAGCAAAAAGAGCAATTTTAGCAATATGTTATACAAAATACTGCACTTCTGAGGCCATTTCTCATAGATTTTAGCCTTGGTCTTCAGCTTGAGTTAATTTTTCAATATCTGTTGCTCACTGAGGGAGAGACTTGAAACCATTTCTGCAGCACATGGCAGTGTGCACCTGAGCTAGAGCACAGAAATTGCCAATATCTACATGTGCAACATTAGCAAGATGTAGTTCTCTCTGTCCCTTATTCCACCTGAGCATCACTGCCCACAATTCCAAGTCTCAGACAAATGAGACTCAAAGTGCAGAGGAGCAAACTTTATCTATCTTGAATGGAAATGCATGGAAATTGAGTTACCTCCTGTTCTGAAGTTTGTAGGAACTCAGCCCCAGTTAATTTACCACATTCACCTTCAAAGCCAAAGGACAGCAAGGCTATAGGAACTTCAAGGGGTTTTATGTTTGAATTTTTCCCCCTATCTAAATGCGTTCCAGACACAAAAATTATCTTAAATAAGGCAATACGTTGATCTAACTTTATGAAATATTAACCTTGCAGGATATACATGTACAGTTCCAGTGTTTTTTTCCCTGATAGAAACTTACTGTGATAGGAGGCTAAAATATGATTTACTGATGAAAATCTAAGAGTTAAAAAAAAAATCTGATAGATACTGTGCTGTAATTTGGATATATTCAGCATTTCTGTTTTGATTAAGGGTATTCAGCAAATGTGGTATGTATTTAGTGTCTTAATTCAATGATTGCAAGTAGGATATAATGCCAGTCTTGAGATCAGAATACTACAGCCTTCAGAGCAATTAAAATGTTATCAGATGGCCATGACAAAGGGAAATGGCTTTAAAATACAGGAAACCTCTGTTTCACATTTATGAATTCATTGAGATATCAGCTTTCCATCCAACAAAAATGTGTCTTTAAAAACATTTCACAGTCTGTTAGTTGCATAGGGGATAGAGTTGGATTATTATCTATCTTTGACATATATGTTACCAAGTCATGTTCATAACTCTAGAGGATGCAATACATATGGTCTTCCTTTAAGAATTTGAAACAAGTCCTAAGAATTTAAACAGCACTTTTCACAATAATGTCTCTAATCACAGCAAGTTTTCTACTGCTAGTAGGGATCCAGACTCTTGAAATATTTTTTGTTGTGTGTTTTTTTTTTTTAAGAAAGTAATTTACCAGGGAAGGTAACCACAAATAAAATTAAAGAAAAAAGCAAACTTTTTTTTCAATAATCCAACATTAAATCATTTACTGGCAAAAGTGATAAAAAAGTGCGTCCTGCTACAGCAAAGATTTTTTCACAATCAAGACAAAACAATAAAACTACAAAGAGAATTTTTAAGTACATCCATGCACTTAGGTCCTCCAGAACTTCTTCAAATGTGCAGTGTTGAAGATATAAAACAGCGACTTCAATGTGATGCGAAATTACATATGAAAACACTTGAGTTTTTTTCAAAATAGGTAGAACTAGCAGTATTTTAAAATGTGAATGTTTTCATGCATAAAAAGACACATTTTATAAATTAATATATTTATATATTTAGCTAAATCAACTTATAAAATTAATAATAATTGTATATTACCAATGGAGCTTGATAATATACAGTTTCTGCTTCCAGCTCAAAATGGATTCATGTAGGTTGTGCTTAAGGAAATCTCACTCAAGGAATATGCAGAGACAGCTAATGCCACAAATGTTATGCAAAACATCCTGCTATAGCCAAGGGAATTACAAAGATATAAATCACAATTTAGCATTTCACTTGCTGCGTCATGCCATGGCTAACTTCTATAAATCAAAAGAGTCAAAACATTTACAAAGGGCATGACTACAACTTATGGTACTTTAAGCAACTGTGTCAGGGTGGGTTTTTTTTTTTTTTTTTTTTGCTTAAATAAAAGAAATAACCATATTATACTGATGGAAGAATAATAAAAGCAGCAGGTTGGACAGTAAAGAAAACCTATTCATGAGGATGCTAGTCAAAGCTAGTCAAAAGATGCACCAGCTAGTCATGAGGCGCAGTTAAGTGTTGCAGTAAGGTAGAAAAATTATAAAGAAAAGCTTCATAAAATCAAACCTGCTCTCCTGGAATCAGTGGCTGGCCTTGTCAGGCTAGCACTTTGCAAGTTGCCATGTGAAAGCAATCCTGGTGTGAGCAGTTCCTTAGCATAACAATCTATTCCTGGGTGGAAAAACAACTGGCACCTGTATAAACTGCTTTTTAAACCACCAGGTAGAAAAATGAAAACTATCTCTCACAAACAACTCTACCTGCACGTACACCTTGGGGTTTGAATGACCAATCAATAGAAAATAACAACTTGTAATAACTAATAAATTAATTGGCAAGAAAACCACTGACCAATTGGAGTCCCACACGAGGTCTGTATAGATGGGAGTTACGTGAATAAAGAATGGGCTTTTTCCACCATGTAGAAAACAGAGTTAGTGTGATTTATTGCCACAGTTAGGCCAGGCTGACAGAGCTCGGGGTGCCCACTCACCTTGCCGGCTCTGCCGTTTGGCATTCAGGTGGTTGGTAGAGGACACGGCGTAGGAGGTGGAGAAGGACCTGCTCTTCGTGATTGTCATCAGGATGGAACTGTTCCAGGAGTCAGAGCTGCCAAACCAGAGCACAAACAAGCAACATTCAACACGGGAAAAAGCCGCAGTGGCAGATCTTACAAAATTCAGAGCTGCAGCAAGAAGTATGTGATACTGAGACAGCTCAAACTCTGCTGAGGGAAACAGCACCTGTGGGTTGGCTGAAGTGGTGTTTTTGAGGCACTCAGTACCACCTTCAGCAAAAATATTTACAATGCAGACAGTCCAAAGCTGGACTTCCCTCAGCGCTGAAACCTATTTGCCTTATTTATACAAAGATGCCTTCATTATATTGTTCTGACAGCACAAAGAGACTCAAAAGTTGACTTAAGTTAAAAGTTTATGTTCTCTTTTAACAGCTCCTTAAAAGAGCCAGAAGTGACACAAATTCTCAGCAGAACTGGAAACCCAGAGTACTCTGCTGCTGGTGCCACAGCAGGTACACAACAACCCTTGAGGCTGGGAAGGACTGGAAGCATCCTGCATGGTTGTGGTTAGTGGTGTGCCCCTTCATACCCTAACCAGGTGAAATGCCTGCTGCATCCCCCAAAAAATGTCCCTCACAGACCCTGGAGACATCAGTGCAAGAGAATTGTGCTGGAGGAATCTGGCTGCACGTGTTCTTGTGTGAGGGGAACAGATGTCAACCCCCTGCAGCAATATAGGTTTATGATTTTAGCCAGAATAGGCCAAAATCTTCTGCACATCCAGAAAACAGTATTTATAATCACTTTGCTGAATGACACCCATCAAATGTCAGCTTCCTGCAGGGATACAGCACTGGCTCTTATCAAGGCCTGTGAGCTCTCTGGACGGGTCTGCCAGGCAGCTCAGGCTCCACATTTCTCCTCACAGCCTCACCTCCAAGTGATGAGGACACACTCAACACTGAAGACAGACTTTTAAAGCAGCATAGCTCCAGCTGAGCTTGGAAAAAATAAACTTGAAGGAAAAAATAAAAAGCATTCTGAAAGAAAAAAACATGTGATGCTGTGTTACCTCTGCAAACATCTTGTTTTGGAATAGTAAGTACTACCTACAAAAATTACTGGTTGTCTTCATGGGCCCAAATTCTTAAAATCTGTGATGAACTAAGACAAAGAAAACAGGTGGTTTTTTTTTTTTAAAAAAAGTAATGGTTTTGCTTTGTTTTTGAATTGTCGTGAGGAATATAACATACTGGCCCACTGTGGAGTAAAATAACCCCAATGAACCAAACCAAGCATCTCTGACCCACATTCTTTGAGTTCCTACAATAGAATCACTCAATATAAAAGTGGGTGAGGGAAAGAATGTGTGAGTTCTATTATTTTTCCAGTATAATGTTTACCCAGTCCAGTGACATGGGGTTGGAAGAGCATAGATTACTAATCTCAAACTGACAGTTACAGGGGATTTTTGCAAATATGTGATTACAGAAATCCAGAAGTCATGTCCCACACTGTGAGGAATAAGTTGCATGTTTTGCAACTACAGAATCTGCCACAGGGCAATTCCAGTGTCAGCCTCTCTCCTGCTGTTCAACTTATGAAATGTTTCTTTCTCTGTGACCAGTGGAGTGAATTTGGTACAGGGGAAGTGGCAGATAACCAAGATATGTTTTTTTCTCTTCAGCTCAAAATTCTTCTCCTTGAAAGCAGATATCTCTTGGTCTGCCAAAACTTTTAAAGCTAGACTTATAGGATTCATTTTCCCCCTTTCTGGAATACACATTGCTTCTCCTACTGTGAAAGAAGTAGTGCAAACAGTAGGCTGGGAGGCTTGACAGAGCTATAATTACACAACTGGCTACGACATTAAACATAGGAAGAATTGATAGCCTGCTTAGCTGGCTCCTCATGCAGAGTTATATAACAACCACAGCAAAGGACCAATAATAATATTTAATTGCTCTCCCTCTGATTCCCATCTTGGACACTTACACACTACGTGAGAGTGGGATCAACAGCGTAAATCAAATGCACCCCAGGAACCACAGGTCTGTGAGTGAAAACCTCTGCATTTGGTTACAGCTTCCTTCTATTTACTTTTACTGAGGCAGATGGGACTTCTCACAAAGGGAACTTTGGCAAACCACGTATTTTTCTTGCATGAGACTTTCAGGGTACTCTGCAGGCTGCCTTGAGCACCTCCACACCCTGTATGACAGCCCCATCCACGGGACAGACTTAGGCACCTGAAGAAAGGTCAGCCTTGGAAAAAAGCTGCTCTTTGGGGCTGCATTCCCCCAATCTATCCAATAGCCAACACTGGTGATGTTGGGCCTTCCAAGGTCCTTTTTCCCCACTACCAGCACCAAATTTTGAATTTCATAAAAGCACATGACTCTTCTGATGTCACAGCTCTGAATTCTCTTCTTGAATGCAGTGCTTTCATTCTGATCTTCCTTTCCCCAGTGTCTCCACGCTCTTTCCTCATCCACCAGCTCCAAGATGATGGCCCTTGCTGAGGTAGGGAGGGGACCTGAACTTTATTCTCACAGGGCTGTACGACAACTCGCTGCTCTCCACCTTCCTTTGAAGGCTCTGACTAGAACAGAAAAGTATCCATGGAGCCAGAAAGGAGGAAATCCTGTTGTAATGACATGATGTGCAGCTACTACAACTTTTATTACAATCTCTGCAAATACCCCAAACAAGTTGCCTGCTGGCCATAAGCAGCTGAGCAGACACAACTCTCTCTCTCCATTTCATGGGAGGACCATGTGCTTCATGATTCCAGCTCAGGGATCAGACCCTGAGAAAAACGGGAGATGAGGAAGAGCTTTAGGAATTGGTTTAATAACAGGACCACATCACTAGGTGTGTTCTTAAAAATGGCTAGGTTAATTGCTGCAGTTTTTCTTGGCTGGGCAACAACCACATAGGCAATCCCTGCATATAAAGAAAACTTTAACCAGGTATCTTGCCTTTCTTCTCATTTTATTTGGCAGTTCTGCAATTCATTAGGATAAATAGATTTTTTAAAATTTCTTTTTCTACCCAATAATATGAATAATTTTGGTATAATCTGACAAGAAATGGAAACGCTGCTTCTTTAGCAAATCAGTTTAGAGAAACATGAAGAAATAATTCTAACACAGTTCACAGCCGGCATTTTTGAATGTGTTTTGAACACAAAGAAATCTGCCCGAAGAGAAACATAAAAGTGAGAGGAGGCCGTTTGTAACCTGGATGAAGAAGACTCGTGAGGTTTGATGCTGGCACTGCGGTCCCTTCTCACTGGAGCTGGCTCCAGAGTGGGCAGTCCTGTGGCTGATGTGGTTGTGGTCCAGGTTGAGGACACTCGTCTCAGCAGTCCTGGAGGCAAACTTCTCCGTAAGCGCTGCGGAGAAACCAGTTCCTTACAGTTGGTACAGGCTTACAGAACCTCTCCACATGCACAAATAAAACCATTTCCATTTGCTTCATTCTGTCCGACAACACCTTTAAAGCTGGGTTCTCCCAGGGATTATTCATTTCAAACACAGCCAATGCTTTAAATGCTTGGAGAGTCTGGACCATCCTCCCTATCTCAAGTTTAAAAGAAAGTGTATGTATATATATATCTACAGCCCATAGTCACAGATGTTCAACACCTGATGTGGCCAAGGGTACTTCAACAAGTTAGCAAGGCCATAAAGGTGACTGAAGCATCTGTCATAAAAGAAAAGGCTGAGGGAACTGGAATTGCTCAGTCTGAAGAAGAGAAATCTCAGGGTAGATCTTACCAGGGTACACAAAAAGCTAAAGGGAGGGTGTAAAGGAGGAGGCTCTTTCTAGGGGTGCCCAGTGACAGGACAGGAGGCAGTGGAGCAAGAACTGAAGTACAAGGAATTTAATTAAAATGTAGGAAAATATATTTTTTTTTCTATGAGGAGGACTGAACACAGAGAAGGTGCCTGAAGAAGCTGTGAAGTCTATTCATGGAGATACTCAAAACCCAACTGGACATCCTCCTGAGCAACCCGGTCTAGGCTAAGCCTAGAAAAACTTTCTCCTCAATGAACTGAGGGAAAGGACTGGACTAGACAATCTCCAGAGGCACTTTCAACCTCAGCTACTCCAATTTAAACTGTTATGAATCCTCCGAATCAGAGATTCAAGGCAAGAAAGGCTGTAAGAAAAATAAGGCAGGGGAGCTCCAACTTTTAACCCTGCCATATCTACTCAACCCACAAAGATTACACACTGAAATAAAACTTACATGCTCTGGGATATGATGTCTCAAAAAACTTAGAGGACGCATCACTGTTTACAGCAGATTTTTCTTGACCACCCTGTGTTTTTCTTTCACCTGACTCTTCCATTTCTCCAGTTAACAGGATTCACATGTTTTTTTTCAAATTTTTGAAGGCAAAGATAATAAAGGATCTTTTTTGGAGCCAGATTTGCTGTTGCAGATCCTATAATTTTGTAAGCTGTTTCTCTTGTGAAGTTCTCATGAAGTGTTTATAGTTAAGAACTAAAATAAATATATCTGCAATGGAGAGCTTGGACTTTGCCAGAGGGTTTTGAAATATGAGATAGAAGACATCTGTGGTTCTGAAGCTCAAAGTTGCAGATAAATATGCTAACACATTATCTCCTTACACAAAATGCTCACTGTCAAATGGTTAAGGTGACGGTCCTAAATCTGCTTTTAGACACTTTAAATAAAGACATGCGAACTATTTATTTTATGAACCATAATACATTTAGGTCAATGAATTCTTCAATCAGTTCTCTGTAGCATTAACTCATTTCTTCATCCTTCATTTCTCTTCTCCTCATAGGGTATTATGCAACAGCAAACTAGTATCTGTTCCCTGTGTGTGCTCATGTGATAGCAGTGCTCTTCCACTTAACTCTTCCCCTCAGAGCCTAGGGTACAGCCATTATAGATATGGTCACTAAAATAAACTGGAAAATGTGCTTAAAAACTTGTGAACATCCATTTTGTACATACAGCTGCTAAACAGGCAAATAGGGTGGAAATTATCATCACACTAAACTATAATAAAAGAATCACGAGCGTTGCAATTCAGATGCCTGGAAATGCTGGAATGAGTGACTGGCTGTGCCATTTAAACTGTAAAAACATAAAAGCACTAGCCTGTGTAATGTACTCTGCCTATATTTAAATTTTACAAGGGAGGCTGCAGTACAAAAGCATTTTGGTTTAGTTACAGAAATGAAATGTAAGCCATGCAGGACAGCTAATTAGCAACAAACCTACAATTTACACTACTTCAAACCTGATGTGCTCTTTCTAGCTGTTCACTTGCAAAGTGTGGGTGGTTAACACTGGTTATTTCCTACCTGATCCCTGAGCATTCATAAAGCCATTTTTCCAGGTAGTATTATATATATATATATATCTATTTATGGTTCAGTTTTCTTTTTCTTCTCAAGACAACTTGAGCTCACAATATTTGTCATACTAATGATTGTGATATTTTTGTTAGTTAGTTTGTGGGGTTTACAACAATTTAGACTTGATCCAAAGCACCTGAAGGTCATCAATAGAGACTTTTCCATTGACTTCTGTAGGTTTCAGCCTTTTGATTAAGGGAAGGGAGAAGACATGGGAATTCACACAAAAAGCCCAGTGATGTCTGATAACCCAATGAGGTCCCTTTAGGGAGAGGCAGGCTCCAGGGCTCACCTTGGGAATTGCTAGTTTCTCTCCTTTCTCCGGACACTCCTCCGAGTCAGAGCAGGTGTAGTTCTCACTGAAGGACACCAAGGGATTCACCCTTGGCTTGTGGATGGCCTGGAAGGTCAGCTGTGTGTTGAGCAGGTTGCTCACTGTTCTCAGCGACGTGCAGACGTTGGGGGGCAGCGAAGGATCGGCCAGGAGGTCTGTGATGAGCCCGTGTGCTTCTCCCATGACAGCGATGTCCACCGTGATGCTGGTGCCAGAAGACTGCAGAAGAGAGAAATGATACAGGTGAGACAACAGAAGTGTTGTCTGCTGTGCCTGCTGGCACTGCCTCCAGCTGTGGTGAGCTCTCTTCACAGCTTCTGCTAAAGCGGCTGCAGGTGGAAAAATAATATGAAATAATTCTTTAAATACAGAGAACAACACTGAATAGATCGATCATCGGTTTGCAAAGCCTTTGGAATTCCATCATATCTGATTTCACAGCTTTCACCATCTGCAGCTGACTCAACCCCTCTGGATAAATTGTTCAGGCTCCCTGTGGAGACATGGTCAATAGCCAGGGCCTATTTGCACAAACAATTTTTTTGGAGACATGGCTTGGGATGGGAGGAGACTCTCCTGAGAGATGCCTGAGTACTAACTACAGAACAACTAATCTAGAACAACAAATGTTTAGTTCTTAGGCCTAGACGAATGAAATTAATCCCAAGCATATACTGCGATTTGTACAATATCTCCATGCAACTAAATTAGAGTATTCTGGTATGATAGCAACAACATTCTTCTCTGAGCAAGTGCATTTTGGGCAGCTATACCAAAACTGAAATGGAGTAAAAAGTGGATTTTTTTAAACCTTAAAGTTTTCAAGTCTGTGAATTGACAGCTAAATAGTACAATTGCAAAGATCTGAGGATCTTTAAGCTCCAATAAAGAACAGTGAGACTTGTATGCACACAGAAGTAAAGCACCAAAAAAGGCAGAAGGCATATGGAGTTCCAATGCAGAAGTGACATTTCAGCCTCACTAGCTGGTGCACTGAAATGCACCAAAAATTCTGCATGGAATTGCTGTTTCAAGGCACTCCAAGAATGACCATTTTCCCTTTGTTGTGTCTCTGACACGTAAGCTCAGTCCTGCTGTTACTGTTTGGGGCTTGGCAGGTGTACGTGCAGTTTCCCAGAGAGACCATTGCAGCAGATTTTGTACTAATTTGCTTTCATGTAGTTCTTAGAAAAAGCTAAAATACATAGTTCGTTAAATGGGGAAGTTATGTCAGTGAAAAGAATGTACAAGTTACTTGGAGTGGCAAGCAAAGAGCATGGAGAATTGGTCAGACTGAGAAGGAGGGTGATTAAAGCCCCAGCCAGGAATGATTCATCAGTGACAGCATTCATGGACCTCAAAACACAAAGAACAGAGTAACACAACTTGACACTGCTTCGTTCTCAGAAAAAGATTTACAGGCAATAAAGAAGCATTTCTAAGGAAAGTGATATATTAGTCAAGTATAGCTAAACCTCTTCCCTCTGTCTTCCCAGTTGCATAACGTGGACATCAGGCCCTTGGCAAATAGATGTTTCACTCCCTTGATCCCTTCTTTGTGTCCTGCCTCTTGCTAAGGCTGAGGTAAGCTTCAGGACCAGAAGATAGGTTTCCTCACTCACCAACCTCTCCTGCAGCCAGAAAACCAGCCTCTTCCCACATTTCTTTGCCATGCTATGAAATAGCATAAACCAGAAACTGCTTAATATACTGGAGTGCTATTTCATCCTGCTGAAAAAAATTAATGCCTGAATTTAACTTAATGGCTCTTTCACTGCTTAATATCTCCAGAGTGCATGCAGAAGGTTCTGGCAGATGCTAAAGAAAATTCTTAAATTAAAGGACAAGGCTTGGGATGGGAGTCATTAATTATCTATCTTAACCTCAGCCATGGCAAATGGACCAAAGGGGAGTGAGGCAGAATACAGACTCAAAATGAGATAGAAGCCTCATATTTTCAGCAAAACTCTGTCATCTACATCTTGAAATTCTATTAAGCCTGGAGTAGTTGAGCACCAATCAGAGGCAGAGATTAATACTTCTATGAAGTAAACAAGTCTGACTCAGCGGGCTGTAAGCAGAGGTTCTGTACAGCAGTACTGATATTTTGCAAAGCAGCCAGCATTGTTCTCCGTGATTACCAAGTGGGGAGAGGGAGAGCCCTTCTCCACGGTGCATTTCTGCAACAGGGCCCCCAGCTCCCTGTGCTGTCATGTGTGTTGGTGACCCCTGCCTTAACTCTGAGACCCAGCAGGTTTGATTGTCCCAATCAAACGCCAGGCTGTGATGAGTTATGTCAGTCAAGAAGTAGGAATGGTTCATCTATCTCAGGGTCAGTTTAGAGCACTATCAGACTAGGCTGACTAGGTAAAATTACAGCTATTTAAATTATTATTTTCTAAAAATTATTGCAAATTTAACGCATGGGAACATTTAAAAATATTTTAATTTTCAGAGTCTTTACTAAAAGAGAGTAGAGAACTGCATATGCTTTGCAGACTGCTATTCAGAAAGTAAATGATAATGTGTTTCCCTAAAGGGCAAGGAAACCTGGAATTTAGTGTAAATAACTGTGATGATGTGAAAGCAAGAGAGTAAACTGCTGAAAATTTGAGATTAATGTAGTCACATATATGCATATGTATTGTATATATGCACACAGACACACATGCATACAGATATATATTCAGGGAGTATTCTTTTAGGGTAAAAATGCAGACAAAATCCACGCTCAGCCTCTGTGAGTTGTTTTCTAATGTGCATAGCCTCTGCATGAACTGATTTGGATTCTTTCCAAACCACTTTACTCATTGAAGCTCCAAGGCCGGATACTCAGGAATACTGGCATGAACGTTTGCAAACACTAACACACAACTAATTTGATAAAACCAAACAAAACAACGAGGAGCTAAGATAAGGAGAACTTAATTTCACAATGGTCAGTGTTCATTTGCTCATCTGTGCCAATAATTGGGAATGCAGTTCCCTCCCATGAATTTTGGATAAGACTGGCTTGCTGTTCATTTTGTGACTTCATTCCAGCCCCAATTTCAGCAATGTCATGCAGTGACTAAAACTGAAATGCTCTGGGGCATGAGAATGAGAAAGCAAACAGGCTGGGAACAAAAGCAAAACTAAACAGGCTCATTTTTAACTAAGATAAGAAGAAAAAATAATTCCTTACGATGCTAAAAAACAGCTGGTTTCGGCCACAGTGCCATCTGGAATTCTTAAGTGAGCCCAAATGCACTTGCTGCATGTTTTGAGGCTTCCTTTTATGTACAGAAAAACCAACCAACCAAACAAAAAAAAAAAAAAAGCCCTAAAACACACTGCTGCATGTGCAGGACCAAACCACAAAAGCAGCATGTCCCAGCATCACACAGATGCTTTTTTTCAGGGCAGGAAACAACTGTAAGGAACACTCATATTCATATATTAAAACAGTATTCTGGAAAATTTTAATAATAATTTGGAATTTTTAGGTTTGAATAATTTGTTTTGGAGTCTGAAACATGACTAGAAAAGTTCTCAAAATTTGCATAACCGTCACTGGGCTTTTCTATTACAATCCACAAAATCCCCTTTGTTTTCTTCTGTTAAATTATATTATGCACAAAACTCTAAGAATAGCTTTTTACTCAGTAGGAGGAAAAAGCAGATAAAACTGTGCAGGAAAAACAAATTTAGGAAAATAGGAATAACGAATTCCTTGAGCCATAAGACCCAATAGATAAATTTAGGGGTGAACTATTTGTGTTGGCTCACCTGGGGAGCAGATTTGACATCCATACACTTAACAGATGCCTTACCACAAAGAAAAGTCTTCCCCCTCCCCATTCATGTTTTGCATACGATTCTCATCCAGCTTAACTAAAAAACACCACTCTCTCCACCCTACAAAGGGGGTGATTATCATGACATCACAAAACCAGTCGAAACTTACACAAAGGAAAAAAAAAAACCAAAACAATTATCAAATACAAACCACAATTCATTTCACACAGCCTCGTGTTAGGGAGAAATAAAATCTTCATTTGCTGTGGCTTGTACTAGGAAAAGCAATGAAGGCAGAGATGTTGGCTTTTCACCACGTTACACTCAAGAACACTGTAAGCAAAAGAAGGGGGGAGCTGAGGAGAAAAAAAAGCAAATGGAAGTGGCATCCAGCGTATCTTCAATCTTCACACAATTACGAGCAACTATAAATCACAATTTGATATGGTTTCCAAGTCACATCATAAATGTTCAGGCCAAGCTGTCTGGAAACAAAATTAAAAGCAAATATAATTCTCCATTATTTTAATGTCTACAGAGCAATTTGAAGGATAAACATGAATTGGCTTCTATGGAAATAATGAATCATTTTAAAGGCGCCACAGGCTTAACTACTCCACCTTCCACTGAATGACTAAGGAAAAAAGTGTGCATGCAATTCTTTCACATTTCACTTTTCTCTATTTAAAGCTCTAGAGCCAGAGTATTTTTATTTTTCTCTTATTTTGTACTGGCATAAGCTTTCAGATTTTCTCTTCTCTGGTGAGCAAAGAAGATGTTTATGAGAATCTTTTCTGCAGCTTAACGAAGCACAGCATTCCCACTGCTCTCTGGAGGTCAACCAGCCACAGGCTCTGCAAGGCACACTCTTTGGTAGGGCTGAAAATAGCATCTTCCTGTTGTCTCATCACATTGATCAAAGAAAACCTTTCCAAGGCATCTATGGAGCCCCTGGCTTTTCTGTTGAGTCTTTAAAGCACCCAGAGCCACAGAGCCATAAACCAGACGCTGAGGCACAAAAGATGAGCCTTCAATGAAGGAAATTCTAAATCTTGCTTGAGCCATAAGGATTGGAGTTTTGATCCTGGTTCCAAGATACTGGATGGCACCAGCACAGCAAAGCAGAGCTAACTGAAAACAATTACATTTGTTTGAAACTGCCAGAGAGGAGCATGACTACTTTCCTTAGAAGACCAGGATGACAACACCACCATTCTTTAAGGAAGAGGCACTGGTTTGAGAAGGAAATACTTCTTTCCCCCTTATAAAACCTGTGGAATGTATCACTGTCTGTAGCACGCTTTGTCTGGGGAGGCAGCTGCAGTCCCCACATCCTGCATCTCCACCTTAGGTGACACCACTCACAAAGCTCATAGTTACAGCTGACTAACTTTCTTCCATTACAGGATCTTTCAGTTCGTGACAGCTTTGTCAGCCAAAGAGCTCAGACTGAAACATAAACTGCCAGGTATTTGTCTGGGGTGAATTATTTCAGTGTTTGAGAAAAATTGCTCAGACATTTACAAGGAGACTGTCGGAGTTTTTTAACCATCCTAAAAACTCTTTGTAAACTGATACCACTTAATCTGCAGCAGGCACTGAAGGTGCAGTAAGGCCTTTTGCTTTCCCTGCCCTGATATGTCCAGATTTGGTTGTGAAGTCCTTGGGAAAAATGAAACCAAAGCTAGCCCTGCATGACCCCTGTGGGTTGTCAGAAACCCACCACAGAACTGCCCTAAGTGTGCTCACCTCCACACATGTGTGTCCTCATGCACTGTGCACAACACTCCAAAGGGCAAAAGACCACATTCAAGAAGCAGAGAACACATCTGAGCTCTTTTACAGTTTTGGTGCCATCTGTAACTTTCAAGGGAGGCTACAGGTTCCAGGTTTTCAGGTCACCTAGCAGGCTTTTTCACATTTGTTACACACACTGAAAGAAAATATCCTGGTGGTCACTAGTAACCAAGCAACAACGAAAAGATAGATGCAGAAATAATTTCAAGGAGTGGGAGGACTGGATTTGTCCAGATTCAAGACCTACAGAGTAGGAAAGTCTGAACCCGTGTGGATGCAAGTACTGGACACAACCCAGTGCAACACAATTAAATCCCTGTCATTTATATCTGACAGAAAGGACCTCACATGAACTAACTCCACAGGTACTGACATAAAATGGTACTTAATTTTCCACATTTCCTCCTGCCACAGTAGAGCAGAGCTGGAAGGCGTAGGGAAGAGGGACAGAGAGTGTGCTGGGTGGCACGGGGCAAGCTGCAACTGGCCATACATGTCCTGTGCCTCGGGCTCCTTGGGAAATCCCAGTCCAAGTGAGGACACTCAGCCAGTTGGGATGACCTCCTGCATAAGGCATGCCACGAGGAGGATCCAGGGAAAGCAGCTCCTGGAAGGAGGCGAGAGCACGGGCTGAGCCTTCTGGCTAAGAGCCGCCGGTCACAGCTTGCAAACCTCGTGGAAACTCTGACTCTGGTATTTGATGTTCCCAGCAGAGCCCTGGGGACACAGTCACCCAGCTCCAAGGGACTTTCCATGCTATTTGGCTGCCTAAAAACATTAAAACATCACGACTCTCCAGCCCGAAGAACTACTTGATGATGTAGAGCAGATCACAGAGTCAGTCACAGTCAGGGTTGATTACTTAAAAAGTAGACGCCACTCCAACTAAACTAGGAACTTAAAAAATTATTGCTTTTAATTAAAGCACAGCAGATGGCAAATATTAAATTTTACATGGGACTTAAATCTGCTTTGAGTAACACAGACCGAAGAAGACAATTCTGAGCTTCAGAGGCTGTCCTTAATTATTGTCTTACATTATTGTTCTCCAATTTGTACATCAGATGGTCACAAATTGGTAGCTTAAAGCTGATAGTTTTTGTCCATACGAAGAAAACAGTTACAACTGTCTTCAGCCTCAACTTGAGCTGCAGCAACACAAGCTGGGACCCAGCAGGAGTGGGGTGCTGGGTGCACACACAGGGGAGGTTAAACCATCTATTAACACCTGGTGATCTTACCCACTGGAGTTTACAGCTCCAGCATGCCTGCTTTGCATGGAAAGCTATTTTAATTCTACGGTCGACTATAACAGAGCAGCCAAACACACAGCATGAGTTAAAAAAAAGATCCATTGAAAGCAATAATCACCTCTCTGCCTTCTGTGTACTAATCCTCCCAACATTTTCAACTTGACAGTCTCAGTTACACCAGAGGAAAGCCAAAGGAGCCATGTACTGCCATATTTTCTCCCTTTCAAAGTGCTTCAGGGTCTTCTGGGATGCAACTTGAGAAGCAACCTCACAATTAGCAGCAAACTGCAGAAATATGTATGAAAATAAACCCAGCTAGAGATTCACATCCATCTCAGCCCTTCACTAAGAGCTATTGAACAGTATTAAGACGAGCATAATCAAATTTCATACATATTAAAAATGTAATGCAAATAAACACAGCCTCTAAATGAAGACAAAATATTGGGGGTGAGGTGAAGAGTTGCTACACAGGTCGTCAAATATATTTTCAATTAATAAAAAGGAGTTGTCATTGAAGAATAAACTAAAAAAAAAAAAACCACAAACTCATAAAGTTTTAAGAATGAGTGTTGAAAACCAGAATAAGAAAAAATTAGAAACTAGGAAGTAATCATCAGTGAAGCTGTAGATAAAAAGCCTTTAATGTTCAGTCTGTTCTTACTGGAATTACAACAGGGATTTGGAAATGCTAGCAGGAGCCAGATGTATATCTTGGGCCATGCTTCCCATATGCTGCAGCAACAGAGCAGAAGGATCCTGTGAAATTCTCCAGTGACCATGAACACTAAGGATAGCTAGTGGTCCATTTTTAAGAACAGGCTTTCCCTGAAGCCAAAGGACGGCAGTGATATTCTGCACCTTTTGAAAAGGATAAACCCTCTGCACATCAAACTCCAGTGAGAGCCTCACTGCAGAAAAATTGGTCCAATTTGAACATTTTTTTCTTCTCCATCAGACCTTGTGGTTTGCATTGTTTCAGTTCTCCTGACTTTAAGCACTCACACTAATACCAGTTAATAGCCACTGAGTGTTAGAGACGCCTCCTTCTCTTTCTCATGACTTTATGTCACTAATGAACTCCTCTGTGAAAAGAATTAATCATTTTTCTGTAACGCTTGGCTTTGGATTCTTATATTGCGACTCATTAAAAAAAAAAACAAAAAACCCAGCTATAGCCCTAGGGACTTGCAGCCCCCAAATCCTTCATCAGAGTTGCTGCAGTGCTATTATTTCTCTAAAGTACAAGCTACGAACATCTAAAGCCACAACCTGCAAAAGTCACATTTAAGCATATACTAGATGTGAAAATCCCCCACCTCTCCTGTGTTATTTATTGGCAGACTCTTCAATGAAGATCAGAACAGAGAGAACCAGTAATTCATATACAAGAAATATAAAACACTATCCTCTACATGCCTTCTCTGATATTAAAATATTTTTTTCACTCACCACAGATATAAACTGACAGACCAACAAGCCCTGAGGACTGCTTTCAACCTACTTCATCCTTGACCTGCAAGGACCAACTTAAAGACACACAAGGTTAGTTTGTACTGTGGGCTTATTTTGCCTCTGCTGTCACGAATGAAAAAAAAAAAAATTGCCTGCTGAGATACAAGGTTCACAGCTGATAATCACAGGTCAATGCCTGCATCAGATGGCCATTTTCAGCACTACTGTTCTGGCCTTTAATCCACACACTAGATGCTAAAGGCTCTAGGATTTTCTAAGTCAATTTAGCAATCTCTAATTTCTTCCATATAGGTGGTGACAGATTTGTCTCATACACAGCTTTAATCTAAGAAAAGTCTTACTTTCAACTTGTGTATTTTAGGTCATCAGCAGTGCTTGACTTGCACTTTAGAAAAAGAAAAAAGTAAAATGCATGTAATATTCCTAATTATGACACTCTGCCTGGTTCTCAATTCTAATTAGAGATAGACCCAATCTGTACTTCTGCATCATTAATATCTCACCAAACTGAACTCTGACTTTCTGGCTCAGGGTCTGCACTATTTTATGAGGGCCAAACACTTCTGTGTTTTTGGAAAGCTTGGATTCAAACTCACATCTAAATATAACAGCACCAGCTTCTCATTTACAAAAGGCAACAGAACCATAGAGACCAGAAAACAGACACAGATCATGAAACACTGGTGCTTATGCTGGCAACCACACTAGACAATGATTTCTATCTCCACAGTGAGTTATGTTTTCTGCTTGGATGTGGATATTAAGGGAAAGAAAAAAAAAAAACAAAAAACAACTGTGGGTTGCACATGGGGCTTTTTTAAATGTTAAATATCCTTGTGAAGCTGAACTTCAGTAGTTCATCAGAATCCACTGCAGCAATAAATCAGTGATGATGCACCAGTAAGTGCAATAGAAGCACTTACTACTGCTGAGTAGGTACACTGCATAGGTCCTGGCAGACAGGTTAAAAGCCTTAATTGATTTTTTTTTAAGGAGTTTGAATTTTTGAAAAAAAAAATTGAAATTAAAAGCCTTAATTGAATTTTTATATAAGGAGGTATAGAAAAGTAGTGTCAACACACAAATCTATTTTACCATCTAAAATCAAAGACTTTGGAAGATGCATCAATACAGAGATTTTACATTTTAGCTCAGAACTGGCCCTGTTAATTGGTGCACACAGTATTGGGCTATTTGCTGATGAGACTTAGAATCACATGATTCTGCCACAGAGCTCTCTAACAGAGAGAACAGTGTGGTGTCCTCACAAACGAGAAACAGCAGCTCAAACCAGGCAGCTCAAGGATTCAGAGTGCACTGACAACTTTAGACAAACACAAGAAGTATTTTGTACTGACAGAAAAATTATTGGTTTTGGAATTTCTGGAGACAGAAAAGGCTTATTTTGGCTTTGCTTCAGCAATTTTAGAACAGTTTTATAAAAAGATAGGAAAAAGAAATCGCATCAACTTCTCAAAACTTAAAGCTTTAGTTTGAAAATGATGAAATAAAATTCCTCAGTTTTTTTTTTTTTCAAAAAGGTTATGGCTTCTCTTTGTGAAGAACAGCCTGGTGCCCATATTTGCATTGTTTTTTGTATTAGACTTCTGTAGAAGCTTAGTGTGTCTCTTGTGGTCAGAGGCTCACATTTGAATTAAGTGGAGTTCATAGTAGATTAGACTCCAAGATAACTTCAATATTCAGGTTTGTTAACACTGGTGACCTGAGGCAGGTATTGATGCAAAAGATCTCTCCCCAAAGTCAGTTTAACTTTGAGGGGTTAAGCTCAGTACAACAAAGATAAGAGACCAGTTTAATCACAAGAAAACACTTGACTTCATACCCCTGACCTTGGCGAGCAGTCATGCGCATCTCTCATCACGGTGCTCTATGTAAACATATTTGTTAACAAATTGAAACAGACCACATGCTAAATTGTTTGCCATACGGTGCTCTGGCTGATCAGCTGATAAGGCATATGGATTGTGTCTTCCTAATTCTCTGGGATCTTCCTGACTGCTTCTATCTGAGTGTTACAAGTGGACCCAGATATCCTATTTATCCCATTAGAGTAAAAAAAAAAAAAAACATGTAAATTGCTGATCAATTTTCTCTGTACAGCCTCCTTCTCCTAATGCATTTAAGAGACTTTTGGCAACAACATTAGGAAACAACCTTCTCTAAAAAGAAGAATCACTTCATTTAAACGATTTGCTCTTTTAATTACTGTCAATACTAGCTAACACAGAGCAGAAAATGCATATCAATAATGCTCACTGTGCAACAGGTTGGCATTTTTCCAGGAATCTGAAGACTACCCTTAATCTAAGTAAAAATTTATTTGTATCCATTTCCTCTTTTAATGCAAGCTATAACTACTGTGGAGAGTAAAGCTGAAGCATTCTGTATGATGCTACAGCAAAATGAAATATCCAATGAAATTAATTATGCACAACACTTTTATCCACATGCCCTTTTATTTTTCATTGACAGATCAAAGAAGCATGTTTGGTTTCCTGTCAATAAAATCAAGGTGGCACAAGAAAGCAACGTGATGAGGACCCACTTTGTTCTGCCTTTTAGGAAAGATGCCTTCAATTAGGATGGCATTTTCTGGCATAGTATAAAAATGTCTAAGTCATAACTAACTACATAATTATCTAATTCTATACAGAGACACAGTAATATACCTCACACACATGTTAATGGCTTAGTTTAAATAAGGGAAGGGGAATTGATTGGAAGGAAATGAATGAACATTTAGTTGGCTGTTTTTTTAACCAGAAAAGAAAATGAAAATTAAAAACTGTCTCTAAAGACTGTTTCATGTTTTGTGTATAAAGACAACCCTATAGGCCCATGCCACCTACAAACAAACAGACAAGTTACAAAGAGGACTTCACACTCAACTCTGAAACCTGATTTGTATGGGTAAAGATAAAACCATGTTCTGACCCTACATAAAATATAAGGCCTGCATTAAGGGCTTGCATATGTGACCAGCCTAAATGTAAACCAGCCAAAGGATGTTCCACCAAGTGCAGAAAATAAATTATTTTAAACAAACCCTGTCCGTGGGCAGGCTTCTAACCACACACAGTAACGATTTCTGCTTGTAAAATGAGGTTCATTTAGCCCTGCATAAGCAATTTATGAACCCACCTTTGACACAAGACAAGCTTTTCCCCCTGCACCAAGCTGACAGCCATGGAAAAGCCCACATGGCTCCAGAGCAGCAGCTGAGCTCTGCTTCCCCCCGGGCAGCAGCAGCTCTGCTGATGATCTGCACCCAGCCCCTCGTCCCTGACAGGACAGAGAGCAGGGCTTGTGCTGGAACCCGGCCTCAGCCTCGCTCAGGAACCGAGCCACACGGACTGGGAGCTCCCAGGGGATGGACCAAGGGAGCCCAGAATGTCCCTCCTCTCTCTCTCTCTGAGGGTTTCTGCCTGCCCACCAGTGTCTCACGGGGTCAGCGGCACAGCGAAAGGTGGAAGGGCAGGACTCAGGGTCAGGCAGCACAGATGTGAGGACATCCAGCTGCAGTGGTGAAAATCAGACCAGGAGAAGGGGATGAGAGCGAGAACATTACAGAAGACCTGGTCTGAACAGCTATTCCAGGCTAGAGCACCAATACTTCCACAAAAGAGCACACCACCCAGGCCACCTTGTGCCAGGCGACCTCTCCAAGTGAGTCAATGCCTCAGGAGGGGGTGTGAGGTAGCAGCCATGGCACAACTGAACAGAACTTTCACACACTCTTTAAGATCCTGCAGCTTTAGGTGCAGAAAAGCCTTTCCCGGGGATCACCAGATGGCACTACTCTTCCTTCAAATCCACAGCTCTGCTGTGCCCATGAAATGCCATCATCGATTTGGGAAGAAAAAGATCTTAATCCGTGTTTTTTTATATATTAGCCCAGTAGTCTCTCGCTGTTCACATTCTTTCCAAAGATCTTGCAAATCTTGTACAAACAAGAAAGAAATTACTGCATCTGTGGGAGGTGGAGGGAGCCTCATAACATTTTGAACTGACTCTCATTCTAAAATATTCCATAGCAGAAAGACTACAAAAGTTTCTCTAGGAACACAAAAATCCCCAGCAATACATGCAGTGGTTGACAACTGTATTAAGAAACTAGAATTTCTTTCAGAGAAATAACTCCAACACGTAAGGTTAACATATACATGCCTCTCTCTTCTCCCCATGTTCTGTTTCTGTCTGTTATCACAGCTGCTGGAGGTGCTCAACTCTACCTGCAGTTGTGAAAGTATTTTCTAAATTTGGTTGAAGTTTATTGCACTTTTTTTTTTTCCTAAAAAAGAGCTGTTGAGAGTATCCAGATACAAATAATAATGTAAGATAGAAAATGAAAGCACATTAAAATGCTAATACAGAAGCACCAACGCACATACACACAAAAAACCAGTGTTTCCGCCTGAATGTTGGTGTAAACATGCTTTCTTTCAGTTATTGATGTGAATTGAAAAAAGATGCAAAGTATTCACATTTGCCTTTCCTCAGTTGCATAAGAGCTGATGTCAGGCTGTGGAAAACAGCTCATTTGGGATGGAAGCGGCACGTTCAAATTGAAGTCTCAAAAGCCTCTGTTTCTTGATGAGAAAGAATGATATTTCTTTTTTGCTTGTTTGCTTTGTGTTTAATCCACCACAGGACTCCTCTGCACTTAAGACCTTACAAATTGAAAAACTGAGGGGCAAATTAATCTTGCAGAGTGACTCCTCTGACTTCACCCGGAGTCAACAGCAGAACTGAAGTTTGCCTGCTGCGCTTATGAGCTGAATTCCCTCACCAAACAGATTTTTTTGTTTTTCTCTGAGCAACTCTCCCCCCTTCCAGCACTCTAGAAGTTGAGAGGCTGTTTCCTGCTCCATGATCTGTGAATCACGACGTGAACGCCGATCGCTGCTCCCCGGTGAAATTAAATTAGGTATGGGAGCACAGCATGAGCAATGAATTTCCCTGAGATGCCAGCCCTAAAGAAACTCTGCATTTTCTTCCCCCAGTTGAAGAATGGAGTTATGAAAGCAGGGTCAAGTTGGTTATTACTCCTCAGACTCTGCAACATCACCCAGTCTGCTCTGAGCCAGTTCAACATTATTTCGCCACTTCCTAGTCAAGGTTATAATGGCACCAAATTTGAAGAGTCCAATAATTCTATTTGTGTGTTCTTCTGTGACCACTTAACACCATGTGAATTGCAGCAATGCTTAACGTACACAGAATAGCATGATAAATCACCAGACCTTAGTGCATGTCATACAGCTGGGAATTTGGTAAGACAAGGGTAAGCAATATTAACACATGGCTTATCAAGCAGGAAAGGGGAGTTTGTGATGCTGCATTTCCAAGTGCCTTTCAATACCACTTTGTTAAGGAATGAAATATTCACACTTGGAAAGATCATAGGGTTATGCTACACATTTTTTTTTTCCCAGACATATGGCCCTTGGGAATTTACACACCTTTGTCACTCTGAGCAAGGAGACACCACAGGGGCACATCTGAAAGCTGAAACTGGTAAAAAATAAAAGCATAATAAAGACCTGGTTTGTGAGCTCAGGTTGTTGCTCATTCTGGAGCTTCTGGTAATCTCAGATAGTTTTAGGGGAGTTTCAGTTTCAAATTGTGATGTAGATGTCAAAATCAGATTACTTAGCCTCCTTTCTGCATCACCACAGAGTCCATGTGCTCCAGCAAAGGTAGTTTGCATTTGCTTCAAGAAAAAAACAAAAGATACTCCCACCTTTCCTTCTCAGACATTTAACCTGAGAAGCTACTCCAAAGATCAATTAATCTGCAAGAAGCAGAAGTCTTTATGCTACCCAAAATTAAGTGTGGCTTTCCCTTCTCCAATATTTGTATGTTCTCCTGTGAGCCTTGCAGGTTTCTCCAGGTTCACTTTTCCAAAGTCCACTGAAAATTCAATCAAAAGCTCCCTCTCTTCTGGGTTAGCTGCCAGACAAGGGCTGATATTGGAGTCACTATGTCAGTAAGAGATTGTTCAGGCCTTCAAACTCTGCTGTGTTCCCTGCCCAGCTGCTGTGGAGATGGCTCAAGCACAGCAAAGTAAATTGGTTTAATCTTGTGCATCTGGTACTGAGCTGCCAGTCATCTGTTTAGGGGTATAAAGGGACTCTGTTCCATTTCAATGCATCGATCCCAGCCCAGCTCTAGTGATAAAGCTTGAAACCTTCAAAATCTAAACCCTGACAGCTCCTCTTCTCTGCTGGTGTTCATTACACTGTTGGACTTGCATGTTTGTTCCACCAGCTACTGAGTCACCTGGGCCTGAGAGAGCTAAACTCTAAGTCTGTTTATTGCCCTAAATTCACAAAAGTATTCCCTTGTTGTTTAAAAAGAAACCCACAAAACCTCTTGCAAAGCACAACCGTCTAGAGACTTTCAGTATTTATGTATTAGCCAAATGAACATGAAGTGAAGCCTTCATCTCTGCATCCCTCCAAGGATTCACAAGGCAGCAATATCCCACAGAAGGCTCTCTGGGTCCCTGGAAGGTGCAGAGCACTCTTTGCCTATAGAGTGAGCAAAAAGCTTTAAACCACTTCTGGGAATGCAAATGAATGGGATCCACGTGACCCCGGTAATAAAAGGCTCCTGTCTCTTTGCAAAGCATTGAAATGCCATCTGGCAATTTTGTTGACGTCAGCAGGCACAGAAAAACAACCACCACCTCCCCCAAAAAAGCAAAAGCCTTGGGCGGGAGGGGGAGGAATGCAGAGTTCCATGGCGTGTGCGCGCTTCAGGCTGGTGCTACTGAAAACCTCAGCCCAGAGCCAGGAATTCTGCGCCAGCAGTGCAGCAAAATTCACCCCCTTGCCTCTGTTTTACTCTGCTGAGCAGCCCTGGCAGCCAGGGTTCAGAGAGTGCTGCCAAGCATCACACAAGGAGCACTGCATCCTCCTCTCTCCCTCTGCCCTGTCACCATCAGGTGCTGGAAGCTTGAACGTGAGGAGTGAATTTCTCAGCACACACGACAGGGAGAGACACAAAACTTCCAGCACTGCAGGGTGTGGAAGACACAGCACTCATGTGGCTGCTTTGGCTACACTTCTTGCACGCTGATCTGGAACACGCTGAAAGAAATTCTGTGCTACTTCAAATAAAACCTCACACCAACGTTTCATGATGGCAAGAGAGAAAAGACCAAAAGATGTACAACAAACCCTACACTTCTTTTCTTCCCCTTTCTATAAAAGTACAAAACTTATTTTAGACTATAAAAACAAATAAAAATACAATTCAACATCATGAAGTCACCCTAGGACAGATCCTCTTATGGGGATAATATTATAAGCTGCAGGTACTGATTTTAAATTATATTTAATAGAAGGTGTAATATTGCTCCTAAGTATTACATGCCATTTGGCACAGAACAATTTGCTGCATTTTCATGAAAAAACACCAATATTTTAAGCCAATAATGTAAGTTACCTTATCTGTGATGAGCTAAAATACTGCTATGAACACGTGTGCATGCAAAAGAAGCAGGCATCTTTTTGTATTAAAGTACATTTTCCTTTTATCAGAGATCTCTTTAGTTATTTCTGATCTCAGTTAACAATTCACATCAAAATGCAGGAAAGGGCAGCAGAGCACTGCTTTAACACAAACTTTAAAAGGATGGACGTGTCCTCCATAAGGCACATTTAAAGCCTGAAAAAAGGAGCTCACGAGTCACTTTTAAGAAGGGATTAGAAATTTTACAGTAGCTTTGTGACAGAAACACAATCCCCTCAACAGTACACCTCAAAAATATTAGAACCACACAAGATGGATGATGATGAGAGAAGGATGGAGGGAGGAGGCATCCAGGGCCATGTGCTCTCACTTGTCTCACCCAAGTATTGTAAAAAAGTACATTCTAAAAGCTCTACTGGATCAAGATTTCCCTGACTGAATATTCAAACCTGCCTGAAGTAATAGTGCCTGCCTTTTTCTTTGCCCTGATCACTGCCCCCCTTCTCTCCCTCCTTTAACACATCTCCTCTCACTGAATGAAACTGAGGCATTTTCCTTACAAAACTGCTCTTTGAATTCCTAATCTCTGCCCCGGTGTAATTTTTTAACAGCAAGTCAAAGCAGCACTGTGTAAATAACTGCGAGGAGACAGCTCTGCCTGGAAACGGGAAAGTTTTCCTTGCTCACATCTTAAGCTTGAAAGCTCATGCTCAATTCAATTAAGAAAATTTATGGGTAATTCTTCCCAATTCCTTATGTTCTCAGGCAGCCAACCCAGAAATTAACAAAATCCCTGACAACTGACTACTTTCTGCTAGCACATGAGCAATTATGCAGAAAGTGTGTATTTAATTGAGTTAGTCGTAAATCCTGATTTAGGAATGAATCAGAGGATGGAGAAGAGATACAGCTATTCCCTGCTGCCATTTCAGGTTTAATCACTTCTGCTTAAGGTTTATTTATTGACTTCATAAAATGCATAAACAACAAAACCTTCCTTCCATAATTTTGTAGGTATTAAGCCTCCACTTGAAGATGTAGGAGAATAAACTTAAAGCTACACATATGAAAGGGGAGAGAGATTTTCTGAACTCTCCTCCTGTCTCTCAGTTCTGCATCACATCATGTCCGTTTTAAACAGAAACAATTTTCAGAGTTCACAACTAAGTCCCACTTGATTCTGCTTTGAGGACTTTCTAGTAAAGATTATAAAGTTCAGCAATAAATAAGAAATTTTCATGCCTTCTTTCACTGGTCCCAGGGTAATATTTCAATGAACTCATGACAAATACAACTCCTACACCTAAGTGGTCATCCTGAGGACTTGTGTTATCTCCAAAATCAGCAAGATGCCTCTCCATCCATTGCAATCGCCCACTCAAAAGAAAGTTGTCCTCCCCGTGTCTGTATGACAAGTGTGTGTTTTACTCCCTCAAACTGCTGCAGACCCTGGAGCACCTCAGCTAAGAAAAGAAGTGGCTGTAGAGACATTCCCAGGAAAGTCTTACCAGTTCCACTCCAATGAACATTCACCTTCTCTTTCACATTATGAACAGACAGCCAAAAATTCAGGATTGTGAAATTTACCTAATTTTCAAGGTTTGTGGGGACCATTCAGACACTGACATCCACTATGCATACATTAAATGTGCCTTACTCAGAAGGATCCCATCACTTTGGCAACCCTACACAGTGTGGGAGGAAAGCAGTGCCACTTGCAGATTCCCCTGTACAAATATTTGTTTGTTCCTGCATGGGGAGCATTTCCTAATGATATTTCCTGTTTTCCAGTTGCTTTGTTCTGCTCTCCAAGCCAGTCATCTCTCTCTCTGATCAGGGCTATCCCTTCCCCTGCTGGGTACCTCTGAAAATTTCTTTGGGCCAATTCCTCTGCTGTTCCAACTACTTGTGTAGTTGAAGTCAATGCTCAGGGAAGTCCCTTGGCCCCTCACTGCCTTCTTCTCTTTTGGAGATCCTTCCATATTCCAGTTTGGAGATTAGAGCTGAGCGAGCTAAACCAGCCCAGCAGGCTGGCAGGTGACTGGCTGCCCTGAAGGACTTCTCTAAACTGAAGTTAAGCTGAATTGAAAGGCTTTTAAAAATACTTCAGGCTCCTGAATTCAATATTCAGTTGTTAATCAAAAAAAATTAATGAAGACTCAGGGACATGTATGTGGTCAGGCCACTCGAGATGATTCCTCTGTCCCTGTTTGTGTGCCAGCCCCTTGCTGAGGGCTCTGTTCCCCCATTCACAGCTGACAGTGCAGTAAACACCTTTGGCAGTGGAAAGAATGTGGCCTTGACACGATCCTGGCAGCCACTGCAGACCCAGCCAGAGAATGCAGAATAAGGAAATCCCAGCCCCAACCACTGAGGGCTAAAGCCCTTTTATCCATCCCACTGGTGAAACTGAGATAGGAGTGCTTACTCAGAGTGTGAAAGGGTCCTGTGGAACCCTCAATGCCCTCCTCTGAAGGCTGAGTATCCTCATCTGGGGGCATTTCCACAGATTTTACAATAGCAGCATAAATAACAGTCAGAAGCTCGACCAAAGGTTTACAATACAGGTGCTACACTCACATTTTTATAGCCCATTATTGAGCAAGTGAATTAAATATCTCCACTAGGCTGAAAGTGTAAAGGTGTTAATGTCCTGGGAAGAACGGAATTTACAAAGGCTTCAGATAAAATCTCTGTCCTAGGATCAGCAATGGTAAGAAATTACAGGTCATTTGATTACATGATAGCCAAAACAGCCTCGTTTGTATTGTGTATCACTGAGACAGCATGATCTTACCCTCTCAAAAAAGAGATAAAAATAAGAAACATTGGTTCCCATCAAGCAAGTTAAGCAGGTGTCTACTTCATTACTATTACTTCATAACGGTATGAGTAAATTTGTTTCTCATACTAGGGTGCTTTACTACCTTTACAGTAGCCTTCAGAACCTAAGCAAAGGTGTGTACAATTATAATTGTTTTAACAGAATGCACTTTAGCCACATTTTCACTATCACCACAATAAGACAGAAAGGATTTCAGGGGAAATGGGGAAGCACAAGAAGCCACCTGCAGACTACAAACTGCAACTGTGCTTACAGTCAAGCACCCCGCCAAATGGGGCCACTGCAAGTGGAGCTCTGTCAGTGCCTCCAGTGCCAGCTGATCTCAAAAAACGCTGGACTTGCAGCTGAGCTTTGCCATTTACTGCTTTTACTTTCTGATTTCATCAGGAGAAAATAATTTCTGACAAAGGGTAGCTAATAATCCACATTTGTGAACCTACCTTTTTGTAACCCCCGAGTTCTCTGCTGTGCTGTTGGAATCTGAAATGTAAGGAACTCTCAGAACTTTGGGCTTGTAGGCTAAAGCTTAGAATTAAACACGGGATTTGATTTGAGACCTTGGAAAAGGCTTCTAAACTTAAGTGCTGGAAGTGAGAATGTGGATTTATAGTTTAAAGCAGAGACACGTTAAGTAGAAGAAAGTTTAGAGTTTTAGAGTTTATGATATAAAATAAAAGTAGTTATAGAGGTAAACAAGAAGTTTAGAATGTAGTACTGTAAGTTTGTATGTCATATATTTAATTAAATCTTATGCTGTGGTATAACTCTATAAGAAAAAATATTTAAAAAATAAATATCCTTGTTAGCAACGTTAATTATTAATTAATACATCTTTAGAAAGTCTTACAACTAAGGATTTTAAAACCTTCTGAACTATACTGTAATGTGAGCCAAACTCACCCTTCTTACTTATGTAAAAGAAAAATAAACCGTATCATCAAAAACAATTCACAAGTCCCATCTCAAATTCTTTCTAAAATTCCTCACACTGTGCCATCCAATCTAGCACATATATCATTGTGAAAAGTTTTAAATTTAATTTACCACTGTGTTGAAGTCTTTAGCATGGAGCAATGTGACAGATTTTACCAACGCTTATTAAAAATAAAGCAGAACGGAGCAAGCCATAAATAAAATAAAGTGCTGGCAAAGCCTGGAATGCAATGAATACATCTGCACTTACAGCAGTGGCCAAACCATAGTGCTTTATCATAGGAAAGTAGCTTGAAATAACTTTTCAGTGTATTTGATATATGATACTGCTCTTTTAAAACCAAGACTAGAGCAAGCTTGTGAGCTTCAAAGCGAAGTTGTTTCCGGTGGAAGGTTTATTTTGTTATGAGCTCGACATACTGTAGCTGTGACACTGAGCAGAGTTGCAATGTCAGGGTTCACAAAGTTCACCCACACTCTAAAGGCAGCAATCACATGAGCCTGACAGCAAAAAAAATGCCACGGGTGGGGCGGTTCTTCCAAAGTTTAATTTCCCAAGCAGTTTATCTCGCACAGATTGCACACAACACCCCCCTACTCAAATTTCAACACAGAACGCAGCCTGAAGTGAGTGTTTGAATTTCTTTCTGTCTGATGTATAATAAATCCAATTCATGTAAGGCAGTTTTGGCACTAAGCTATGTATTTGCACATTTCTGTTGGCTTAAGTCACACTTTCTGTTAGGAAAGCTGCTCAGAAAGGTTTATTTCCTCCACTCTTATAAATTGTTGGCATAAACAAGCATTCAAAAATTTAACCTCAGTTACTTGGCATTCTAATGGTTTACACTGAAACCCACAACCTTGGGTTTCTTGTTAAAATCTGTGTGTGAATTTAAGTGTATGAACTTTCAAAATATTTAAATTCAATGTAAGAGAATAAGAAGGGGGTGGAAAACATCTGACAGCAGCACCGCTCACTTCCACTGCTGTCTGACTGGAGAGTGACACAGGAGAACCCACACAGATGAATCCTGAACTGGCAAAAAGAAGAGACAGGGAGATACCCTATTTTTTTTTCAAATTTTGCTCTTCCATTTCTATACAGTTTCCTCTGCAAAGCAGTGTGTCCCCTCTCAGCATTATCTCCTTTAGTCTTGGCTCCTTTCTAATTCAGTGGGGAGGCTGGGAGGGGGATTTGGTTGTTTTGGCAATTTTTTGTTTTTTTTGTTTCTTGGAGGCAGGAAGGTCAGCAAATGGCTTTAATGTTCTAAAAACCAGCTTCAAAAAGAAGGACACTCAGATGGGACAAAGGAACAACCAGAGTGCTTGGACAGTGGCACAGATTCACCTGAGTCATGCCTGCTGGGTGCCACAGTATCCCCAGTCTGAAAATGAAGGGATGAATAAAACATGCATTCAGCTACTGACTCATACACATCCAGGCACACAAATTCTTTGGCATTCTCCCCCTCTGAAATAATACAGGGAAAAAAAACAATCCAAACAAATATCCCAGGGAAAGTGATTTTGTGCTTCACAAATTCTGTTACAGAAAGGGATTTAGGTACAAGCAAAGTGTTTGTGCATGCAGCTGGAACTGAGCTTTTTGAGATAGGTACTGAAGCAATGACTAAGTCTTTTGTGTCTTCATTTACCTAACACTTGATTAGAGCACATTGACATGCAAAACACACTTTCCAAAAAGGGTTACAGCACATCTACCACGGGAAAAGGAGCAGTGCCAGAACAACATCATACCAGTCTTACTTTGCTAAAAACTCAGCAGCTCTGGTCACTTAGCAGATCTTTGAATGATTTTCCTGACATCTTGCTACGTCAGCCTAGACTGGTAAATCAAAGGCAGCTTTCTTTCTGCTCCCACAGCTTCATCCCTGATGAACACCCTGCAGCTGGCTATGGAGGCAGTGCTGGGAACAGTTTATGGGTAGGATTAAATCTGGTTCACTCCTTCAGAAGGCTTTTTGTATCCATGAAAGAGGAAGCAGAAGGAGAAGGCAGAGCTGGGCCAGGAGCACTTTTGAAGGAAGCATTGCTCCTGTGAGCTGAGCTGGATGTTTAGGTGGTGCTCACGCAGTAGCTGACCCCACAGGACAGCAGGGAAGCAGTCTGCCCCCTGAACTTTTCTGCACAGGGTGTTTAGGGACGTGCAGTTTCCTCATAGCTGTGTTGGGATGGGTGTTTTGTTTGCTTTTGAGACAGAATTTGGTCTATCTTCTATGAACTATATCCACTATCCATGTATTCCTCACATGTGTGTTGCTAATCCAAGTGTCTCATAGGTGAAGGGGGGAAAAAATGAAAACACAAAAGGCAAGTAAATAGATGAGCAGATACAGATCATCAAGTCCACGGACACTTGACATAAAACAGATGCTGAATACCTTAACAGTGGTGCTTATGGAGTGATGTAGTGAAGTACAGAGACACCAAAGCTAACCAGGGAAGAGCTCTTCATTGCTGGAAGCAGACAAGCCAGGTGAGCTGAGAAATTGGATATGTAATTGAGGATATCTGATTCAGTACAGGCTGAACTGCTCCCAGTACCAAAGCCAGTTCACTTGTGTCTGCACAAGTGTACTGTCAAAATCAATACTTCCCAAAACAGGCTGAATTTGGTAAATCAGGAATGAAGCAACGATACCACACTACAAGAACCCTTTAATCTTAAAATTAAGAGTGTGCCAGCTCAGTTTAAAAACATTTGTTTTGCACCCTCTGCCTGTTCTATACTTACGTTCACTGTAAAACTTTACACTGTTTGGAGTTCTTTAATAAAAAAATAACCCTAAAACCCCATCAACCCACACCCCAAACCTCAAGTAGTGACTAGTCACTAGACTAGTAGGCTAAGCAAATCCAAAATGGAAGAGATTAAAATTGAGGCAGATGAACAGATTCTTCTATACTGCATGTGTTCTATTCAGGAAACCTTTCCAATGCCCTCTGCTACCTCCCCCAAAAACCAGCACATCCCTCAACAACAAAGTGTGTCTAAGAATTCAGACCACAGCTTCTCTTTGAAAGCAGTTAGAAAATATTTTGCTCCTATTTCTAATAAAATAATTTAAATAAGAAGACTTAGACTGTATCCAATACTGGGCTCCTATGGAGTCCAGCAGCATTTTAGCAGCACAAAAGATGCTATCTGCTTTGAAATCTGTTTTGCCTCTTTGCAGTAGTCACATGTTCCTTTTGTTCTTTTTAACTTAATGTAATTTTACAAATTTTATCAGAAAACGGAGGGAAGGAAGGTGATCTAATTTCAGTGGGAATGTCAAAGGAAATTTGTACCTACTGTAGCAGCAAGTAATGATCTATCTGTATGACACAGCAAGTAATGATGTCTGTATCAAATAAAATAAATTTATTCTTTCAGTTGTCCTCCTGCTGGGAAGTGCCAAACTTCTTCCCAATGATCCTATGATCCTGTTCTTTCATTCATGTATTTTACATGAATGTTACCATGTATGTTATTCATTTTACATTCAGTCAAGGAAGTAATTAAGACAATAAATACAAATGCGTGCTAGTCCACAATTAATGAGCACCCTTGGAAGTACTGCATGCTCCCACATATGTCAAACTGCAAGGCACAACAGACAAAAAAATTACCCAGATGGGCTCATGTGTCAAGTAGGTATTCTTGGCTGGAAACACCAGTTATTTATAACAGAGTAATCAATAGAAAATATCTGGCATATCACCTTCCCTGATTATGCACTGGCAGTATTTTAGCAAAATAAAGTTCATCGTGCGGTACCCCTCTTGCTGCCACCCCCCAGATACCTTCTCCTGAAACAGCTGAAACTTCTTGGCCACTCTCAGCCAAGGCTGACAGCAAAATAAAAACCAAAAACCTTTTGACTCTGGCCAAACTTCTTTAGATGAACACCCGTTTTCATGAGGGGTGATGCTTGGCATGACCCCAGAAGCAAAGAAGGAATGGCTTCAATATGAGGTCAGTGGTTACCCTCTTCTGTTTTCCAGCTCTTTGTGGATTTCCTGTAGTGACAGGGAACTGGGGTGTATATAGGATGTGAAACATAAATTACTGACTAATTAGGTTTAATTAGATTTTTGCCTGTAGAGCAACCCATTTAAGCTGTAATTGCAAGCCATGGAAACCTAAATGTTGGCGTTTACACAAGGAGCACTGCCTAGTTGATCCCTTTCATCAGTACTTTGTGCTCCAAAAGGGAGCAGTTGCTCTTTCCTAGGATTTATACTTTCTGCCTTTCATTTTAAAAGATAATAAAATTATTCAATCCACAGAAAACAAATCACTTAAAGTAAAACAATCCAAGAAATCATTACTCTTCTGAAAACTCAAACTTGGATAGAAGTCCTGCAGATGGTTGAAGAGCCAGGAGAGCTGGAGCTACAGACCTGTATGCAGTTCTCCACAAGACTGATTATCAGGGAAAGAGCAAAAAAATAAGAAAATAAGAACTGGTTTCAAAATCCAATAGTGCAGACATGTTTCATGATCAGGAAGTAATTCCCAAAGCTGAAAATACAGCCTCTGCAATGATGCTGCTTCTGCTTTCTCCAAGGCCAGTCCTGGAACAAAACAGCCCAGCATAAGCACCAACCCTCTAATTTGTTCTCCAGAGCACATTTTCCTAATACATCAGATCCAAATAACAGCAGATAAAATTTTTGTAACAAAGACACGATACATTTCCTCATGCTTTAATTTTTTTTCTTCATTATATAAGGCAGCTTTTTAAATGCATCAGACACCCACCTCTCTCCCACCTCCCCATACAGTCTGTCCATATACCTATGAAAAATATATTATTTAAACATTACTCAGAAAAAAAATGCAAATCTGAAGAAACTCCATTTTGAGAGAGGAGCAGGAAAAAAAAAAAGCTGCACCCAACTGCTAGATTTTTCCCATGGTATGTGATAACCTTTGCATCTGAGAAAGGATGAAATCCCATCTCTTTCCTAGATACTTAAAGCATAGTTTATGGGCTGTCACAATGTTAAGTCCTTCCACATCTGAAGCCTCAAATCCTGCCACTCTCCTGCTGAGACTCTGCCAGAAATGAATCTCTGCCAAAAGCAGAGATTTCACAAAAGCAGGACTTTGTGTCCAGCATCACCAGCTCCCAAATCAGCAAATACAGTTTGGTGGCAAACACTTCCTAATGCAGGTTCATCATTTGTTTTGGGCTAAAAGGCATTACAATTATTGGACTTCAGTCATCATTTCTGCTATTCAGTTGACACTTGAAAGTTTTCCTTGCTCTCCCTTTGAACACCAGATTTTGAAAAGAAAGCACATCTCAGCAAAGTGTTGGGGTAAGCTCCTGACTACAGCCATGACCTCCAAGTTGTAATAAGAAAAATACAGCAACAAAAGCAAATTATTGATTGCATTTAAGCAGTAGATTCCTCTCTAACTGCTCCAATATATCATGTAATCCAGGAAAGAGAGATGGATGACTGGCAATTTACTCCATCTCCTGAGACTACTTGCCTGGAGGAGGCTTCTGTTTTCTGTCCGTATTTGTGCAAGATGGAATCTTCCTCCTGTCTTTTTCTTCAACTACTTTTCCAAATAGCTAAATTAAATACAACTTCAGGAGGGAAAAAGGTCATGAAAACTCAGTTCTTATTCTCTAAAACTGGAATTCTTCCTCCTCCTTTTTTTTTCTCCTAAATTAAATCATAAAGCACAGATATAGTAAGCACAATGCCTCTTTCTCTTGCAGTTTTGCCATTTTTATACTCCATTTTTATTTGCTAGCTAGAATCTATATATGTACATAGCAACATTATATATATTCTATATTGAACATATATAGAGAGCACTTTAAGCCTAATTTAAGAATTCTTGCTCTGCAGTTTTCCAAGAATGCTATCGTTTTTCAGCATCCATATACGATGCAAATTGTTCATATTTTGCTCAACCTCTGCCTTGCTCTTTGTTCATCAAACACACCACACACAGCAGGTTAACCTGCCAGTCCAGACTGCACATTCGTGTCATTACACCCTCAAGACTGTCACCTCTGTGCAGCTTAATGACATGTACTTCTAGCACTACAGCTGTTACAGGAGAAGGGAACAGAAGAGCAGAACAATATGCAGAGCAGATCCACTTCTTGGAGAAGTCTGCTGCCTCCCTGGTGTCCAGGTAAAGGTGGGAAGCAAAAACTTCCTGCCCTGGTACAGCCCTTGATCCTTATCTGTCAGTATTGTCCCAGGCACACACAGAGTCACAGACACAGAATTCACATACACACAAAATTCACACACACACAAAATTCACACACACACGCACAAAAATCACAGAATTACTGGATTCAAAGAGATCTTCAAGATCATCAAGTCCAACCCAGCCCCAACACCTCAACTAAACCCTGGCACCCAGTGCCACATCCAGGCTTTTTTTAAACACATCCAGGGATGGTGACTCTACCACCTCCCTGAGCAGCCCATTTCAGAACTTTATCACTCTTTCTATAAAAAACTTTTTGCTAATATCCTACCTGTATTTCCCTTGATGCAGCTTAAGACTGCGTGCTCTGGTTCTGTTGGTTTCTACCTGGAGAAAGAGACCAACATCACCTGACTACACCCACCTTTCAGGGAGTTGAAAGGTGCAAGTCATATAAAATAAGGTCACCTCTGAGTCTCTTTTTCTCCAGGATGAACACCCCCAGCTCCCTCAGTTGTTCCTCACAGGGTTTGTGTCCAAAGCCTTTTCAGCAGCCTTTTTGCCCAGCAGGAAGGGATGAAGCTGGAACAAAAAGGCTCAGGGTAATCAACAGAGAGCTCAGGCTTGGGACAACTGGTTAAGGGCTGAGGAGCACAAGCAGTGCTCTTCTGTGTCATTCCAATTGCAGGGAATGAAGAGGGAAGGAAGAGGAAGAGCCAGCAGATCAATCCCTGGCCCTAAGCCTGGTGGCACCGGCAGGATTTGGGGGTTTTGATCTTGGTTTCATTTACACAGCTGCAGATCTGCTGGTGAGAGACAGGGAAAGTCTCAGAGGGGAAAAAGGATCTTTGCAAAGAGTTTGCAGAGATCACTGAAGGACCTTTGAAGTAGATTTGAAGCGGGGAGGAGATAAAAGCTCCCTAGAGATAAGATTGAAGACAGCACACCAGTTTTGAGGGATGGTGTGCCAGCGAGGCCCTTCCACCTGCAGATCACAGAGGCAGGACATGGAGATCCACGGAGCAGCAGAGACACACGGGTTATTGAAGTGTGGGAAATCACAGGAGTGCCTGAGAGCAGTCACACAGGAACTGGGGCTTCTTCCCTGCCAAACATGGTGGGAACAACAGCTCAAGTGCACCTAGACCACTGCACAAGGTATGGGCAGTGAACAGGAGGAGCTGGAAGATGTGGTGCAGCAGGAAAACTCCTTGGAAGGAGAGGAGAAGGAGAGGAGAAGGAGAAAGAGAGAAGGAGAAAGAGAGAAGGAGAAAGAGAGAAGAAGAAAGAGAGAAGAAGAAAGAGAGAAGAAGAAAGAGAGAAGAAAGAGAGAAGAAGAAGAACTCCTCTCCAGGCAGAGAAAGAGAGGTGGTAGGGTGGCCCTGTATTTGGGAATGGGGATATTTGGAACATGAAATGCCAGGTTAACAGTTGGGTTTGATGAATTTAAAGGTCTTCTCCAACTTAATAGATTTGCGTGTTCTACAAATCTAGGTGGCTTCTGCTTTACAAGAGGATTAAAAAATAAGCTTTAAACTTGATTTAATGTCTTTCCTTTAATTAGATACCTAGACAGACTCTAATTCATATTCAATTTGTGCAGAAAGTTGAATTCTACAAAGCTGCAATGAACGCAGGAAGGAGCCTTTAGATGAAGGAAGGAAATAACCTTCTAGAAAAAACTAGAGAAAACATCCCCTATCTCATATAACAGACTGATGGCTGGCGGGGTATGATTGCTCTTTAAAATACCCTATAGAGCAGGCTTGTTTATGCTACAGGATAATGCTGGACTGTTAAAAATGGGGATGGAAATAAGTATAAGCAGGAAATGACCAGATTGCTCCTTACCACTAGAGGAGAGCTGGGGGGAAGGGAGAGGAAGGGAAGTGAAGTAACAGTTAGATAAAGCTTGGATGAAATTTATGCAAGTGCTTTTTTGCTAGCAGAAGGCAGCCAGGGAAGTGCCCTTGCTCATAAACTCAAATACTCCATTTTCTGTAACCTGAGTAAAAAAACAGTAATAAAGAAGTTATAGTACTATGAGAGCCCACTTTTGGTTTGCAAATTATCAGTATTTTTAAGTAAGACAAGCTTTGTGGTATAATGAAGGCTGTAGGATTTGGCTTATAAAATGTACTGGCAACAAAACTGAAAAAAAATATTCCAAATAGAAAAAAAATCCCCACCACAATTACTGAAGCTCATCAGCAACAAAATTAATTGTAAATACGTTTCAGAGACTTTTGTTTTATTTTTCTGATTCTGAGAGAGAATTGCTAGGTTATGGTCATGTGAAAGCACACTGAAAGGGTTTAATTTAGATACAGAATTAAAAAAGAAAGGTATATATAGGTTTTGATGACAGCATATCAAACTATTAAAAGGACTAATGGATGGACATGAATAATGAAAAAATATGAAGTTTTTTCCTGAACTTAAAAAGGTATTTCCTTAAACTATCAAAGCAATGGATGTTTCAGGGATTAAGGTTTAATACTGAGAACCTGGACCACATTTTGTGGATTGGAAAAGCTCTGTATCAGAAATGTTGTGGAAGAAAAAAAAGGTTGGCAAGGCTAAGGCAACTTTGTTTGGATTTAAGGGCCTACACAGAGCCAGATGGTACAAAGGAGGCCTGAAAGCAATCTAGAAGGGAATTCAGAGGAAGCATAAGTCTGAGGGCTCTATACTAACTAGGCTTCTGATTGCTGAAAAACAAGGAGGCATTTCAACTTTTCTTAAGGAAAAAAAGGGGACACAAGCCCTAATACAAAAGAAATGTCATCAAATGTGGAGGTGAAGATCTGTTATGAAATGCTAATATACACTCTGGCCAGCAGAAAACATGTCTGGAATGCCAGTCTGGATAGAGAACCCAGCAATATCTCTAAAGGACTAGGCAGGCATTACAATTGAAATGAAGTAAGCAGTAAGCTGGGGACTCCAAAGAATTATCTGGAAACATAACAACCATATGACTGAGCTGAAAAAATTGCATCTAAACCAGACCCATGATCAACAAGCATAGAAAATTTTATGGCAGTATGAGAAATTTACAGGCAGGGCTAAGTTAAATTCCAGTTTTGAGGCAATGGTCAAAAAAGTCTTTTGACATGTTACTGCAGCATGGCAGGGAATATGAATGGGACAGATTCTAAGTAGCTGGCTTCATAGTAGGAGGGGTGATCAGGCAAGTAAAAAAGAAAAAAAACAACCACAGAGAATCTTCCTCTAGAGGAGATGAAATGAGACGATTGGAAGAATCACATCAGTTAAAATAATACTGCCTAATTATTTCCCTAGTAAAGGCAGTTGATATCAAGAGACACCAATCTTTAATTAAAGAGAAATAGGAGGTGTACTTTGAAATGCCACCAGGAGAAAAGGCTGACCCAGAAACTGTTCTGTGCCACATCCATAAACACCTCCCAAGCATTGAAAAACTGAAGTAGAATTTTCAGTGAAAGACATTCCACCATTAGAAACTGGACTGGGATCCCCAGCTCATTTCTCTTGGGTCAGCTGCTGCTAACATTGTCTTGACATTTAAGTAGAGCACTTCCCTTTGGCAACAACAGAACTATGTGTGCCATATTAAAATATCTTGGATTTGTTTCTTTCTGCTCCTATGGTGAGGACTTGCTAAAAATTCCTGGACTTCAGAACTCCAGCAATAATTCCAAAACAAAATATTGGAAGTACATATTTTCAAATGCCTGTAGCAACAAAAATAGCACCTTGAGCATCTCAGGAATCCACTGCCCAATTGCTTAAGTTTTCCACTCTCTTCTTCCCAACTTTAAGACTGTGTGTGGGGGGTGGAGAAAGAGCATCAGAATCTTGAAAGAAAGGTGCTGTCTATGCAGCCCCAAAGCCAATGGGACACCCCACACATCAAGAGATGAAGGGATTTACTGTGTGACTGGTGCAGGATAAATCAGTGTGCCTTACATGTTCACAGCCCTCAAAGCACTTCCATTTCAACTTCTGCTTTTCCTCCTCTTGTGCTGCTCCAACACCAAGCAGCATCCATCATGGATTACTCCTTGAGCACTGGCTCAAAAGCCAAACCTGGCGCCTGTTTGTAAGACAGGAGGTGGCAGCTACACACAGGAGCCACATGTACATTTTAACAACTCCTGGGTGGAAACGAGTCAAAATCTACAGGGTGATTTTGTCCAGGGGGCTGTTTCTGTGATGAAAATGCAGCCACGTTATAATCCCAGCAAAATCACCATTCTGAGACTGAGCTGTCTCAAAAGCAACACTGGTCCTTGAAGATTCTAATCATTGACTTGAGCTGTTCATCACTTTCACATCCCACAGAGTTGTAAGGAATAGAAAGCAGTACTGCAGCTTCTCTTGTCAGCTAAGCCCCCCTCCTATTCTGCATTTTAATGAAGAATTTAATCTAAAATAATTATTTGCAGATTGTTCACTCAACTCCAACTGTTAATTTAAAATAAGCAAGCACATGAAGCCCTCCAGGAGTCCTAAAACACAATCTCAATATACACAGAGTTATTATTTTTAGACACCTATAAAAATTGGTCCATGGTAATATGACACAAAAGCTTGCTGCCATTCCATGTTGCTGTTCATATCCATCACCTAACTTTGAAGATTCAGGTCCCCCTGCCCTGGATGTGAAAACTGAAAATGCTGCATGTGGGGTTTGCCCTGAAGCCAAGGGCATGTATGTGAGAACAGAATATGAACTTTCAAAACTGTACATGACAAAAAAATCTCTAATTTTTTTTTTCTTAGATACCAGAATAGACAGTATTTACAATGATAGCTTCCTCATTTTTAGAGAAGTGAGCTCTTGTCCTTCAGAAGCAAAGCTACTGTAAACAGAAAGGTTATCTGGATTTCTACCAAAGTAGAAATCTATCCATGTAGTCTGAAAAGAGATTACATGTTTTAAATCACTACCTTGGTAGCTGGTTTTTAATATAGCCCCAGCTCTGCTTGGAGAGATTTTTTTCCTGGCTTCACTTTTCCATCAAGAGCTTTTTTTTGCCTCCTCATGAATTTTATGTGTTTGCAGGGGGAGAACAAAGAGTATCTCCAAGGATGAGGGTTCCATAAACCCTCCATGTAACCCATTCCAGTGCTTGGTCACCCTTAGATTAAACAAGTTCCTGCCTATTTTTAAACTGGAATTCCTGTATTTTAGCCTGTACCCACTGGCTCTTATCCAGTGGCACCCCTGAGAAGAGTCTGGCTCCATCTCCTTCACTCTCACACCAGGTATTCATACACATTCACAAGATCCCCTCGAGCCTTCTCTTTCCAAGGCTGAGCAGTCCCAGCTCTCAGCCTCTCCTCACAGGACAGATGCTCCAGCCCCTTAACCCCTTCTGTGGTCCTGTTTTGGACACACCCCAGTATTTCTGTGCCTTGTTCTGCAGAGCACAGACCTGTGCCCAGCACTCCAGGTGTGTCTCACTGGTGCTGAGCTGAACCAAAGGACCACCTCCCTCAGCCTGCTGGCAATTCCCAGCATGAAGCTGTTGGCTTTCTTTGCCACAGGGACACGCTTGGTGCTCACCAGGACCTCCAAGGTCCCTCTGTGCCAAGCTGTTCCCCAGCCAGTCAGCCCCTTGTGTGTGCTGGTGCCTGCAGTTGTGTCTCCTGAGGTGTGGGAGGACTTTTTGCCCTCGTGTTGAGCTGAGTAAGGTTCCTGTTGGCCCCCTGCTCCACCTGTCCCTCTGAACGGCAGCACCACCACGCCCTGGAGCAGCCACTCCCCCTGGTTCTGTAACACCTGAACATTTCCTAAGGGTGCAGTCTGTCCATCATTTGTTATTAACATGCTAAACATGTTATTCTCATGCTAAATGTTGAGGGTTTTTTCACTTTTTTGCAGTTCAGTAACTGATGCCTCTATCTCTCCTCTAAGGGCTTGTCTCTTCACCATTACCAGTAGTTTTTCTAGTCCTGCATAAAGACCAGTAACTTAATAATTATGAACTCTAGATTCAACACCTTATAATCTCCAGCCTTCCTTTATGGACTGTAAGAATTCATACTGCTCTTGTCACATTCAAGGTTATTCAGGAATTGAAAACTGAGCAATGCAGAGCCATTACCCAACGAACCTTTGATCTCTAAAATCCAACCCGTCATGAAATTTTCTTTTTTATGACTTGACTTTAAGATTTACTCCAGCTCTAGCTTATTCAAAAATCCCAGGAGGCTGCTCCAATAACTCATTTTGAAATTTTGAACACTGATCCATCAGACACAGAACAAAATTACAGCTTACTACTGAAGTCAAGAAAAAGAACATCTGCTGTTGAGAGCAGAGCTGATCAGCTGTGAGCTTTTCCACTGGGGAACTCATAAAATGAGCTGCTAGAGAATTCACCATGTTTTCTTTTAAGGAAAGAACAATAGGAAATACTTTCACTTACTTACTCTTTAAAACTATCCCAGAGAACAGCAGTTAAAGCATACATATCTGCCTTGGTATGGACACAAAACTCAGCGGGGAGGGGGGGGGAAGCAAAAACAAACCAGTATTAATAAAAATGCTTTTTAAATGAATTTTCCATTATAAAGGGAAACCAGCCAGTTCATTTTGTCCTCATTAACAGAGACATCTTCCAACAACAATGGCATTGTGGAAACTCAGTAAGGAAAGTCAGGGCAGCCCCCATCCCCCAGTGATGCTGCTATTAACATGCCAGTGGAAGCACACTGGCTGAAGACTAGAAAAAAACCCTGCTCAGTAAAAATGAAATATATTAATCACATTCATTCCATAACTGGGTTCACCTCTGAATAGAGGAAGCTAAAGTTTTGCAATGATTGTGTTAAAAAGATGTGCTTGGGAAGGTGACAAATACCTGGAATACACATTTGTGGTAAGTGAAATTTAAGGTGTTACAGGAAATTAAAAGAGCACCTTGTGGCACTTCTCTCAGCTTTGCATAGTTATCAGGAACTAAAATGTAGTCTTCTATCATCAGAAAAGCCCCAGTGCTACCTAATTTTTATATGGGCCGTGGTTTGTTTTTTTTTTTTTCATTACAAAGCATCTGACTGTATCAGTCATTATTAATTTAGCCATCCCTCCCTTCCTAAGACCCTGCTTGCAGTTGCTTAAAACTTTTTAAAAACTGAACTTTTGCACTGACATTTCCCCTTGCAACAGTCAGCCTGTATTTGGAAAATTTTATCTAGCATAGGCATTTCCAGTAGACTAAGGGACACTGTTTTACTCATTTTAACTACTCACCCCTTTTGAGGTGCCCCACTCAGAACATTCTCAGTGTAGCTTTTGTTTCAGTGACTGGCATAGAGATGCCTCTATTTTGGCAATTCAGAGAATTTGCAGCCTGAAAACCTGCAGAGAATCCTAGCTCATGCATAAGCAGAGGACTTGAATTTCAGGGGATTAAACTCTCTGAAAGTCTGTAAGTTTATAGGTCTTAAAGGTAGCCAGAAACTTTAACCATCAGATGCCAACGAATTTCACATCCCCATAAATCCAGCAAACAAATTTTTCCTAAGTTTGCAACTAGAAAACAAAACAAAACAAAAAATCCAAACCAAACAATCCCCCCAAACCAACAAAACAAACAAAACTCCCACACAACCCCCCAAAAAAGCACATGAACAAAAATCTCTTAACCTGAAGACTTTAAGACTCTAAATTTATAAAAGGCAACTGAGAAAATAAGCTTTAGTCAGAAAATCACAACAAATGAGTTAACAAAATTATGAGAACTGCTAACAATTAAATTATGAAAACTGCCAGGAAGAGAGGAAAATGTAGGGAGAATCAGGGGTGTTTCAGGAGTCTGATCATGCCAGATGGAAAAAAATCTCTTTCCTCTGCTCCAAATGGTGACAGTTCACAATCCCACCTTCCTCTTGCAATTGCCATAGGCAATCCATATCTGCACCACACCAGCAGACATGCACTCCCAAACCTGAGGAAAAAAAAGCTTGGGGAAGAAAAAAAGAAAAAAAAAGGGGAAAAAAAAGGACAATTATCAGCTTCTGCCGTGATCTCTGCTTTTCAAAATATCGAGACAAATGGCATTGTGCCAACCCTTTTTTTACTCCTACCATGCTGCCTCTTCAAGGAGTCATTTCACCAGCATGTATTTCCCCCTCCAGTTTGCATTTCAGTGCTTATTCCTTTTCCACACTGCACTGATCTGCAGCATGGCTATGATCCTACAAATTATAACCTTTCAGAACTGGAACGTGCTCACTGATTAAAGTAAAATACAATTTGAGTGTCGTCAGCAAGCTTCTCTGTCACACAGCTGGACTGCCTGACCAGCACCAGGACTTGCACTGCAAACCTGGGAGGAATAAAGGTGGAGAAGGGTTTTGAAGAAGAATGGCAACATTTCTGGAACTCTGTGTTGAGCTCCTGTTTAGGTATGAAGAATAGTGACAAGACAGAGTGAAAGTCATTAGTGAGCTTCCAATCCACTCCTGTCCCCTTGCCAGTCATTTTGAGACAGATTTTGAGAGCAGAGAGGATTCTCAGGGTGGCTGACACCATTTCAAAGGTTTTTCTCCATCCTAGGGGTGAGTGATGGATGTGGAAGGTTGAAGGAGGTTTGCCCATATCATCTGGGTCACAGCTGCCAGGAGGACAGATCCTGCCTGACCTCAGAGCAGCAGGGCAGGAAGGCTGCAGGACAAAAAGAAAAGGTCCCCCAGTCCCAGAGAGTGCCTGTGCCTCAACTCCTCGTTCCAAGAGAAGAAAGGAGGAATCTGAGGCAGATTACTGTGAGATAACTTTCTGCTCTGCATCGCTCATCTGCTGCATTAGAAAGCAAGGAAGAATTTCCTAGGTAGTTTCTTAATCCCAGGCTCAGCTTTCTGCACCTTTCCTGCCGTGCAAAAGCAACTCTCTTCCCCCAGTCCCATATTCCAACCAGCCCACAACCCTGCCACGAGGCCTCTTTCTCATAACATCCCAAACCCTGCAAATCTCTGCTCTGCCACTAAAGCTTTGAAAGCTTGTCTGCTGAATGAAAGGACCATGTAAGGTTTTATTAACAACGAAGAACTATGTAGACCCACAAAAACATTATTAATAGGAAACCCTTTTTTTTTTTTTTTAATTGTAAACTGTTTTCAGGTGAAGTAGAAGGGATTTGGTTGGGTACAAGGATCACTGCAGTGATGTGTTTCAGCAGGATGCTGCTCTGTACTGAACACACAGTGAATCTGGAGGCTGCATGATGCAATGTTATGTGAAACCCAGGAAATTCCTTGGTTTATCATTTTGCAGTTATGACTCAGGATCAGTTCATTTGCTGCTGAGCACCCTTCCACAAACCCTGTGGAAGTTTGTACCACATCAATGGTAAGGAACAGGATATTGCACTGTGCATGCAAACTGCCTTAGGCACAGCTGTGATGTAAATCACTGGCAGGTAAGGGAAGCATCACTTCATGGGTTTTACACCAATTCATCACCATCTAATGCTGCAGAAAGCATTACCACTGCTCACACTGCTGTAAGCATGAATTCCTATCTAAAAAAAAATATTACTGCTTTTATTGAACTGCAAAGTACATTCCTTTCAAATATCCACAGCTATAAAAATATATGTAAATACATGACTATCTAAAATATAAAAAAAATATATAAAGCATATAAACCCCTCTAGAAACTATTGGCCATGTTCTTCTTACATCATTGTAGAAATCTAGTTTGTGTTTTTTTAAGTTCACAGCCACCAACAAAACAATTAGAAGTTTTCATCATGGGAAAATGTGGGAAGATTTTTCCTGTCTTAGGACCTGTATCAAAACCAACTTATGCTCAAAGGCTACAGTTCATGAAATTATAGGGAATAGCAGGCAGGTGGAACATTACAGCAACAGCATTACAGCAAATATTTAGGACCTCTGGGTCATCTGGCTACCACAACATTTTATATCCATATCCATTCAGTGAAAGCATTCTCAGTTGCAGTTCTTAGGAATAAAAAATTAGGATGGGTCTAAGAAACAAGATCCTCAGGCACATACAACAAATAAAACCAGCAGCGAATTACTCCCCAAAACCCTGTACTGAAACTTCAGAGATGGCTTTCAAGAAATTTGAACAGCTGGATGGGCAAGAAAGAAAAGCATTCACAAATTCTTTCCTTACTTAGATAAAATTAATTCCTTCTGAAATTATTGACCAAGCCATTAAAGATTAAAGAACTAAGAAATATTACAGTTTGTTAAATAGAGGCCAATAGATAGTATTTAATTTATCACTATTTAGCTTAAATTTACCCATGCAAAACACACCCAGGATAAAGATATATCTTCCACATATAAAAATGAACAAGAAGATCAGAAATTTTTCATCAACCAAACCAAAAGAGATCTAAATCGGGGTTCTCAGTTAAATCTACTTTCCTCACTCTTTCATATCCATAAAATACAAAACAATGAGGAGAAAATTCCTTTGTCATACCAGAGCCTGGAAACCATGGAGACCTCTGTGATGTAGTGCCTGAGAGCATAAACAATGCTCAAAAGATCAAAACTGAAATTATATAACAACCTAGCTCCAAAAAATCCCCCAAGCCAACAACCTCTAACTATATTGTCTATGGACATCATAACCACTCTTGGTTTTTCTCTACCGTTACTTCTCAGGCTGCTCAGCCTTGCCTAAATAGTTCTGGGTGTCATTTAATTTCATGCAGAGTATGCAAGATGAGGAATAAAAATCACTCTATGACTTAAAAAAAAAACCCAGAAAGTATATTCAAATAGAGTATCAAACTTGACTGCGGACTTACAGTTTCCACTTTCTTAAAAGTCACACCTGCCACATCGTTTTACACTAGGAACAAGATCAAGCCAAATATCCCACTTTTACAGTTTGATTTTATCTCCTTCCTATAGTTTTTTTTGTTTGGTTGGTTGGTTTTTGTTTTAATTTTAGGTGGCAAAAGCCCAATTGGAGAGGTTTTGTTATTTGTTAACACAAATATCTTTCATCTACTCTGAGGAGAGAAGCAACCTGCAATGTTACTGCTTACCTGTCGAAACATAAAGTCATTTTGTCAAGCTCAGCCTAGAACACTGTAAGGGATTGCATCCCTTTAAGGACTAAAGAATGGATTTGCACCAAAAGGCAGGGGTGCTGTTTTTATACAATAAATTGTGAACAGGACCAGCCTAAAACACTCAGGAAGTTGCCTCTTTGGGGTTGTCATCTTGCACAGCAATTGCATTTTCCTTCAGTCAGTCCTCACAGACTCAAACTATGCTCAAGTGTTTGCCAGCATCACTTTCTGAGTCTCCCTCTCCCAGAGTTGCAGATGGGCCAGGGAAATTCCCTTTGCTCTTTCAAAACCCTGCAGAGGGCTTGAGGGACTGATGGTGGGACTGATGCACAGCTCAGTGCAGCCTTGCACACTTCACACCTAAGTGAGGAATATTTACTTTTCCCACATACTGTGCTACAATAGGATGTAAGATTCAATGCAACATTAGGGTTAGAGTGATTCAAAGGAAATGCTGGAAAAGTAAAGCTGAAAACCAGCTTTCCTTTGAAATAACATTAGTGTCTCTGCATCTTCTTAACAGAAACAAGATCACAAATGATTCACTTCCTAACAGAGCATTTATTTATGCCTTTTTTCTAGGAAATTTAAAAATGCTGGACTGATCTGGATCAATTAAATTCCTTTCAGTACAATAAAACTGTATTAATCAACAATACCTTATTATTTTATTGTGACTAATAATGTGACAGCATGTTTTTTGGTTTTTTTTTTTGACAATATTTCTGAGATCCCTGAAAGTTGCAAGTGGCATGATTTATCTTTAAAATCTACATAAAATATGGTATGTCATCTTTCCTGCCCTTCTCCCTCTTAATAAAAATGCACAGGAAGATGCTTCTCAAAAACTGGCATTTCTGTTGTTCTTCCTGTCAAACAAATGTCTCTTTTCTACAGATAAGGACTACCATTCACAGTCAACTGTTTTATAAATGGAAAATTGAGATGGAATTATGATTGAGAAGAGAGTGGAGCTGTTAGCTCACCAATATTATTTCTGTAATTATTTCTTTTATTATCTGTATATCCCAAGCAAAGCATTGAACAAAAAAATCAGAGAATCTTGGAGTGCCTGGAGCAAGAAGTAGTAAATATACTAATCACACTGCCATTCATCACATCTTAGTCCTGCTTCTGGTGACAGTGTTTGCTTTTCCCAGCAGATGTTTACATAGGTTCTGTTTGCATCTGCTTTGCTCTCATCTTGGTTAGCATGCTTGGAATGACACATCAACCAAGAGGACTCTGAAAATGCCTCAGTGACCCCATACACACAGATGCATGTAAGATACGAAAGATATGAAACATTAAAAAGTCACGCACCAACCCATCAACAGCAGACTACAATTTCCCTTAGCCACTCAGTTTAAAATACCCCTAAAGCCTTTAGAAAAGTCACCTTTTTGAGACAGGGAGACTTGGTTAAATGCATCTGCATTAGTGGGCTGCCATGGCATCTCCACCTTCACAAGCACATGCCCTTGCAAAATCAGCTTTACCAACGTTTGCAGTGTTTATCTTGGAAACGACAAATAACGAGCAGCTGGCTCTCCCTGTGTCCAGAGAACCCCTACACCCCCATTAGGTCACTGTAATTCTCTTTACAGTGGCACTGAGGGCTCACTGAGACACGACAGATTCCCAGAGCACAGTACCTGGTCAGCAGCGGGAATGGACTCCCACCTGCGCTTCAGCAAGTACAGGGATTTCCGGCTCATGGTCCCCAATCTGCTCTAGAGGCTTTGCCAGACTTGACAAAAAAGGCTTCTGTCCCAAACCAGCGGCAAGAGCCTCAATTCTCACTCCTGCTCTTCATTGTAGACGGCAGAGCTCCAAAAGCACGCAAGTTTGTGTGAGCTGCCAGGTGGAGAGTGGTCAGAGCCCAGCTCCTGCTGCTCCTCTAAAGCATCTGTGTCCTTGCAGTGCCACAGCAAGGGGCTGAGGCAGCGAGCAGCCCGGCTTCCAGCCACCAGCCACCTCGCAGGAAGGAGCCTGGAGTAGGTAGACAACACCAGACGCACTCAATCTGAAAATAGCTGTTGCTTAGGAACTGGAGGGGTACAACGCAGCACCTCGGATGTATAACTGAGAGCTTTTATAGTTAAAGAGAATTAAAAAGGCTGGACCCGTGTTTCTCTCTCCATCATCGTGCTTTTACAGCGCCGGAGGAAGGATTGCTCGATTTCACCGACTCTGGGGCTACGCCTACATCTCCAGCAAGCCAAACAAGTCTTGATGACAGAGCAGCAAATTACTCCCACACATCCAGGAGCCCTCGTAAAAACGTGTGCCCAAAGTGTGCCGTGGGTCCCACCTGAAAGATCTCGGCAGCATCAAGCACTGTGTTCTAGCAGAACGATTAAAGGGCAATTTACATATTTTTTTTCTGCAGAGCAATAATATTCCAAGGATGAATTCTGCTAGTCACACTTTCTTGTGGCACGTGCCAGCATTACAAACGGGATGGATGTTTTCCCCTCACATGATGTGGTTCCACAGATTGCATGTATATATTTGAGACTCATTTCCTTAGGTGGATTAAATATTCCTGAACGCTTCAGAATGTCTTTAATTTGGAACTCAGTTTTGAAGTTTTATGCCTAAATTTTTAGTTCTAACACATATTAATCTTTAAAATTAAGCATGAAATGTAATGAAATTCACTTTGCACTTCCTGCTTAATTTCAAATCCATAAATTCCCAGCACAAAGCACTTACAGCAGGCAGCGCTGTCTTCAGGGATGAAAAAAGAAAGGGAAAAAAAAGAGCAAGTATGTACCAGGAACTCCCCACTCTTTGTAAGGCAACCTATAATTCAATCTAATTAGAGCAGCCTTAATAGTATAATTATTCTAGGAGAAAAGGAATCCTGCAACATGCATACACATACATGTGGGCAGTCTCAAAAGGGGAGTGCAGTGGTGGTCACGTAGAAGCCATGAGCAAGTTAAATACTGTAAAGACAGCTTTTTGCTTGTGCCATTAACATTCTATTGAATTGCAGATGCCTATCACGAGACAAAGTGCTGCAAACAGAAATTCCCATGGGCCTCAGTGCATTTAATTTGAGATCCATCTCTACCTGGAACTCCAGCACTTTGCATTTCACTCCCACGTGCAGGAAAGGAACATGTTTTCCAAGTGAGCCATTAAGAAGTATGACATGCACTGTAGTAGCTTCCCCTCATGTTTCAACACATGCCATAGAAAGCCTACTAGCTTTTAAAAAAAAAAAACACCCTTCACTGAATCAGAGCTTTTTTAATGAGTCTTGATACAGTAACTTCAGGAGTTTGTATGTGAATTTTAGTTTTACATTATGGTAAACCAGTGATTCCACTTCCCTTTTTTCCTTTCTATGTTTTAAGGTATTTAAGTATACCTAACACATCACTAACCTTAATTTTTCAGCAAGATCTTGTTTTTTACAACAGGTGCATTTTTTAAAGGACACAAACTGGCAACAATGTAACTGAAGCACAGAAGGATTAAAAAAAAGGTCTTTTTTATTATGCAAAAAATCAGAACTTCCTTAATTTCTCCTAACCTTTCAAGGTTCCTTTCAAGGAACTTAATTAAATTAGGTTTAATGCTATTCCTATCTAGACAATTTTCAGAGTCATGTAAAAGAGAGAATCTAAAGCTACAGTGGAATAACTGAGGCATATTTACTTCTCCCTGATGAAACTTTTTTTCCTTTTCTTCCTTGGTTTTTGTGTCTGGGCACTAGGATAACATAAGGTAATCAGAAAGGCTGGGTCATTTTGGGACTCTTCATCAGGAACTGTAGTGAGAGAACAAGGGGGAATGTCTTCAAAATGCCAGACAGTAGGTTTAGATTAAATGTTAGGTAGAAATTATTTTCTGTCAGGGTGCTGAGGCTCTGGCACAGGCTGCCCAGAGCAGCTGTGGCTGCCCCTGGATCCCTGGCAAATGCCCAAGGCTAGGCTAGACATTGGGTCTTGGAGCAACCTGGGATAGTGGAAGGTGTCCCTGCCCATGGCAGAGGACTGGAACTGGGTGATCTTTAACATCCTTCTAACACAAACTGTTCTGATTCTACAGTTTTCTTTTCCCACCTTGTTATAGATCCTTTCATACTTTTATGACCCCTCTGGAGTGTCATTTTTACAAAGTATCCACGTGAAAATCCTTCACTTGAGGTAAAAGCAAATACAAAAGGCTGGAGCTCTAATAATGTATTTCTGTTCTTTCAGCACTAGATAGGAAAGGCTATTTTACCCAAGCAGCAAAATTCCTCAACATCAACACTGGTAGTGATGTCTTGTTTGCAGCAATTGTAATAGATAATTACAAGAGAGAGTTACTACAGATAATTTGGGAATGGATTGTGATGCCATTAACACTACTGGCATAATTTCCTTCCAGTGACAGGTCAAGAGCAAACCAGTGGCTACGTGTGGCTTCTCTGCACCTCCCCACACAGTTCCAACACCTTGGTCAATAATGAAAGGATTCATGTTGAGAGAGCCATCCAAGTTTTAACAAGTTTGTCAGGTTAAAAAAAATAAACCAAACAAAACATATCCACACTGTTTGAAATTGCATTGCTTTGATGTCCTGATGGAGACAGCTGAGTAAGAAATGCTTTCTCCATACATCTAATCCATCTTTCTGCTACTGAAAAAACCTTTCTGTTGGATGACTCAGTTCTGTCTGGATCAACTGTTTGAATTACAGCTCAAAAATTATATTAATGAAAGCTGTCATGGTTTTATGCCTTTTTCCATTGCTCCAAACCCTGCAAATATCAACAAAATTAACAACTTCGCCAAACTCAAGACGGAAAACTTGCTTGAATGCCTCAAATGCAGCAAAAGCCAAAATCAAACACAAAATACTGAGGAACTGACCTGTGAGCCTCTGGGTCCTCGTTTGTGATCCCATTCAGAATGCCCCATGAGCTGCAAAACAAAGAAAAGCAGAGCTAAGTGATAAATTGCACTCATTAGTTTTAATTGAAACACTCATGCTTTTACAGCCATTACACATTTTTCTTGGAAATAAACAGGTTTGCTTTTATGATTTATCTCACTCAGCTTTCAGCTTCATAATAAAGCCATGTAACATTGTGCCTTTACATTCAGAACCCAAACACATCTGGCATCACAACTCTGCTCGTACCAATAAAATTCCCACTGCCATAGATTCAGCTTTAGCCAAATGTTTGATACTGCTCTGGCAAAAGGACAGCTGATACATCAACAAGGAGATTACCAAAACCATTTCATTAATTAGCAATGTACATTTTATATCAGCCATGATAAGTAGCAGCAGCTTTAAACCTGTTTCAACACTGAATCACGGGGTTTTTTGTACATCTACTCAGGGATTTCTTCTGGGCATTGTTTGCTCATACACACAGAAACATTGCTTAATTCAAATATAAAAAAAAATGTGAATGAAAGATAGGAGGGTTAGTGTGGCATGTACTGACTTACAGTCATGAACATTTTCCTGCTCATTTTTCCCAACATTCTTTCCCAAAGGAAATGCCTTCTCCCAGTTCAGAGTAGGCAAGGAGATTTACAACCCACACTTATTGCAGAACATGCTTGCAAAACACTCATTCCAGGACAAGAGATTAAAACTACTTTGCAGAATCAGGAAAACCACATGCATCTCCTATGATGAGATTTTTTTTATCTTCTCCATTAACTGTTCCTACTTATCCTTTTCTTTCCCAATGGCTCCTTCTTTTTAAGTTATTACTCACAACCATCTACCTCCATAACTGGAAACAAACAACATATGCAGAAAGGCATCAAAAATCAGTAATGTCACATCACTTTTTTACCTGATACAGCCTTGTGACTGGCCCCCTCCTTTTACTGCAATTTTTTCCTATTTTCCATGTACTCCTCGTGGAAACATTGGCTCTCCTGGGTTTCCCTGTTTGTTCTCAATTACTGCATGAAGCACAGCTTTCATGTTTGTTTGTTTTTTTTAGTAAATAACTGTAAATAAATAACTGCTGTGCAAAAACTACCAAGAGATGCACCTACCAAAGGTTATGTGCTTCAAAGAACCTCTGCCAGAACCCTCCAACCTGTCTTTCCCCTGTGGAGCAAAAATCCCTCTTCAGTTTTTCTTCGTAGCCCCTGTGCCTTGGGAGGAAGTAACTCCTGCTTCCTTAATTCACTTGGAAAATTAATTTAGCCTGAGTCTGACCACTGGTGGTTCTCAGGGTGATATCTTTCCCTCCATGTTCCTATCAGTGGATTAGCACAAAAAGGGAGCCTCGCAGTGAAGAAGGATTAAAGTTACAGCCTGGCTGTGGCCACTGTGGTTTTCCAGGCTCTACAGACACTTGGCAGCACACACCACACCTTCAAGCCCAAGGGTAGCATCAGATCCCCCTGCCAGGTTTTTCATGCCCCTGCCCCCACTGAACACATAGTGTAATAAATGAGCAATGGAATAGTTTGCTCTCACAATTAAAGAACAAATAGTAGGCGTATACTAAGAGAAGTTTTATAAATTTATAGTTATGTTTCCCCCCTTTTACACTGTTCTCAGGAGATAGCCGGGGCATTTAAGAAAGTCAGGTCATTACTACAGCAACACCTGACCTCCAATCAAGAACACAGAAAGTAATCTCCACCACTAGACAGCAAAGAAAGAATCAATACAGAAAACTGTAAGAGAGGCCAAAGAGTTAAAAAGCAGAACATCCATTGTGTAGATGAGCACATAGTAGAGAAAACTCTTTGCTCCCAGCACTAGGCTTATTTTCTCTATTCAGTCTTCTGTTCTAATTTTTGATAAAGTTTTAATAAACCTTTTTTAACTTTTTCAAAGTAAATATTAATTCTCACAGTAACTCACTGAAAAGTGAAAGGTTGCTTTCTTACTGCCACCAAAAATGAGAGGTGCACTCACAAGCCAGGCCTGGAATCACTGTTCCCAAATGTAGGGATGCTCCCAGTGCAGCCAGATGCAGGAAAGCTGCCAGGGTGATCACCACTAGTCCTCACAGTAAAATCAAGTCCTCTTAAACATTCATTCACCTCTAGGCATAGTCTGCCCATCCTGATCCCTATTCTTGCCTGGTGCTTCCCATCTCCAGAGTGAGTTTTCAGTCCCACAGCCAACTCCTGCCCTGCTCCCCCACTCCTCCTCCTGCCCAGCTTGCAGGTAGCTTTTCTTTCCCCATCCCTAATCCTGTCCCCCCACCACGAGTGGGCAATCCTGGGGGGCTGCACAGACTGGATGTTGCAGCAGCAGCCAAGGCTACAGTGAAAAGTGAGTCCAAAGGCTGTAACAACTCATCCTTGCTCCATTTCCCAGTGTCTAACTATGAACATCACTCACAGAAGAGAAGCCAAGTCACCAGTGAAGCAGTCACAAATTCACTGGAACCAACAGAGAGAGCCCTTTGTTATTTTTCACCCCTTGTAGCTGTTTACACAGCCCTTGTCCAATTTATTTTCTCTACACTGGTGGAATCAGCCACGTTTGTATTTTTGCTGATAGATCAGTTGTCCCCAGCAGAAAGCAATGCCCACACCACTGTTCTCTCTCCCTGTGCCTGGATGTTCTGTTGAGTGACATGGGCTGTGGCTGTCCCCAGCTCAAACAGTGAGGTTGTTCTCAAACATTATATCTAATCCATGACCTATGAAACCAAAGTTTTCCTACTGTTGTTATACAAAAAAATATTACTTAGCTTTAAAATTTATTTCTCCCTCGTTATTTAAAAAGCCACAATCATCTCATGCTCGAATGTTCTTGGCATATGGTGGTCCCTGTTAACACAGGAGTGAAGGAATGAAAAATGAAATTAAAAAGATACCATACAAAAATGCCTCAGAAAGAAGAAAATCCCAGAGTTATGACAAAATCTCTGCCAGGCCAGCATTTACAGAGGGACAGTTGCCTCAGTGTGACACCCTTTAGCTCAACAAGCCATAGTCTGCTCAATTGCTTCTGAACCTGATTTTCTTTTCATGGACAAATAGTAGGTGCTGGAGCATGATACCCAGAAAAGGAGGAAAGAATGCCTGAACTATGGGGCTAGGTAGAAATCATTATTTCCACAAGCTGAATAGAAATTTAAAAATTAAGAAAACAGAATTAAAAGCAAAAACAAAGCCCAAAAATAAACAAACAACCAAAACAAACAACAAACCAACTACACTCAGAGAAAACAGCACGTGCATAAATCCACTTGAGTGAGTCAACCTTCTGAAATCATGGAAAAAGAAAATAATATACTGCTTAATTGGTGCATGCATGCAAACAGATATACTGACATAAAAATGCATTTGGAAGTAAGGGGATTTATATTCAGCACTAACAGATGGGTTTACTCCAGACCCTACTACCTCCTCTGAAAGTTCTCTGGAATCAATTTGGTCCAGAGTGATGATAAACAGCCTCAGAGCATCAAATTTATTATTCTCACTGACCAGGCAACTAAGGCTACGTGCATCAGCAGCAGAAAAGGAGGGGTAAAACTGAAATCAAACTCCCACACAGCTTATATGCATGCAGACTCTCTCAGAAGAGAAGGAGCTACTTTACATTTCATCTGCAACTGTCCTGGAAACCCATCTCTGGCAGTTTAAATGCTCACAGCTGAAAGCAGCTTTTAGCAGCAAGAACGACTCTGGCATGTTCAGGAATGCACAAAAACATGGCCTTGGCTAAAAGCAGCTGGTTGGTTCTACCCTGATAACTGACTTGCAGGTCTCCAGGGAAAACACTGCCCCATTCCAGCTGAGGGTGAGGACTGTCAGTGCAAGAGGAAGCAGGAGTGGAAAAGACCCCCAACACCACAATCCCAGTCACACACAAAAGATGAGAAGTGAAAGGGGTCATCTCCTCTTGGAGATGGAGGGTGGGGGCCTGTGCTCTAAATTTCACGTTTTTTGCTATAACCACCATGAAGTTTCTCAGCTTATGGTCTTAAAACTCATGTTCACTAGTGCAGCAATGCCTTCAAAGGAGTAGGGAATGGTATAAAGGACTGTCTACATTACATCAGATTTCTGAGATACCCATATTGAAGTAGAACAAAGCCATTTAAAAATTAGCATCTTCAGCCCTCGCCTCTCTAAATGCAGTTCTTCTCCTATATGGTTATTTAATTAAAGCCCCAACAAATGATTACATAAGGATCTCAACTTTCATTAAAATTCATAAACCATAATTCTTAGCCTCCCTAGTATTAGAGAACTGCAGAAAAATGTGACCCACACATATTGCAGAAGATCTAAGTAAATAAAAAGACAGAAAGTAAAGTATGACAATTTAAACCTTTTCAGCTGTTTATAAGTTCTGTTTTTCCCTTCTACAATCTTTTCTGGACTGAGGGGTTTAATTTTGTCACTCTGGAAACAGCAATACTGCTAACTATACAATGACTGGAAAAAAAAAAAGAGATAGAAAACCTCCAACAAAGCCAACCAGAAAAAAACCAACCCCCTCTGATTCAAAAATGAGTCAGAGTAATAGAAAAGGCATAATCTTATTATAAGGACCTCCCCAACCGGGCACAAGTCAGGAAAAAACCCCAATATTTAAAATATAAGCAGTCCCATGTATATTCTTTGAAAGGGAAGGGAATCCTCAGCAGCAGAATGCAACAGCATTTCGAAACCATATGGACTTATTAAATCATTGTTTAAACTCAGCACAGTTCCATTAGAGGGAAAGAGCAGATCCTTTCCTTTTAAGTGTTAAAGGGGACTAATGAATCAATTACATTTAGTGTTCAATAAAACCCTTCAAATCTATTCAAAGTCTATTCTAATTCTATTCAGATTATAGGCCGTTAATGTGGAATTTTATTTTGACACATATTTAGACATACACAACACTTTTACTGTTCTAAAAACAACCAGATGGTGATGACAAAAGTGAGCTAAATCAGCCAGTAGTCACCAAAAACAACAAATGGGATTCAAGAAGACTGAAACAAGACCACATAGTCCAAATGCACGTGAGAACCTTGCCTCAGCTCACTGGCTCCTTCCCTTGGACTTTAAAGATTTAGACTGTAGCTGAATACTTCATTCTCATTACAGTGAACATAAAAGACTCCTGCTTTCTCTAGTGGAAGGTGAACACAAGGCAAAGAACAGGAATGTGAGAGAAATTGCTCCTCTGCTCCATCTGGGATTGGGAGCCAAATACTTGCATCCAACATTTCCCACTGAACTGGCTGTGATACATGAATAGGGCAGCCTGAGCTCTCCCAAAGAGCTGAGAACCTGCAAAAATGCCTTTTTTTTTTGCCACTCCTGCAAGGATTTAGCACATTTAGTAGTGGTAAAAATGAATTACCAATGAGATTACGAGAAGTTTTGGCTGGGTGGTAGCCAGCAGCTTTAAGAGTTGTTTCTATTTGGGAATCAGCATCCAGAAGAGCAAGATAGGAGCACCCAATCAGGCTGGCACCTGGTTTCAACCTTCACCAAAATAGCAGAGCTTCTATTTAAACATAAGCATAACATCTTCCCTCTTTGGGAGAGATTTAGTTCAATGGGCATGTTGAGGATGTGAAACAGTGTCTCACTGTTGAGCTCTTTGACACTGCCTCCTTACAGCTTGTGCTGAATGGGGCACAGTATGATCCATATTCTCTGGCTGAATGGGTATTAGCCATGCTCCAGTCAGGATCACATTTCCACTGGTAATAAGAAACTGTTTGTTACCAGCATGTAGGCACAAAATGTTCCTGATATGTTCTTTTTTCGGTAACAAAAAAAAAAAAAAAAAAAAAAAAAAAAAGCACAAATTATTTCCTTGATTACATATTAGAGGAAACATTTATTTTTACAAACATGCAGGAGTCAGGTCACACAGAAGCTAACAGGGTGTTTTTGCACATGCTATTTTGAGTAGGATTCCTTCTATCCGATAGACCGTTCCCTGCATTTTCATGGTAATCAAGATAAATGAGATGATTTAGTGACTCGATTGATTTAGGGAGGGAATTTTGGTGGGGACACCATCAGTAGGCTGGAGCTGCTGAGATTGACCACTGCCAGATCCTGATAACTTAACACGGGAGCAACTGGCTGCTCTGAGCACTTTCTCCACCAAATGGCAGAACTGCACCTTGCCCTGGGGCACCCCAGGTGTCAGAGATGCCTTCCTTGCTGTGTGGTGAGAGGGATCACACGTGCAGGCCATGACACAGACAGCAAAGGCCTCCAGTATTTGGAAAAACAACCCCTTTTCCACAGCCCCTGGCCAGCTCCCAGGGTCAGCACAAAGCACAAGGGTGTCAGAGCTGTGCTGTTCAGCCAGATGTGTGAGCTGCATGCTCATGTCATCACAGCCACTGTGGAGAGGAAACTCTCCACCCAAATGCTCCCAACATCTTCTAGCCCTACAAATCACCAAGGCTGGCCTCAGTTCCAAGACAAGTTAAAAAAAAACCCAAAACAAACAAACAAACAAAAAAACCCCAAACCAACAAAAACCCCAAACAAAATAATTCATCACAACAAACCAACCAATGTAATAAACTGGGGGTGGGCACTTAAGAGCCATTGAGTTACTTCCTAATCAAAGACATTGTTTAAAAGGTTTCTGGGCTGCTGGATAACAGCTGGAAGCAGAATTAAGCTTTTAAAACCACAGCAGAGGCAGAAATGGAACCTGGAACTGCTTTGACCCAGAGGCAGGGCCAACGAGGTACAAGGATGGGTTTGAAGAGGAGCTGCAGAGAAGTGTTCTCTGCAGGCTGAGACCCATGTGGGGATGGAGTTAAGTCCTCTGAAGCTGCTGCAAGTCCTGGAGGGAGCTGCTGAGAGGAGAACCTGGCTGGGAGGGCAAGCAAGGAGCCACAGCACGGCCAGAGGCTGCACGGAGCACTCTGGGTCAGGCTGCTGAGACAGCAGGACCATGAGCCACCGTGGCAGCAGGGACTGGAGAAAGCAAAGCTCTGGAGAAGAGAGGCTGAGGGGAGCCCCTTGGGCACAGCAGCACAGGGGACAGCCCAAAAGGCAGCAGCAGAGAGTGGCCCAAAGGCACGGCGAGCAAACCACCCCGAGACTTCACCAGGGACGCAGCTCCAGGGGAATGAGCTCATCTCTGGCTCTGGGAGACACAGCAAGAGGCTGCATTTTGGAGGAGGATCTCATGGCAGCAAACAGTCTTTTTATTTCCAGACAATAAGCTGCAGCTGACTTCTTCAGGGAAGAAGGATGAAGGGATCCTGGCTTCCTGACGGGGTGGGTGAGGGACACAGTGATGTGTGACACAGCAAGCTGGCAGCAGTGGGCTCAGGGCAGCTGCTGTGCCCCTTGCTCCTCAGCACCCCTGAAAATGAGCAGGTTTCACTTCAGAGAATGCGGAGCTGCTGGGAAGTTAAAAAAACCACCAAACCAAACGTAGGTGGGAAAAAGAAAAGGCACAGGAATATCCACCTCCACACCCTGTATCTGGTTTTATACAAATTTTTGTCACAACTACTTAAACAGATGACAGTAGTAAAACAAATCCATGCGTGTTTCTATTATTCTCACTCCTACCACTGAATTTCTCAGGTCCCTATTAATCCTACACACATAAAGGAGGATTTTAAACAACAGGTTTGGGAGGCAGAGCTCTAGTAAAATAGAGAAAAGACCTGATTTTGAGGGGAGTGGGGGGTGGAAGGGAGGAGGTGGTAGTAGTTTTTGCCCCCCCTTTTTTTTTCTTTTTGCAAATAATTCTTATTCTTCAGTCATCCTCAATGATGGATTCCACACAAAGAGTTATTTGCAGATGTATTGAAGATTTTTTAACAAAGGCTTCCTAAATTAATGATCTTAATCTGGATTTTTAATTTCAGAATAACTGTGTAAAACAATTAAACTGATCATAAACAGATTTCTTATCCCCTGGAACTGATCTAGTAGATTAATAATCGGCATATTGATCTGGTGGACTAGTAATCCATAAGTAAAAGTGTTCAGCAAATTTTCCATATATTAAATTTTTTTCCACTTTCCCATTCTAAGCACAGGCGTGAAGATCAAAGCCTTAGATAAAAATGTCTATAGTGGTGAGATAAAAACTGTGGGCACAGCTACTCTGACACCTCCCACCTTAGCCACAGACATAATTCACCAACAGTCCCTTAGAGAAGAAGATTCCTCAGTATGGGAATGCCAGAGCAACACAGCAACATCAAGAGTGCTGAACATAACAGCAGGTTAACAAAAGAACTAAAGTATATTGATAAAAAGGAGAAGAATTGCTATTTAAATGTTGTGATTCACAGCACACACATGAAATTCCTGGATCTCACAGCTACCCAGTCAAGTCCATTCTGGTGCAATTAAGTTCCTAACAAAGTCAGAAAACTTACTTTTTTTTTCCCATTGGGAATCACTCACTGTGCATCAAGAACCCCATTCACAATACCAAGCCTGGCACAAGCTTGATAATTAGACAGCTACTGCAGCAGAGTTAGCAAAGTCTGAAATCATGTTGAGATATCTAAAATCTTTTCTTCTTTTGTTAAAGAGTCTAAAGAATTCTATAAAACAATCTGCTCTGAAATTTATGTTCCCAATTCTATTCTCTCACTTTTCATCTTTTCAGAGATCCTGGTGTCAGGTAGGTGTCATCTGCACTTGGTGTTGCTAACACAAACCTCCAAGGTGAGATGTGCCCTTTTAGGCTAGCTACCAGTGCTCTGCTCCCAAAGTAATGTCTTTTTGCACAGCAATTAAAAACCCTCAGGAAAAGCAGGTAAATGCTTTCAGGGATTTTTCAGTCAAGCTCTGATTTCAGGTGGATCATCCTCAATATGCACACATAGCTCATATGGAGGGCAAATTAACCCAATGAGTTTAGCAAGTGCATTCATCAAATAGCTGACCATTCTCTGCAAGTCTGCATAAAAATGGGAATTTTCCAATTTGATTCCCAGTGGATAAGTGTTTACCTCACAGGAAAAAAAAACAAACAACCCAAACCATCATCAAATTGACATCCTTACTGGCAGTTTCAGGAGAAAAAAGCCCTTAGGGCTGAGTAAGCATGGAGGTTTCACCAGACATTTAACCTTTGGAAGTGGTTCCAGTGCAAGGGAAGTGAGCCACTACAGCAGGGACAGGGACATGTATGAATTACTGGTGTCACCTCTGTACTTCCCTGTGCACACAGGATGGCATTTTGTCACAGCTGCCAGCTCAAACCTCTCAGCACAGCAGAGACACTCACAAAGGAGGTAGAAAGAGAGAGAAAACATCCTAACTCCAAGTGCTTGGTCAGAGACATCAAAGGTGGCAGTGCCACTGTCCCCCAAAACTGGGAATTCTGTAAGCAGCAGAATCCAGCAGCCTGACCAAACCAGATCTCTTGTGATACCATGAGCAGCTCCTGAAAAGAACAAAAAAACCCAACAAACTTTACTTACGGCAATATGGCAACTTAGTGTCCATCTGGTGTGAAACACAAAACATGGTGACTACAGGAATTGGTCCCTGGTGAGGCCAAAATACAGCGAGGCAGAAAGCCAGCAATGTAACACAGTTCCAGCAGCTCCTTTTACTGAAACACATTAACTTTAATGGTAGCACTGAGGGATAGCTGCGATGAAGTAATGAAAATTTTAAGATAAGGAGAATGTGGCCTCCCACAAAGCAGACTGACCCACACAGCCTTCTCTCACTCTGAGAGCAGCCCTGAGTTTGAGCAGGTGAAGCCTCAGCTTCCAGGACTGGCCTGGAAAAGAAAAAGAAACAAGTCAAGGCTTGTTTCAGCCTGTCACCCACAAAAATGAGCCCTTTAACACCCCATTTTCCTGGTTCCGAGGCTTCACAAAACAGAACAACAGCACAGATATTTCAACAGCTAGATCCCAGTTAGCAAATGTCCTAAAATTACACTGTAGAGTCTGGTAGCTTACTAAAAAACCTCAATGTCAAAACTCAAAGTACATTCAGTTTAAACACACCCTTGGGGGGATTTTATACTAACTACTTTCTATTTCAGACTATTTACTTTTAGCTCAACCAGCGATGCTTCAGCACTCATCCAGGAAAACTCCCCTCTCTGCCACCCAATCTCAATCAACCTGCCAAATTAATTATCACCCTGCATTTGTCTATTGCTAAGAGGGGGGAAAAAAGCAAATGGATGAACGCAGCAGTGACCCGAGCAGAAATGGATCCTCTGAAATGGAACTAATTAAATCAGTTCAGTGATCTTCTTCCAGCACGACACATTTCACCCACTCCATCCCCAAGCAGCCCAGTTCTCCCATCTCCTCCCAACTGCCCTCAGCAGGGAGCTCACATGGGGCTTAGATCCCTCTCCAGCAGCAAATCAGGAATTTTTTTTTTACTCATCCTTGCAGCTGCATGATTTAAAATAAGGAGAAAAAAAAGCCAACTGCCACACAGAAGATTGACAACGAGAATATCCAAAGCTGTAGGAGCAAGGCAGAAACACCAACCTCTCCTGTCTCAGTGCACCTGACTTCCCATCACCCTTCTCCTTCTGCAGAACACGTTCAGAGCAAGATCAGAATAGGGCAAGGCAGCTTAGGGCACGAAATTCCAGGTGACAGCCCCACTTGAGGAATTAAAAAGACACTGAAGGGAGATCTCCCTTTACTTCAGAGCTGGAATATCAAGTCAATCCCACCTTGCTTTCCCTCCTCCATGATTTTTAACACGCTCTGTGCTTTCTTAGACACGAGGCACATCACAAATAGACACCAGCACGGAAATCTGGATGCCTGCACTGGGATCCCTGTGGGGTCAGGATTCAGGAGTCCATAAGGGAGAGCAGGAAAAGCACAGCAACACACAGAGGCAGGACTCTGAGTCATCTCTAGGTAGGTGCCTACACAGGCAACAGTTTGTCATTCACACCCATCTGCTGCTCCAAATCACACACACACACGCTGTCACATGTGCTTTTCCCCATCTGGATGGCAGAGATGCTGGGCATAAACAGGCAAAAGGCAGCAAGATGAATACTGGGCTTGTGCTGTACCAGGGGGAACTCTCAGGCACCTTCACCCACCCTAACAGGAGAGATTTCAGTAGAGGTTTTTACAAGTCAGAGTAAAAACAGGTTTTTCACAATGGCTGCAGGTTTTTCCATTGTTTGAAATACTGCCTTTCAAACCAGCCTAACTCTTAAGAAGCTTTGCTTCTCAGATTTTGTTTTTTAATAAAAACCATGTATGTTTTCTTAGAGGGATAGCATAAAATACATCCTCCTGCAACACTGCCTGCCAACATTTCATTCCATGTGCTCACCCAAGTCCTATTTCCATCACATTTCCAAAGTGTCACAGCACTGCTCACAGCAAAAGCAGAGCCCACCAAAGATGCAGTCTCCACCATGAAGTAAGGGATGCACAGAATATATAATATTTGGGTTTCATGGTGCACATGGATGCACCAGGAGGCATTTCAGAGTGAGAAGGAGAAAGGCAGAGCAGCACAGAGGGGAAAGGAGCCCTTTGTGGAAGGGCTGACCCCAAAGCAGCTGAATCATGTGAAAACTGCTAAAAATACTCTTTGCTGGAATAATATCCCATATTGAAAGGTATTTAGACTAATTTGCTGTTCAGAAACAGGCTTCAACAAAATTAAGTACAATTTCTGTGGTGAACTGAAAAAAGGAGCAAGTTGCATGTCAAAAAAGTCCATCTATTCAAAACAGAAATTTTTGAAATTTGTTTTCTTTTATACGTTCAATTACTTGCTGCTCCACCATTGGTCCTTATTTTGCCCCAGAATTTCATTCCTTGAATGATGCAGCTTTGCATGCTGCTGAGATATACTTTTAATGCAAACTTCATCAATAAATGCAGGTTTCATCTTATTGACAAGCCGTTCAACACTGCCTGAGAAATAAGAGCTTCCTGTTCTATTAATTTCATTACAATGTCTTCACTCCATTTTGTTGCTGAAAAACTAATTTAAGTTCCTTTTTCCTGTGTCCCAAATACTTTGTCTTTCATCTTCTTATGTTAAATTTGTGCAAGAACGCTCTTTTGATTCAGCAGAAGTGTCATTTTACTAGAAATATATCACTTTACCCTAACCAGAAGGGTCCACATGGAAAGGTATTTATATTTCTAACTATCAAAACAAAACAAACAAAAAAAAAAAAAAAGAGGGGGGACCTCTGCTCAGAGCTAAGTGGCTCTGCAGAGCTGGTTTTCTGACTGTGAAAAAGGAGCTCTCAGCTCTGTATTGATTACAGATTCAATCCTGAGCCCCTCATGCTAACATCATTTCCATCAATTCAGCATGGACTGGAGGTTGTCCTCTGTTTTTCCTCCTGTGCCTGGGAACCAGCCTGGTCTTCCAGGAGCTGTGGTTAAACACAGTCTGAGTTTCGTAAGGTGGCTTAGAGTCCTTCCCTCTGTCAGCTGTGAATCAGAGAAATTTTAGTAGCTTCTCCACTTCTAAAGCATTTCCAGGCCACCATACAAACTTGTTAACTCAGACAGAACCTTCCTGAGGAAAAAAAAAATCATCTCCATTTCACAGATGGAGAATTGAGGCATTTACCCAGCACAGCGCTGCAAAACTGGGAATAGAAACTAAATATCTTCAGTTCATGGGATCAGACCATAGGCTTTGTTTTGATCAACTATTTATATCCAAGTTCTTTTTTGGGGGGGAGTCAAGGGTATACACCAGGGAACAGAGTTATTCTTATTTTTGGCTGCCAGGAGATCTTATCACTCTTTCTGAAAATGAACTGTTCAGCCCTCTCAGTACCAGAAGGAGAACACGAACCAACAACCTTCTTTTTCAAGAAAGTGAAACAGGAAAGATAGAAAGGATAAAGGATCCTAAAGGATCACAGGATAAAAAAAATTAACATTTATCCCATTTCAGGGCTGAACTCAGGCATCTTGCAATCCTCTTTCCTCAGTTAGGACTTCAGCTAGAGAAGGTGACTTGAGCAAAGTGAAAAACTTTACAGCTGTGCCCCAGACCTGGGCTGAACCTTCCCCCAGGCTTTTGAGACATGGAGTCCACTCCAGCTCTGCCCATGGATGCAGAGATGAAAAGGAACAGGAAGAGATAAAGAACCAAAATGCCAGGAGAGAAAGCATTCTCACAAAACCCTCTGATTAACTGAGCTGTGTGAAGCATCTCTGACATGAAAGTGTTCACCTCCGTTTTCTTCTCTTCCACTTTCAAATTTCCCATGCAATTCCTTTTTTTTTCAGAAAGAGAAATCATAGATAATTGCAGTTTACCCACTTTATCAGTATAAAGACCCATCCTCCACAAGCATGCTGCCAGGAGATAAGCAGCTGCATTCTGAATATTGAGTGCCTGCGTGCCTTGGGCCCTCTCAATGGGTCCCTTTATCAGGACAAAGACTCCTTCAAGGAGAATCAGGGTCACCAAAAACTTTGGTTCAGGCCAAGGTGACAGAGGCTGACACACAGATGCTTTATGAGCTTGGGAGAACTAAAAAATAAAATAACTAAAAAAAAAAAATAACTTCCCTTCTCTTACCTAAATATAGAACATAAATAAAACTGTATATAACCTAAATAGTTTTCCTAACCTTAGACTTTTCCTGCCACACATCCACCCTGTTCCCCCCACCACTCACAGTGGAACCAGCATTTTCATTTGTTTCCAGGGAAAGACAGCTCATGGTAAAAACACCTGCAGTGCCTTAAGAAAAAATCAGGAAGTCCAAGGTGGATCAAGGAGCTGCTTATGTGCTTGGTTCTCACCAAGGAGCCACACAAATGTGAATATTCCCAGTGGAGACTTCTCAGTGCCAGTCTGGAGTGTGACATCGAGGAGGACATGATCACAGAGGGGAAAAAGGGTTCCCAGTTCCTCATAATGCCACTTTTTGCTGGCCCTATAACTAAAAAGAGGTGTTCAGCCTCCATATGCATAATGCTCCCAACATTTTCCATGGTGTTAAATACAGAGGATGGAGAAAAAAGTGTATGGAAATAGAGGCAGTGCCCACACTGATAACTACTGATAAGCTCAAAACATTTGGAATCTCTATAGACAGCAGCACTAAACACTCATACTGTAACTTACAGAATACACAGCTGCTTATTTGCTGCTGCTGTAAAAATTACAGCATTTCAAGTGTTACATCACAGCATTTCATTTGCTTAGGAATTGCACTTCCTGGAATCTGAATAATAGAAAAAAAAAATCTTCAAAATTATTAAGAGAGGGAGGAAGGAGAGAGAGAGAGAGAAAGTGAGAGAGATACAGAGAGAAATAACCAAATTACATTTTGTCTAAGTATTCATGGCTGATCTGTGGCCTGCTGCCCCAGCACTGGTGGGAAACCTGCTGAAGGGTAAAGCATCCTTCCACTCAGGATGATGGGCAGGACAGACTGAAATGCCAGAACTAAAGCAAGCTAATGTTAAAAATAACTTTATCTGTCCTTTATCTCAAGGGCCAAATTATCTCAGTTCTACTCGAGAAGACTAGGCAATGCCAGCATCAGGAAGGTCAGAAAGCATGTGAAAATTTACCCAGGAGCTTATCCACTGCCTGAATATCTGCTATTGCAACAGCACAGAGTGGCACAAAAACTCTCACTGTCATACAGCCCAAATACATGCCAAGTCTTTATTTGAAGAGCTTGAGTTAAAAATGCATTTTGGATACTACAGGTTAAATGTCCTCACATTCTAATACACAAGACTTTTGGATTTTTTTTTTCTCAATGGAAGAGTCTTGTTATTATTTAAAAAGTGATTTGTGTTTAATATGAAGTATCTTGTAGCAATACAGATTAATTCCTTGTCTTCAGAATGCAAAGAGCACCTGCATATAAGCAAATAGCACAAACAGTTGACTTGACTGGAAGAAGTAAACCTGGGTTTCTTCAAAACTCAAATGCTTCACAAATTGAATCAGCTAAAGATTTTGGTTTTGATACATGTACTTGAAGGGAGAAAGGATATTTATCAGACATTAGAACATCCTTTTTCAATATTTCAATGTCTAGGACAATAGCATTTCAGTTTTGTTTTACTACAGAGTGTTGAAATTAAAATCCAAAAAGGAAAAAAAGCCCCAAAAGCTAGGGAAAAACCCCACTACAATTGTTTCAAGTTGTAAAGGTTTTACTGACTGAAATGAGCTTTTCTGCTGTTGTCTAACTTCACTCACAGAGTTTCTCAAGACATTCAGGTTGCGTTTCCTGAAATGCTTCCAGCAAGTCTGGTCCCTGGGCTGTGAATCTGCTTGCTGGGCAGCTCTTGAGCCACAATGAGTGGCCAGATTTTCAGAACTTACAGGCTGGTCAGTCTTTCTAAGGTCAGGATGCAGAAGCTGCACACCTGGGAGAGGCAGCCAGGAGAGGCTGAGAGCAGGAGCTGGCAGCAGCTCACAGGCAGCCTGAGACCCAGCTGGAGATGGCCCTGCAGGTGCTGTGCTCTAGGAAAACTCACAGCTCTGGAGCCTGGTGTCCCTGGTGTCCCTGCTTTCAGGTGTGCATCACCCCAGAGCAGGGCACACATCCTGGTGCACAGGAGCAGCTCCAGCTCCACTGCTTGTGCCCAGCAAAAAGTGTCCCTGGGGCAGAGCAGCAAGGAAACACCTGCCAAGAGCCAAGCTGGAAGCACCAAGGAGATATCACAGGATGTGGCCACCAGAGAGCAGAGACAGAATGAGGCCAGAGCCTGATCCACAACCCAGGGAGTGCAGCAAGCTACAGCTAGGCCAACAATTTAATAAATCCTGTTTCTGTATGGGGGGCAGAGGGAGAAGAAGGAATATCCTCCAGGCTTATATAATCACCAGTGAACAATGAACCCAAACCAGAAATGTGCTAGGAACGTGGCAAGCAGGTGGCTGGTTTTGCTTTGCTGTCCAGGATTCCATACCAGGGAGGAATTTCACTCTTGCAGGAGAGGACATACAACTCACCCTTTTGTCTAGGTGATACATCTAACTGCTCAGTGGGCAGATAAGCGTTCACTGCTTCTTTTATTTGTTGTTTTGGGATTTTTTTTAAAGGCCACACTCATTCACAGAATCACAGAACGATCAGGTTGGAAGAGACCTTCAAGATCATCAAGTCCAACCCAGCCCCAAAACCTCAACTAAACCCTGGCACCAGTGCCACATCCAGTCTTTGTTTAAACACATCCAGGGATGGTGACTCCACCACCTCCCTGGGCAGCCCATTCCAGAACTTTATCACTCTTTCCATAAAAAACTTTTTCCTGATATCCAACCTGTATTTCCCTTGATGCAGCATGAGATTGTGTCCTCTGGTTCTGTCAGTTGCTGCCTTCTACAAAGGGATGCAAAATCCACCCCTAAATCTAGCAAACAAGCAAGAGACAGTGATGAATTGGCCAATTTAGCTGCTCCAATCTTCTTTAGTAATCTCCTCTAATTGTTCCCAGGTCCCTGTGGGAACAACAGGAAGCAGTAACTTCACTTAGAGAAAAGGCCCATAGGATTAGCTGTACCAGGGTAGAGTTAATTGATGAATTTTGTCAGATTCTGGCCAAAACCAGAAGGAAAAACCCAAGTTATGGAAGAGGTATGAGATAAGGTTAATTTCTATCTTGAATAGTCAAGAAAAAAGCGAAAAGGAAGAGCCCAGACTTATTTTTCAAGTTCATTAACATCTCTCCTATGCTATAACAATTTATTTTCAGTTTTTACTTCAAAAAGTGCATTACCCAACAAACTCCTGGACAAGTGGGTAACTATCTACTTCTGGGAAATTTTTTTTCCCCAAGAGGACACAGCTCCAACACCTCAGCTTTCAGCAGCCAAAAAATTGCTTTGCTACTGAATGCAGCAGCAAAAAAAGCCAGAAAAACAACTCGCTGCATTTTAAAACATTAATTCCTAATGTGAGGGAAATTCTTATACTTGGCATAACACATGGGGGCCAGGTGGTATTGAATCAGTTCAAGGTAGAACTTTTCTCCAGCCAAAACTCAATTTGACTCAAAATTCTCTGGGGCAGAAGAAAGTGTAGTTCTGTCCTGGTTCTATGCTGCTTCTAGAACAGCAGGGCCAGATAACCAAGGGAAAATCCTAAGGGCTGCTGTCCTGTAAATAACAAATCTCCAAACCAGCAGCTAGACTGGAATGAAAAAACGTCTATGGGTACCACTGTAAATATATTTTAACCAATCAATCAGCCTGAAAGACTACAAAAAGGTCAAGGGTGATTATTTAAAGTACCAGTTATCACATAGCTGATAGAGGAACAGCATGACTGTGCACCTCTTAAACCAGAGACCAGATGCCTAGACCAGAGAAAAGCCTATTATTGAGATTGTGAGGCTGAGGGGGGAAAGAGGTTTTAAAAACACACTCAAATAGCAACCCTCCTTGAAAACAGCCATGCTTCTACTATCCTGTAATACTAAACTAACACAGCGAAAAAACAAGCAGGCAAACAAGATTGAAGAACTACATGAGGACAGGAAAAACCAACCAACCAAAAAAGTGGGCAATGCTGAATCTATTTTGAGAATATTTTTAAAAATAAAACTTTCTTTTCATAACAGGAACAATTAGTCCTGACAATTTATACATGAAGCAGATTTGAGCTCAGGCAGTTGCAACTCCTATCAAAGAACTCTAAGGGAAAACTTGTATCGATATCAAGTTTCTGCTTTTCAGACTCCTCAACCTAAGGGCTGATTAGGTTTAGAAAAAAATTTAAACACAACAATATGATGAAAAAAAGAGGCCATGGCCCTGGCATATGGTATTATAAACACAGGAAAGCGCCAGTATAAACCTTTATCAGAGACTGGGTTCTCTGTCAAGCCGTGCCTTTCCTCCAAAACATCCCTGCTGCCATATGTCTGCATCTCGCCAGCTGCAGGCCTAATAAGAGACTTCTTATTCCTGCTGCATAATGTTTTACAGGTTTGCCACGGGGGTCACTCGCTGGGAGTCATTTACGTCACACCCCAGCAGCCTCGGAGCCGAGGGGAGCCAAGAAATGCAGGCTGGAGGAGCAGAGAGGAGGGGGGAGAGGGGAAACATCACACTTGGAGCTCTGTGATTTCATCTCCTCACTGGAAAGCCTGGTTTTCCCAACTTGCTCTTCTGCTCTGAGACCTTCCTGCTGTTTTTACGCTCAGGAGAATGGGGGAAATTAAGCACACATACTTAGATGAAGACTGCTGAAAGACTTAATTCCCTTTACTCTTGTTCCACGCCTCATTATTTACAGTAACTCTGCAGTTCTAGCAGGCCAGCCATCAGTTTTTGTAACCTGCTTGGAGCAATCTGTGCATTTATAAAATGCAAATGGAAAGCCATGCCACACGTGTGATGCAGCTTCCATCCAAGCCAAAATGGAGCTGTCTGATGAAGCCAGTTTTTAAAGGAAAAACTGCTACCCCACCCTCACAGTTTATCACCCTAACCCAGCTCTCTGCAGTGGTTTTGGTCTGGTTTTTAATCAGTATCTGCTAGTTGTAGGAAAATGGCTTCTCAAATCTGTGTGCTATTATAAAGAAGAGATATACTCCCACTACAGCCACATCTAAAAAAGCAAAGCACCAGTGAGCAGTGACTGGAGTGACCAGAGCATCTATTCCAACCCTCTGCAATCCTGGAGACAGGGAAATGTTTGCCTTTCCTCCTCATTCCCTTTCACATAAACAGAGAATGACAGAGATGGGTGGAAACATGAGGGCAAGCAAAAATTACCCTTTTTGCTACTGGAATAATTTGCTCATTTAATGGCCAGTGAACTGAATGTTGAACAATTCAGTCTTGCACACCAAATTCAGAGCCATGCCAAGAAAATCATACAAAGCTGCCATGGAATTGCCCAATAAATGATGAACAACAAAGGCCAGAACTTTTAATTGTTCATTTCCAGTCAAGTCAATATTTCAAGGGTTTTTCAAAGTGCAGGTATTCTGTAAGTGTCAAACAGAACAGGGAGGGGACACTCTTGAAACATTTTCAATTCTTGCTCCTCTTTGGGGAACTTGGGGCTTTTGTTTTCATTTCTGTCTGTCTCAGGGGATAGAATGCTTTTTGCTTCAGCATTACCCTCTCCTTTTAAAGGTTTGAAACAAGACAAGCCATGCCCAGTCAGACACTTACCTTTTTGCTTTTCTTTTTTAAATGCTAGCAGGTCAATCACAAGGCAGGACATTTTATTTAGCTAGGAAACAGCTGCAATGCAAAGTGACTAGGAAAATATGAGGCAGGTATTTCCATGGAAAGTTTAATAGCCACAAGAGTTATTTTGCTAAAATTTTTAAAGTTTAAATGTTTTAGTCTTAGTTTTGTTTTTTTTTTTTTTTTAAGAGAAAGGACATCAAATGTCTATGTTCCTTTCTCTTACCTGATTCCCATCAAGTCATGATTTAAAAAATGTGCATAAAAATACAGTCTGCTCTAAGAGCTCCTTGTCTTGGAGTCACACAGCCAGAGGAGAACAGCACTTTGCACTTTTGAAATACCAGCCTTCCAGACTGAGCCCAAAGTACCAAACAACACCTAAAAAATCATCAAGGACAGAAGAAGAAAGTGAAAGCAATAACCAAAGAAGCAAAAATCCTGATGCTTTTCAATATTTTAATTGCTTCAAAATCATGCACGTGTACAAGGTGCAGCACTAGCACTTGCAGGCTATAAATGCATCCTCTGCATAAGTGCAGCAAACATCTGTGCTTCCCACCCATCCACAGCTTCTGAAGGAAGGGAGAGAGGGAGAACCAAACCCAGAGATTTATGAATACAAGAAAGCCTCTCAGTGGAAAAATATAGATCTTTCAGGTCAGCAATCCCTAATCAAGGCTGAAAATAGCCCTTCAGAGCTACGGTACACTTTACAGCATGTTAAAATTAGTGTTTTGAGTGCTGAAACTACAGCAGCTCTGCTGGGAGTCCTGTTAATGAGTGTACAGAAGTGCAGTACTGAAGTCCTGGGCCACAGATACACACACACACACTCCTGCCAACCTAACCTATAAACATTCTGCACACTAAATCCAAACTCGCAGTCCTGGTCTATTTTTTGCCATTCTTCCCATACGAGAAACTAAAAATAGGCCCATGAGAACCACGCATGGGACTTTGCTCTTCAAATGTTTAATTCTAGCAAAAAAAAAAACCAAAAAAAACCTGCTCAGCACTGTTTATGAAGAGATTCTTCAAGGGTTTTCCAATGTGTGGATGAAAGATATATTTTATATGTAGATGCACACATGATGAGGTAATGATAGCCCTAAGAAATCATGGATACACACTGCTGCCTATTTATGTATTATCTCTCAAGTTCATTTCTGTAGTATTTATTAAGATAAAAACAAAGACATGAAGAAAATGTGGGCATGGCCTCAAACAGGTATGAAGTTCAAAAAAAAACCCCAAAAAGTGAAGCAAAACCCCCCATTTTTTAAAAGAACCACTAGAGTGTCATCAAGCAAGGTTACACAGCTGGGTGTAAAATAATCCCTCTAACACACTGGAAAGAGAAGAGCTGTTAACTTTAAAATAAAAGCTATGCCAATAATAAAAAAACAAGAATCACCTTGTCAATGCAGTGATTCCTCAGGTTTTGGCTTTTGCATTTTTCAGATTCTGTGCTGCTTTAGTGTGTGGGTCTGGGCTTCATATGAGGGGATGGTGAGCTCTCTTCACAGATCAGGGACACAAAACAATTCCTTCTCTAGCTGGGGATCAAGGACAAATGATCCAAACCTCAGGCCCAGGAGCACAAACAACGTGGGCTGGAGAGAGAAAAACAAGCAGGGTGGGACTGCCTGGGCTAAAGCTGGAATGGGACAATGAACTCCAAGGTGCCAATGGAGCAGAACTGATCCCAGTGAGAGCCCCCAGGAGCGCTCGTGCATTTTGGGACCATTTTGGTTCATCTTGGGTGCAGCCCTGGCTGGGCTCTTGTGCTGCCCAAGGTGGATCCATGGAGGAGATCCTTTTAATAAATCCCTGCTTTATTCTTTAGCTCTGTCCAGCCTCTGTTCTAGGGCAGCCTTCTCAAGGCATCATCAGCACCTCCTGTCTCTGCTACAAGGCCTTTTCCACACGGCTGCAAGGCAGCCAAACTGCAGGAAGGTCACACTTAAATGCTCTGAGTGCCAAACAGGAATACAGGCATGCTAAACCAGGAAACCTCCACCTTCCCCTGCTCCGCTGGAGAAATGCTTCCCTAGTTTGGGACAGATAACCTCCCTGTTGCTCTCAGAAAGGGCATGTGCTGTCTGTGGCTGCAGCCAGCTCGGGGGAGCAGATGGCTGCAGAGGCAGATGGCAGAGCTCACAGGTTCTGCAGGGCTCAGAGCACACAGTGCTGCATCTTCCAGTGAGGAAAACAAATGTTGGGAGACACCAAACTGAGTGGATTGACTGCCTCAGAGCCTCTGCTGTTTGTTTTGAGGGGCTGAATCTTCAAAGGAAAGAGCTGCTGGGTTTCTGTAGTGATGGCCAGGACCAAAATAGCTGGGCAGGCTCCCTGCACCTTGGCAGAAAAGTGCCTGAGTGTTTGTCTCAATGCACCATCACCAACCCCACTTTTATCTCATTTCAGCCATTAACAGTGGTGCTTTGTGCTTGCAGACTGCTGAACTGCTTCTTACCCAGATTTTTAAATACTTTGATTAAGGAGGCTAAACAGCCTTATCTCCTAGGTGGAATAAGGAAACCGAGGGGTAAAAAGTCCATTGTCTTCTGCTGTGAAAGCTGAGAGTCACCGCTAGGCAAAAATTAAGAGTGGCTCAGCTCCAGAGTCACCAAGAGGGACTGCAAAGGGTCAGGGTCCTGAGGAGCTGGAGGAGAGGTGGGACAATACTGGGAAGGAAACTGCAGCAACAAGGAAAGGGGCATTGGGCAGTCAGGGATTCACAGTGGGACTTGGCAAAACCAAAATCACAGGACCAGAGAAAGGCCTGGGTTGGAAGGAACCTTAAAGACCATCTTGTTCCAACCCCCTGCCATGAGCAGGGACACCTTTCACTATCCCAGGCTGCTCAGAGCCCCATCCAGCCTGGCCTGGGACACTCCCAGGGATGGGGCAGCCACAGCTGCTCTCAGCAGCCTGTCACCACCCTTACAGGACAGAATTTTTTCCTAGTACCTACTGCCTAAACCTACTGCCATTGTGAGGCTGTTCCCCCTTGACCAGGAGACAAGGAGCTGGGATCAGTCACTCCACAGAGGAAAACCAATGGAGCAAAAGAGAGAGGGAGTCACCATGGCACAGCAGGGTGGAGAAGGGATATGCAGACTGAGATCTTCAACACAACATTCCACCAGAGAACCCCTCAGCAGTGGGAACAGGCTGGGCACTGTGACCACAGGTTAAAGATACAAACCAGGGAAAACTCTTGTCAGATGAGTCAAGAGCAGTGAGACTTGGGAGAAATATGTCAAAGCATTCATTCAACAGAGCATTGGCACTTTTCAAACCTTGGGCTGAGACCTGTGGCCCTCCTATGGCCAGAGGCAGCCAGAAACCTGATCTCTCTGAATCACTGATTCACCTAAATAATGAATGAAAAAAAGAAAAAGCTGCAAATAAACAAAGAGCCCCACTTTTTAAACTCAAAAACCCAATTTTGCTTCACTCTTTCTTCTACAGCACAGCATGGAGCTTAATGAAGTGGCCATAAGGTATTTCACTGCAGGGTGAAATATTCTGATTTGGCAAACAGAGTAAGTGCTGCCTACAAACACATTTGAATGATCAGCTGCATTTTCTCCAGAATATATAGCACTAAAATTGAACTCCAAGCTATGGAAATTCTCTTGTCTGGTCTTTTATTTTCTGGGAGATTTTAACATTCATCACTACAATATGTAAGAGCTTGAAAATATTTATTTGAATAAAACTTAAGGAAGAGAGAGCTAAGACAGAGTGTCAGGTCAAATCTATTACTAATTTGAAAGGTACAGTATGAAAAGTCCAAGGCCTATTTCTGAGAACTTTTCTTATATAATTCTTTCCATATTCAAAAGAGTACCCATTGATCTCTGGCAGAATTCAGTAAATAAGATAAGGAGTCAAGCCATCATAAAAACTGGAACTCACTTATAAGCATCTGGATTTTTAAGAAACTGCCTAGTACTGCACAAAAAGTCATCACTCTAGAGCATCATTCACCCATCTTCACCCTGAAATTTTTCCTTCTGCAGTCTCCTGACTCATTCTCTAAAGATATTCTGGCATCCTCAAAGATGTGATCTGAGAAAATGCTGCTGCCCTCAGTGGAGAGCACAGCTTTACTTCCAGCACAAGTTTGCTGTGCACAATGAGTGGATCAAGGAAACTATAGGAAACAGAAACATGCAGAGATGTGTAGGAGATGTCTATTACTGTAAAGGTTTAGGGCATGAGAACATGAAGGGGATAGTGGCATGTAGGCTAGTTAAGCTCATGCTTAACTCATAATTTTAGCCTTCTCCTTATTTCTGAAAGCTCCATATATCCTTCTACACTGTTTGTCAGTGGAGTTGTATGAGGTATACAGTAGGAAAAGTGAGACCTTCATTTCTGTTTCAAGTTTCATGAATATTTAAACGATGCAGCAAGTGAAATCATCCAGTGTGAACAAGCTCAGAAACTGTGTCTCATTAAAGTATAATCAAAAATCATTTTAGGTTGATTTTTTTTTTTAGTTATGTAAGACAAGTTCCATTTACCTGATTCAGTCAAAACATTAGTCTCTAATAGTAGGAACAAAGCAGCCCTTCAATCATAAGTTTGGGTAACCATATACTGTATTAATGAAGGAAAAAAAAGGGTTAAACACCTGTCATTGTTTCTAAATGTCTCCTTCACTGAATACCAATATTGCTTTGCTAACAATCTGTTTTTCCTGGGAACTCCTTCTTTAACCCAGAAATTTGTAAACCTGAGCTTTCATTAGGGTTCTCCCAGATGGGTTTTTTTTTTTGACATGCACTAATATTTAGTTATTGCTGCTTTTATGTCATTTCCTCATTTTGGAGGAAAGATAAAATCCTTAAAACCAGCATCCCAATGATGAGCACTTACATTTTAGGCTTCTTCTTAAATCTTCTTAAATCAGTGTAATTTAGTGTAGGATGTTGGTGTCTGTCCTCAGGGGAAAGACAAAAGGAATGAACATTTGAAGTCCAACTGGTACAGTAGCTATCAGGTGGGTTTGTAGGGACTGTAAAAAACAAGACAGGTCTCAAACCCAATTTGTTTCGTAAGCCCTCAGACATGTGACTTTTGCCCTTTCATTCACAGAGTTAATTCTTTTCCTTTTCCCTTAGCAAACAAGTTTCTAAGGCTGAATATTTACATATTCTGAGTTCCAAGAAGGAAAGCTGCAAAATATCAAAATAACTAATTACAAAGAGGATCTTTATATTGAAATAGAAAACCTTCCTACAACAGCCCTACTGCTTACAGTAGCACTGTGACCTGGTCAACATGAAAAAATACATTTTATTGAAACATTAACATTTTTATATCTCATATAAGACTTTTTTTATTTTTATTTTTTAACCATAAAAAGCTCCTGGAGTTGAGTTCAAACCAGCTGTTACTTTGTACTAGCTTTCAAAGACTAACTGTATGTACCACTGCACATTTACCTAAAAACATATGCTTACTATGAACATATTTCAAAAAAACCACTAGGCTTCTTCAAAAACATAGAGATCTTTGGCTTCATTTGCTCTTCTGGCCAGAATTACCTATGCCTAAGAATGTAAATTCAATCAAAAAATGAAGCTTTTTTTTTTTCTACTCACTCTCACTCCAAAACAAGATAGCTAAAATAAACCCCATAAAGAATCAAGACTGTAAATTCCCTCCTGAGTTGCTGGAGCCCTCAGCTCCCCTGTGACATCTCGGGGTGGTAGAACCATTGTGTTCAGGTCCATTGATGCTGGCAAGAACCAAAAGCTCAGGGGAGGACAAAGCTTTCATAATTTGAAAAAAAAAAAGTGGCCTGAAGGGTGAGGAAAGGCAGTGGAAGACCAGGCAGAAACCTGTCCTATCTCCCCTGCTCCCACTTGGGCCAAATTCTAGCAAGAAGCAGAGCATGGGAATGGTGAGTGAATGGCTCATCTTCCATTGAAATGCTGTTTAAACCTCCAGATTTCTTTCCACTCTGAACAGACTCAAGTAGTAAAAATTAATTAAGCATTAACTTTTGACTGCTGCCATAGGTGGGGTGATGGCACAGAAGTCACCTCCTCTGGGTCACCACAGTAATCTTGCACATTTTACTGTAAGTTGCAGCAAGTTCTGCAATGTGAAAACCCTGCTCACTGCTTATGAGAGGTCACCCAGAATTATTTTCTTATGTGGGGCAATGACCAGACTGTGTGAAAAAATGCAAAGGCCTTGACTGATAACAATTACAAATTTGCTGGAGAAACATGGAAATTCTTAAAGGCAGGACAACCTCTCCATGCTGAAAATACGTAACATTTTATTTTCCTGTGTTGACCCAGAGGACGGGCTGCAGAGCTGCCACTGCAGTCATGCTCTACAGGCTGTTTTAAGGTTTTCTCAATGAATTGCCTTGTACTGGTGGGGAGGGGGGAAGAAGTGCCATAAAACCCCCAGAAAAAAATCCGAAGCAGCCGACCGCACATCAGTACCTCTCCTGTGCAGAGAGCTCATCCTTTCCAAAGTCAACATTTTCCTTCCCCCTCTGGTTTGTGGGGGGGTGGGGAGGGGGGTGTGGAATTTATCAGGTGTTTACAAACGGAACCAAGATAAAGCTGAATGTTTTTTACTTTCATCTACACGGCGACAAACAGGGACGATGAGGAGTCCTTAGTTTCTCCTGCCCAGGCCTGAGGCTGGTTGAGAGGAAGATTTGAAAGATGCCACTTCCACTTTTTTTCATTACATCACTTCAAATGACTGTACAGGCAAAGGAGCCTACATGATGCAAGCTAAACCTCTTTGCAGAGGAAGATTGTTTCTCTTGGCCTTACTTTACAAGCTCCAGAGGCCAACGGCACAGTTGAAATTCAACTATTGGAAAACCCAAACATGGTGTTTTCTTCATCAAATGCTCTGTCTAGCAACAGTTCCCCCCAAGGAGCAGGAAGAAAACAGATTCTTCCCATTTCTCTCTCATTTTCCATTCTCCATTCCCTTCTCTTTTCTCCCCCACCTCCACAAATGAATAGGAGAAATCTCCTCCCCTCAACCCCCATCCCTCCTTTTTGCAGGCAGTGATTGGGAAATCAGAACCTGGAGCAGCTTCCCAGCCCATTCCAAACATGTGGGCAGGCTGTACACTTCTCCAGCTCTCTGGCTGGCTCCTTTCCATAATGAGCTCAGAAAACACAGAGCCATCCCCAAATATTACAAGCACCAGACTGTTCTGCTTCTGCAGACTCCATCAGTGAAAATGATGAAGCAAGACAGGAAAATATCCCTCCTTCCCCTACCTTTCATTTATAATTGACCTCTTTGATCCTCTCTCTGGAAGGGTCTGAACTTTTCCTTGAGGTAGGCCAGCCTAATGACAGGAAAAACAAAAACTCAATATTCACTTCAAGAAGTGTCAGGCGTAAAAGAATGAAGTCCCTGAGAGAAAAGTGAAGGGGAAAATTGGGAGTGGCAAAACTACCAAAAAAAGAGGACAAACCAATGACAGTGTTGTCTTTCCTGCAAGCAAGCAAATAAATCCGTGAATTTCTAGGTTACTTAAGCAGTGCTTTTAAAAATTACTTGCTAGGGAGCCAAGAACACAAAAAAAACCCCAAAAAACTGTCAAAGCAGTATGATATTTTTAAATTATTAAATGTAGTTTTAATTTTTTTTAAAAGGAACAGCATCAAGGATCCATGAGAAAAAGTCTGGGAGTACATACTGGCACCTGAGATAGAAGTAACTGAAAAAAATATAGAGTTTTTATTTTTAGTTTCACAGAACCTAAGAAACTCCACACATTGTCTAATCCTTTTTATCTGTGTTATTCCAACAATAAACTTCCTGGGGAGACACAGGGCTGCTCCCTTGCCATGCTGGACTTTCAGAGAGTAATTTTTCAGCACTGCAGAAAAAAAAAAAAAAAAAGTGCAGGCACAAAGGTCCCCTAGGCTACCTAGGTACAAATTTGGGGCAACCATGCACGATGATGAAGGCCAAAGAGAAGCTGGCCCATCATCACTACCACAGATCAACAGTGAGGACATGCACTCCCAAAGGAACAAACAGCACTGGATTTGGTTACAGACTGCAGCCAAAGCCCAAACCTGCTCCATTCATACTTCTACAATCTCACTTCCTAAAAATTTTTATTTGCCATGGATGCAAAAAGAACCTCTTGAACTGCAATGCTAAAAAATAACCATCAAGTTTAGAGTACCCAAAATTCTTTATGAAACCAGTACAATTCAAATGTTATGGGCAAGCCTCAGTTTGGATTAAAACCTGAGATTTGCATTGAAGTCAGGTTAGAAAACTCTGAGAGCACAATTAAACACAGAGGTTCTTGAATCATTAATAATTCAGGTTGAAAATGACCTCTCAAGGTCACCTAGTTCAAGTGCCTGTTCAAGGCAGGTTCATTCAGGGTGTTGGCTGAGGTGAATTGTCCACTCCCAGGACAGATGTGCCCCAGCCTTACACTGTACACTGTTCTGGTGTTTAACCACCCTTGCTGTGAAAAGTTTTTCTACTTAATCTTTCTCTTGCCCTGCTGATTGCCCGTGGATGTTACAATATGCACCTTTGAGAAAAACCTGGCTCCACCTTCTCTCTGATGCCTTTTTTAGGTAGACTGGAGAGAGCGAAGACATTAGAACCTGCTCCTCAGCCCCAGTGAGAGAAAATCACACAGAGCAAGCCACAGAAAGTCTGGGGGTGCCTGCAGGGAAGGAAAGATGCCTTTCACCAGCTGGCCAGCTCCACTCTTGCCAGGGCAGCGGGCTCCTGGTGAGCCCCCATGGGCACAAGGATGACTCAGGGTCTGGCCTGACTCTGACTCCTTGCTGACTCATTTCCCTGGAACCTTCCGAGTTAATCACTCAGGAGTGCTAATAGACTGCTGAACAGGGCAAGTTGATGCTTTTGCCCTGGTATATTTTGTGATTCACAGAATTCTGCTAAGAGTGCTTTGATTGAGTGCTCCGGAACTTGAGGCAACTGTCAAAGAATTAATTTTCTAGAAAAAAACTAAAATGGGGTGTCAGTGTCTACCTTAACAATGTCACCTAAACAACAAAAAATACTTTGCATAGAAGAATAAGTAGCTGTAAGGCTGGCAGCTGTTTAAGGGATATTGGCCTAAGGCCACAGCCCTATGAAAATCTATCCTCTGAGATCAAAGAGTTTCTTAGTGCTACAAAGCAAAAGAGAACCAGCACTCCAAAATAAATCTCATTTTCCCTGATTCCCAGCATGCAACAAAACAAGAAAACCAGACAACTACTGGTCAAACCAAACACCTGGTTTCCAGCATGCAGCCCTCCAGTCTGCACTCAATCACAGTTTTGGAGCTGTCACACCATGAATCAGGAGGAAATACTTTAATTTGAAAAGCAAATGTAATTACACTAAAGAAAGAAGGCAAGTGTTCAATCTGCTGGCACCAGAGCTCCATCTACCTTCCCAGCTTCCAGGGCACGCACAGCTGGCAGAGCAAACTGGGATGCATTTTGTGCTCCCAGGTGTTTTCTCTGAGCACTGAGGCACGCTGCTCCAGGAGCATCCAGGCTACACACAGAACATGTCCAAAGCTTCTGCATCTCCCTCCAAAAAGCCTCTCTTACAGCAAATACATCAGGCATTATCTTAACTGTTTAAGTCTTTCCCCGTGGCATGCCAAAAATCTTTTTCGGTTCTGCCAAGGATATTTTACTAAGTCTTCCCTTACAAAGGTGGCAAAGGGGGAAAAAACCATCAAAAGGGGTTAAAGAGACTGTTTTCCTTTTCCTCTCCTGATACACAGAATATATCTCAGCCTGACAAGAGAAAAATGATCACCTTACAGCAAGAGAACTCCTGGTTTGTTGTTGCTGTGGAGGTTTTTATGGCAAAGGTTTCAGGTCACAGCCTGTTACTGTTGTCTTTTTCCATACAGTGTTACACACAGAGATTTGATGAAGATACAATACAGGTGAAGTTTCCTTTGCTTTTGTCCCATTACTTTTCTAGGCATTTTCTACTGACAAAATCTATTCCAGCTCCATTTCATCCAGTTTTTTACTGGATGGTCACGTTACCTGGTATCAGCTATGAGCAATACATGTTTCAAATCCCACTTGCCAACAGAAAGGAAAAACTTATCTGTCTGGAGCTCTCCCTTAGAGACTCCAAGTCAAGAGATTACCCATGGCTTTCTTGGTATGGACTGTTTTCCAAGCCTCAGTGAGATACAGACCATTTAACAGTCAATAAAATCATTGGCCAGTCATCAACTAGAAGACTATAAAAAGTTCAAATGATCTTTTGCAGGCAGATACAAGCCATTTTTGTCATGCCTTAAGGCAAAGGAAAGACACATGCAGCTCCTTTTAGTTTAATGTCAAATCCATGCTAAGAAAGTGGCTTAAATTAATCTGGTTTTCTTGATACCAAAATGAAATGGGAGCTCTCTGACACTTTTGAGTCTCAGTGGAGGGAAAAATGAGGAACAGTTGAAGGTGATAAATAAACTGGTATTGCTAAAATCATTTATTGAAACCTATATGAGGCTATATGAAGAACCTCAAAAAAAAATTAAAGCCTTTTTTTGTGATGCCACTGCAGTTCATAAAGACAATATACTACACCACAATGGTGCACACTGTTTTGACACAGAGACTGTTTTGTTTTTTTTTAATATATCACATGCATCCCAACACCCTAGAAACAACAGGAGCAATGTAGGATACTTCCTACTTCCAGCAAAGCAGAGACCACCACTGATAGAGAACTTTATTCTACTGTGAGTCTAGATACCAACAGAACCACATTATTATTACCCTTGCAGAAAGATTCAACAGGCAAACAGCTGTCCCATAACGAAATAACCTGTTGTAGATATTTAACATGCAGTGACAGACAGATGTGTCTTACAGGCAGCAAAAAGGACTCATTGACTTCCAGTACTGACATGTCCACAAGTACAGAAACTCTCCTAAATGAAATAATTTTTTTCTATAAGTCTAGCCTACAAAGAAATAAAGAAAAGTTACAAAATTAATAACTTTTTTTATCTAACTGGGTGACACTTAAAAACTGGCCTGTGGCATAAACAAACTGGAATATCAAAGGTGTGCCTTGGATGAATAAATTGTATTACATCAAAAGAAAATAAAGAATTGTTTCAACAGAACCCATAGAAAATAAAGAATTTCAATAGAAAATAAATTGTTTCAATCCCTACCAGGATTTTAGTGATCCTACTGCACACTGATCCCAGATGATTGGAGAGCTCTGTCCATGATACACATTCATGGAGAAGCACACACAGATGAGCAGAGGTTTTAGAACAGAAAAGCACTCAAGCACTCATACCTATATATGGCTCTGTTATATGGCACTGCAAATAAGTGGAGATACAGTAAAATATATGAAAGGACTCAAATGGTGAGCAAAATAAAAGCACAGACAGACTGGAAAAATTCCCACTAAAACAGAAATCATTCCTAAGGTATTCATTTCAATGGAAATATGCTTTTGCTCTTACTGAATTTAATGAGATCTGCCAGTTATTACAAATGCAGAAGAAGCACTTACCCTGAAAGGCTGAGCCAGTCAAGAACATTAAATCCTACAAGCCTCAAAAGGTTTGTCACTTTTATTAAAAGGCTCAGACACTGTATTGGTAATCAAATCAATCTATAACAACTATTACACTGTACACAGAAGAATGCAAAAGCTCTGTAATCGAGATATGGAACTGCCAGCTCCCACGTATCATCAGGTGGAATCTAACCCAGGCCAAGAGCAGCCAAAGCCATTATCTGCCTGACAACTGTTTGGCAGCTCCTGCAGGACGAGTCGGGCAGGTCCACACCACTAATTCCAGCACCATCCATCCTCACAGGCTCCGGGAGCCAGCTCAGGTGTGGGAGCTGCCCTGCCACGTCAGTGTGCTGCAGTGTCCAGGCTAATTAGTGGCTGCTTGGGGCACAGCTCAGCTGCTTCCAAGAGCACAGCTGGATTCCTGCACAGCACTTCCCTGTCTAGACACACCAGCCCAGGCAGAGCCAGTACTCCCTGCCAGCCCTGCACTGCTAGGGACAGAAAGGTGTCCACAGAATCACACAATGACCAGGTTGGAAAAGATCTTCAAAATCATCAATTCCAACTCAGTTCCAGCAGCTCAACTAAACCCTGCCACATCCAGTCTTTGTTTAAACCCATCCACGGATGGTGACTCCACCACCTCCCTGGGCAGCCCATTCCAGAATTTTATCACTCTTTCAATAAAAATCTTTTTCCTGTACAGGGAAATACAACCTGTATTTCCCTTGTTGCAGCTTGCGACTGTGTCCTCTGGTTCTGTCAGTGCTGCCTGGAGAAAGAGACCAACCCCACCTGACTACAAGGAGTTGTAGGGAGTTACAGAGTGATAAGGTCACCTCTGAGTCTCCTTTTCTCCAGGCTGAACACCCCCAGATCCCTCAGCCATTCCTCACAGGGTTCATGTTCCCAGCCCCTCTCCAGCCTCGTTGCCTCCTCTGGATGCACTTGAGCATCTCAATGTCCTTCCCAAAGTGAGGGGCCAGAACTGGACACAGCACTCGAGGTGTGCCCTCACCAGTGCCAGGTACAGGGGCAGAATGACCTCCCTGCTCCTCTGGCCACACCATTCCTGATCACCAAGAGCCACCACCGTGCTCCTGCTGGCAGGAACCGGCAGCCCTGAGCTGAGCTGAGCTGCTGGGACACACAATACTTCCCGAAAATGCTCTCTTCCCAAAGGGCACAGGACAAAGGGATGAAAACACAGCTGTACAAACTTGTTCCTAATTCCCCAGTCTCATTGCAAGCAGCTCTGTGCTGCTCCCTCATGATGGGCAGACCCCCTAAGGAACATTTACAAAAGGCCTTCTAACTTTCATGCTGAAAATTTGAAGGAATGTTATTGTTCCACTTTCCACTTTCCAATGGTTGGTGATACTGTGGGTACACAGGAGTGCCTCAGGCACTTTCAGGTAACCCACCCATTGTGACACCCACTTGAGAAAAATAACTTTGTCAGAGGCTAAACTGGTAGGAACTGGACACTGGTTTAGGTACTGGTGGTGCATAACTGGTAGCAGAGGCCTGGTCATCCTGTACTCTGACCAGTTGATTATATCCAATTTATTATATGTTTATTATATAAAATAAACATATATTTATTATTTCAAGGCAAAGAACAATTTTTTCCAGTCTCTCTTGGTACAGCAAATGTGACAGTGAATGCAGCACCAACCATTTCAACTCGTGAGCCCTAAAAGCTGCAGAAAAGTGCAGGACATCTGCTGGCTCTACTGAGCTGTGAAGGAAAGCAGCAGATGACAACCTTATGCTTCAGTGTCCTGTGGCACTCTTCTTAACAACAAGGATCAAGAAGACACTCAAAGAAAAAGCACATATTTATGTCATTTAGGAACCTACAGCTGATGTTAAAACCAGTGAAACTCCCAACACCATTCCAAATGAGGAATATAACAAATCTCCTGATGATGTCTCCTGGGCATTTCTAAATGAAAGCATAAAAAACCAACACATTTTGTAGGCATCTAGTAAAGATTGCATTCCACGGGGAACTTAAAATCATAGCACACCTTGACATTTGTCTAAGGTACGGAGCTATTATTTTAAACACATACTTATGGCTTCTAGTCTCAAAGATATGACTCACCCTTGTATTTGCAGTTTCAGAATTCCAGCTAAATGGAAATGGATATACAGCCAATGGTGAATGTGACAGAAATAAAGCAGTAAATGAGGTGTAGGGAAAAAAAGGAGAGAGAAAGAGTGAGAAAGAAATAAGAATCTGGAAGCTTTGGAGGGACTAGTGTTTCTGAAGTTTAAATCAGAAATACTAGTTATATTCTCACCTCCCAGTATTCCTTCAGTATTTTCCCCCTTTGTTTCTTGCAGTCAAACAGCTGCTCCTAAAAGTGAACCTGATTGTTCTGGGGTGCTTTTTGAAAGGATTGAATCCCTCTTTCCAATTTCTGCAAAGTGGATCCTACTTCTTCCATCAAGTTCTAATTAAAATTAAAAGGGTAATTTCTACACTTCTTAACATAACTGTTAAGGCAAACTTCACCCTAAAGCAAACTTCAAAAGGGTAAGACTAGAAATCATTTGCATGGGTGTGATCAAAAAGAAAGACAAAATAAAGTAGATTTAGGACTTCGATGACTTGCACGTGTATCTATGAATGTATTCTTCTCAAATTAGCTTTGATCTGGAGAATGAAATCCCAACATAAAGAGTTTCAGACTTTGGTCATCAAAACATCATCTATGTGTGTAATTATTGAAAGAGACCAAAATAAGCTCCAAATTGCCAATAAATGTAGAAGTGGAAAGAAGCAGGTTCATTTCAAGCACAAAACTGTCATCCTTCTCTGAACCACTCTGCCCTGCCCTGTATGTTTTTCTAGGAAAACTTAAGATCCATTTAAGAACTGAACAGACAAAAAACAAACTCCAAACTCTCATCTGGAATCAGACTCGGTGCTCACAATTGCCAAAAATTGTGCTATTATGCTGGGGGTCAGAATGTGGTCACTGCTGAGTGAAATCTGCCTGGAAGCAATCTGTAAATTACCTCAGGTCACAGCCCTGCCTTGAGTGGGGATCACTGAGGGTGGTGACATTCCTGACAGACACCCAGTTGCCCTTGTTTGACAGCAGTGCTGCCAGTGCCAGCGATCCTGTTCTCTGCTAATTTACACAACAGATGATGACTTCCTCCTTGTGAAAGCCTTTTAAAGAGTCATGTTACTCCTCCAGATTTTTGCCTCGGCTCAGATTCTGCCAATCTTTCTTCAGAGGTTGTTTTCTTTATCTCCAGTCGTTTTAAGAACTCTCCTCTGGACTTGGGTTCATATCTTTTCTGGACCTTGGGGAACAAAATTAGAAAGAGCCCAGTCTGAAGCCAAAGAGCTTTGAATTGCAGAGTAAAGTAGAAAGGTTATGTGATTTGTCTTGCTGATACGATAGCATGGTTTAGGTTTTCATTATGGCACTAACTTATTTTCACATCCATATAATGTTATTTTTCCAAGTGTGATCCACAAAAAAAAAAAAATCCAGGTCTTTTTCTAAGTGGCTGCTCCAAGCAGGTTGTTTCCCATCCTCCTTAGGATTGCCTAGCTACACTAATCTGCATTTATCAAACTGAGCTGCAGTTCATTTCCCACACTGAAACTGTAACTTGCTCAGATAAATTTTGTAATTTAAACCTGTTCTGCAAGATAATGACAGCCTCTTTTAGCTCCTCAGGGTTTCTGTATTTAATGAACATTCCCTGAGGTCCACCATTCAGCTTGATAGCAAAATTACTAAACCACAAAATCAGCAATAGGTTTTTTTTCTTTTGTTTTTTCTAGATGCTTAAACATATTCTGGCTACTTTGCTTCAGTGTTTTTCTGAGAACTGAACATTTGAAATTTCCTCTCTCACCTACCTCCCCCTCTTCAAAAATCAATTTGGACACTGATCTGTAAGTCTGCCTCATATTTGCTCTCATCTCACATATGGCAGCTCCAAGATGTTAGCCACCAACTCTTTACATGTCCTAACCTGGAATTCATCGAGTCAAGGTTACCCTAAAGTGTGTCAATGTCCTCTAACCTTTCCCACATAAATCTGTCATCTGCGGGCACACTGATTGTACCAGGCATCTTCCACACAACTGATCTTTTTCCATAAAGACAGCTGCTCAACAGCTATGAGTAAATTTCAGAAATGTTGGTCTCCCACTGCATGAAGAAGTGGATTGACTCTTTACTCCCACTGAGTACTTTCATATGATGACTCCCTTTGATTTTGTGTACATCTTGCTAGTCACCTCTTGGTTTTTGGCTTAGCCTTTTCTGGTTTGTCCGTGGGTACTTCCAGGACATTTCCTCATTCTTCCTTAGCTCCTAGACTCAGCTCCTATGGGTTGGGTATGTGCCTATATTTATACACACACAGGCACACACAAAAGCTGACATTTCTACTTTGCTGTCATTCCTTGTCACTCATGTTGCTTTCCCTCCTCGATATACTCAAACTGTTGCTTCCTATTGGCTGGAGTCAAATTTGAAAAGTTTCTCTCCTGTTTGTGTTCTTCACCTCCTGAAACAAAAGCCACTTTAACTGCTTGTGTGTCCCCTCATATGGTAAAACAGACATTCATCAACAAATTCTACACTCTTTTCTTTTTCAACTGCCACATACAGATTCTGGGTAAAGACCCTGCTCATATACAAAGGATTTCAGAGCAAGAATATAAATAGGGTGTAGCCCTGTTCCCTGCTTGCTCTTCTTAAGCCAATTGACCACTTAAACATTAATCTTCTGTTAAAATTACTGGGTCAAGTCTCTCCCAGGTAATATTGCTTGTACTCATCCATGGCTTCTTTTCTGGTATCCATCTCACTACATGTGCAAAGCAGGTTTTCCAGTTTTTCTCCCCTCCCATTCCCTGCCCCGTGATTTTAAATTGCTGCACAGAAATCAATGTGATAGCTATGACCTAAAAAACAATTAGCAAATAATTCCAAACCAGAAAGCCATCATCATTCACCGTTAAGTCCTTAACATGGATGCAATACACAGCTTTGCTCCAAAGAGATTATATTTCAAACAATTCCTTTCCTAAGCCACCCAATAGTCCCACACCATCAGACAAATTAGCCACAGCTTTCCGTTCTTCAGTGAAGATGTACAGGCTAACAGCTTGATTTTAATTCCTTGCTCGAACAAGTAACTAATTACAACCTGCATTAAAAGTTAGCTCTAATAATTTAACAGGGTAATTCTGGAGATCTGACAGACCTCTAAATTATGTGTAAATACATTGTTATAAATGCCTGAGAAAATTAGATTATATATTTAAAAGTCTTCTACAGAGCAAGTTAAAGACCAGCTAAGCACATGAGACCCTTATCACAGCAATTTCATGTTTTGTGTTTAATAATAATGCTAACAGCCCCATACAGCTTCTGGCCCAAATACATCAATAGCTATCCAGACAAAAATCCAACTTTCCTGAACAGAAAAGGGTCAGTCACAAAAAAAATAACCAAGAAAATGTATGAAATTAAATTAAGCTCTTAAAGTTTCAGACAAGAAAATGTTAATTCTGCATAAGCATCTTTTAAAAACAGAGACTTTTATCATCACAGGAGAGATGACATAAAGAATCTTTAGGTTTTATCCCCAAAACTTGATAGCCAGCTACCATAACAAATACCCAGCACACTGGACTGATTACACCTGAATTCATTAGTACTGTTGCTGTCAAGAAATAAAGGTTTTCTTTGGTCACCAGGGTGTGGCTGCTCCCTGGTGTTACAGTGTTAAAGCCTGTCTCCCAGAGAAATGAGAGACTGGGGAGAGGGAGGGAGAGCCAGGCTGTCTTTCTTCATGTTAGTTTGAGAAAAAGAAATGGGAGGGCATCACCTAGAGGATTGTTGAGAGGAAATACATCAACTGCAAATTTCCTGCTTCAGCAGAAAATCTGGCTTATTTCAGTTCACAACCACAAGCTCACTCATCTTACCAAATTTTAATATAAAGAGTGAAATAATTTCAAAATTCAGCCTGAAGATATAAGAAGCCTTTATACTCATCCAGTTAATGTCCACAAGATGCAAAATGAGTTTCAAATCAATTATGTCCTTAAAACCTTAAACACCTCCTTTCACTTTTGTGGCTATGGCCAAGGCAATATTGCTGCATCTCACCTCTAAGTTCAATGGAAAACTTACTTTCTTCTCACCAAAAAGACACAGCATGTCACATTTCCGGAGCTTTAGCAGAGAAATATTTTTATTTGTTTTCCAGCTTATTCTTCACACGTCTCTCTTGCACCTGTTTAGACCCAGTTTCTCCTTCCTCTGGATTACAAAGACAACTCTGTGTGCCAAAGGAAATGCACTTGAGAAACCTTGGGTCCCAAAAGGCACAACCACCAGAGTCCACCCTTTCCCAGAGCAGGGAGCATCCCCTGAGCTCTGGGGGCTCCCCAGCTGCCCTCAAAGTAGCACTGCCAACTGCAATGCCAATGAAAAACAACCAGGATCTCCCAGCTGTCCGTCACCAGGCACTGAGGCAGCAGGATACTTCTAGAAAGTGTTTAAAAAAAATCTCCAGGTATGTGCAAAACAGCTTTGGGTAGCACACACCAGGGAAGCTGCAAATTAAAAGGTCTCCTGAGCAGCAACAAGGCTAAAAGATACAGAGGGAAGAGGAAATTCTTGTCTTTCATCTCCTACACACATAACTGTCACTTCTACTGGGGAAAGCACTTGTATAACCTTATGTAAGGAGAATAAGCTTCAAGTAGGATATATACCTAAATAAAATCATCTGCTTTCAGACCTTTCCCCCCAGATGTTAAAATTAAACAAAAAAAAGCACTTTGCCACTGGAAGCCAGTCTAGCTGCTGTACTTATCACTGGTCAGAGACTGCCTAAAAAGCTACACTTATGACACACTGGATCTACTGGAGACTTTTCCACATGAATTCCTGTGGTGCTGCTGCAGTTCTGATTCTGATTTCCAGTTCTGACACTGCTGTGGAAAAGGGAGAACACAGCACCTTCACCCAGAGGGTGGCTGTGCACTCAAACAGGCTCACCAGGGCAGTGGGCGCAGCACTTGAACAGAAAAGCTTGAACAACACGCTCAGAAATGTGGTCTGATTTTTGGGGCCATCCTATGCAGAGCCAGTGATCCCTGTGAGCCCCTTTCAGCTCTGGATATTCTACGATTCGGTACCATGGAAGCCTCAGAAATGCATTTTATTCTGTAACTGTTGAAAATTTGCATTCTTGAGCCTAAGAATTAGCAATTATTCCCATTCATCAGAATTACAGGCCCTAGAAACTGTTGAACCTATTATGTGTAGCCCAAGGCCAATTGCTGTGCATACAATTGAAAATAAGATTTATATGTCTTTCAGCCTCTTGAAAGGATTTTTTTAAAGTCCATAGGTTATTTCAATAAAATTCACCCCAGAGCAGCACTCAGAAATCAGTTTCATCAAACAACTGAATTATAAGATGGGCTCAGATTCCTTTCTTGAAGAAAATCCATATCTAATGAAGTGTATAAATCAGACTGATGATAAAGAAAATTTGTCCCCCAAAGATACAGCCTATGCTATCAGCTTTTACCCAGGAGCTAGGCACACACTCCTTCATTCCACTTCACTCAGCTTTTTCAGTCCGTTGCTCAATTATCAAAATACATTCACTACCTATTACAACCTCCTGTACCTCTCTAAGGCAATTTCTTCACTTTTTCCAGGACAAATGCAGAATCTGATATACATAAAAATCACACAGACTCTTCCTGCCTTCACTTTTTACACATCCTGTGCTGTGGATCATTTGTCCATTTGTCATTTGGCACATCCTGTGCTGTTCTTGTGTGTTCTGGTTTTAGGCTCAGTCTCAGACAGCAGGAAAGCCCCTTCTTGCATGGTTTCACCTCCCACACACAACAGCTAGAGGTGGCACAGGTTATTCCATCTGGGATTTAGAACTCCAGCTGGAGTTTGTAACTCAAACAGCCCCAGCAGAACACGGGACAAGCAGATGCATTTATCACCAGAGCAAAGTAGGGCTGGGAAACCAGTGCTGGCCACATCAGTCCTGTCCTCTCAACAAAAGAGCCCATACCACTCATGAATTTGCCACTAGATTTGCACTTCCATGGTGGAAAGCCATCCTTGTTCTGTTTTTCTGGAACGCAATCATTCCAGGCTGCCTTGCCTCACCTGCACATGGGTCAATTTATCCCCTTTCACCCCAGACTCACACAGCAACCCCCAAAGTCCAATAAATCAGTCTCTCGAGCTGAAGTTGCTTTTTGTGTTCTTTGCAATTGTTTGCTTTAACTTGAGAAAAAAAAAAAAACCCTCTTAGAGTGTTTTTAATGCAGCCCTGTAGGGACACATCTTCCCCTTTGCTGCCTCTTTCTATCTGCACGGAGCAAACCTCAGCTCCCCCCACGTGCTGACCTTGGCATGCCCAAGTGATGGCAGTGAAAGGAGAAAGCTTTCCCTTCAGACATGTGAGAAGCTGCTGAATAAAGCAGGAAAAAAAAGGCACTTGCCCTGCAACCGGTAGCACTCAGGAGATAAGGGCATGGTCAGGCACAATCCCTAACAGTGTGACTGATAACCCAGCTCCAGTTACCACATAATGCATGAATCCAGGCTTTCAGTCTCTCAGAAAAACAGACAGGCTCTGCCCACTGCATTTAACACACTCCAGAAACCATTCATTCTTCTGTTTCTTTGCAGATTCCTGAGTGCTCACCAAGCTCTGGACAAGGGTTTGCTACCATTTGGTTATCTACAAGCACTCCACCCCTGGCCTGCTCTCAGGATGACCTTAGCATGTCTGCAACCCAGTAATATTGAACAAGTTATATGAGGAATGAAGATCCTCCTCAAGGGCCAAAACCCCCAACTTACTATTTCCACAACAGCATCCCTTGACTGAGATCATCACAGCCACACCTCAAATAGTTTGCTTGGGTCCCTCACTACAAGAAAGACATTAAGGGGTTGGGAGTGTGTCCAGAGAAGGACAACAGAGCTGGTGAAGGGTCAGGAGAGCAAGTCTTTTGAGGAACAGCTATGGGGTAAAGGGTGGTTAGGCTGGAGAAAAGGAGGTGCAGAGGGGACCTTGTCACTCTCTACAACTACCTGAAACAAAGTTTTGGTGAGGTGGAGGTTGGCCTCTTCTCCCAGCTAACAAAGGATAAGAGAAGTGGCTTCAAGGGAAGATTTAGACTGGATATTAGAAAAATGTCCTCTCACCCCCCAAGAAATAACTCACCCAATCAACTGCAAAAATCATGAAGAAAAAACCCACAACCTGTTTGGGGGGTAACAACCATTACAATCATATGGCCAGGGCTAAATTGTGGCTTAAAGCACCACCCTATCAATGAGTCAAGGCAAAAACTGCAGTGCAGAGAGATGCTGCACAAGTGCCTCAACAAGACTAACAGATATCACCAGCTCTAATGGATTCCTCCTTCTTCCCCAAGATCAAGGAAATCTGCACTGAAGAAAAAGCATCCATACTCCACTCATGAGTTTCAGTAATGGATGTGATACTCACTCCCACTTTCTGCTCACTTATTTGAAGACAAGCTAAAGGGGATGATTATCAGCTCAGAAATTTGTTAGACTTAAAACATTTCCTACAGAACATCAAGGGAAAGTTTCCACATTCTCAAGCATGTCTGTAGCCAATTCACAGCTAAGTCTTTGTGATGAGGGCCACACATCCATGGCCAAGCAGGAAGCAAAAGCCATACCATTGAAATAGGCTGAGTGTCTCACCAGCAAAGGTGATGGCATTTTCTTGTCTTTCCTGAACTTGTTCCAGCTCTTTTAGAATATTACCTCCCTTAAAATTACCCACAGGCTTCAGTGTCTACTGATGCTGCTCCTTCAGCCTCTGTTGCAGCCCAACAGCACTGCTAATGATGCCTCAGGTTTTATATTTTTCAGATTCTGTGCTGTTTAGTGTGTGGGTCTGGGCTTCACATTAGGGGATGGTGAGCTTTCTTCACAGAGCAGGGACACAAAACAATTCCTTCTCCAGCTGGGCACCAAGGACAAATGATCCAAACCTCAGGCCCAGGAGCACAAACAACGTGGGCTGGAGAGAGAAAAACAAGCAGGATGGGACTGCCTGGGCTAAAGCTGGAATGGGACAATGAACTCCAAGGTGCCAATGGAGCAGAACTGATCCCAGTGAGAGCCCCCGGGAGCGCTCGTGCATTTTGGGACCATTTTGGTTCATTTGGGTGCAGCCCTGGCTGGGCTCTTGTGCTGCCCAAGGTGGATCCATGGAGGAGATCCTTTTAATAAATCCTTGCTTTATTCTTTGCCTCTGCTCTAGGTCAGCCTTCTCAAGGCATCATCAACACCAGGGCTCCTAACTTGCCTCAGCAGTGATGGGGAAAAAGAAATGGAAAAAGGACTGTTTGGCTCACAGAGCTCCCACTCCTGCTATCAACAAGCTAAGCCATGGCAATGACAAGCAGCAGGAGGGCTGCTGAAAGGCTGCTGTGTGTAGGAAGCTGAAGAACAGAAATAGCATCATGGGAACCCAAGCTCAGGTTGTTTCAAAGGACACTGAAAGAGATTCACAGAGCCAGCTCACAAGCATTTGCACATTTCAAGCCAAGCACATAACCACTTACTGTTGAAAGTCTCATCATTAACATACATAAACAAAAGCATACATTGTACACACACATATGGAAGAGTTTGTGTGTTTAAGATAATTTTTGGTTTCTCTTGCAGGGGATTCAGTCACAACTGACACTATGGTGGAAGGTGACCTTACATAGCATCTGTGTTGCAATGCATGAATGTGTTGCCAGGGTGAGCTAAGGATAGGAGCTAAGCCTTGGCTGCACATTTTCTGGCTTTTTTCAGCTCGTGTCAGTCCTTATTGTTATTTCCACATAGGGAGAGGAAGGTGTGATTAAGAGGAAGAATACTTTTGCTTTGCTTGACTGTTTCTTGGCAGTTGGTGGATTTTGCTAAAAACCATATCAGAATAAACCTCTTTCATGTAGTGGAAGCATTTTCATCTAGAAAAAAAAAAGATAGGCTGCAACTGAACTGTTCCCCAACCCAACATTACACACACAGCCTCCCTGTCAGCAGGGGCTTGATCCCTCTAACCTGCAGGAAAGGGAGACTGAAGTTGAATCTCTTTGAAATAACCTTTTAATTCAAGTTCCAAATACTTATTGGGAAATAAACTAGCACACTCAGGCAGACAGATGATTCACTCCCAGCTCTTAGCAGTACCTCATTTTACCTTTCCTGGAAATACAACCCACCCAATAATTTTTCTTATTTCTTTGCTCTTCCTAACACCTATTAAATCGCAGATGCCTGTGTCCCCCTCTAAGAACTGTGAGATATATTATGAACAATTTTAAAATCCACAGACTGTGCTTGTTATTGCTGGTAGACAAGAGAAAAGGTTAGCAATTAATCACTGTCTGCTATCTGCACTTAAAAAGTGGCAATTATTGATAAATGTGTTCCCACTTGAAGCACGTTACTGAGAACTGGTGAGAAGTCTGGACTACTACAAAACCTGAAAACATTAACTGGCCAAATAGCTTTTGAGGCCAGAACACAAACATCAGGCTGGCTAATTGAAAAGATGACGTCATTGGACTGATTTATGAAAGGCACTGCTGATGTTTAGATTAGGAAAATTTACTTGAGATGGCCAAAGTAAACTCCGTGGCCTTTGTTTTGGATAGTTCAGTTTATGAAGCTGTCATTTAAAAGAGCCATTAGAAATAAACAGATACGTGGTGACAGAACCTATGGAAGAGGCTGGGCTGGGGGGTGTGGAATTGTTCTATTTTTAAACCCACGTACAACTGGCCCAGCAGTGTTTCCTCCAGGCTCCCACTCCTGTCCCCTCTCAGAAGTGAAAAATTCCCAATACAGCCTTCTGCCTAAAATACCATTAATGATAGCAGCACATGTTGTTTACGATACAGGTCTACTCAGCGTTCCAACAACTAAAAAGTAGGAAATATTCTATATTCCCAAGGGAAATGGGCTGAAAACACTCTCCCTGAGTCACAAATATTCACTAGGCCACAATTCAGGTAGTTTCCAAGGATTCAAGCTGTAGTTGAAATGATTTATAGTCAGAGCAGAGAATTAAAACATTTGGGATGCTTAGAATTATTACCAGTTTATGGATTTTAATTACAAGTAGTTTTGTTTTCTTAGCAACTTCTTTTTTTTTACTATCTAATATATTAGGCATTTACTGCCTTTTCCTGGCTGAAGACTATAGCATAAGGATGTTTTAAGGCACCCTACCCCAAAACCTTGGAGCTGTCCTTGTGCAACAAGGAAAGACATGCCCTCCTGTACAGAATGCACAGAAGCAGGCTGCTTGAATACAAGCAACCAAGTGCATCCACTCCCAAAAGAAACAGCAGAAACTCCTCCAAGATCTCACTGCCAGGCCCTGTGATGCACAGTGAACTCAATTTTTTTTTTTTTCTGCATTTACACAGGCTTTACCTGTTTAACCAAACATGTGGGAAAGCTTGGGTCCAGCTGAGTGGGGGCTGCTGCAATCCACTAGTAATGCCAAACATTTATTGGCTCAGCTGCTTAACACACAGGAGGAGGGGGAAAAAATAAAAATGCCTGATTGTTCTCAAAGAATATGGGCTTCAGAATCTCTCCTAACAAGCATCTATGGGCACTTGGAAGAATTATATAAAGTTCTGGGTGAGACTGTGACAGAAGGATAAATATCAAATATCCAGAAAAGTACAGGACTAAACTAAGTAGTAAATCTTTTTGTAGACACTTAATAGTTTATGACTACACCAAAAAGACAGAAGCCCTTCTCCAGGACTGAGCAAATCAGCAGAGCCAAGACTAAAACACTTCCTCTCCTAATGCTTTGAATTTAGGAAACTCACTCTTAGAATGGGATAGTTGAGGAAAAAAAAAAGGTCTCCTTCAGACATGCACACTCACTCCCATCAAAAAAGTGCCAAACAGCATTCCATTAAACTTTGCAAAAAAACCTTTTGGAGTGAGAATATGGAAAAATTTCAGCTCCGAATTGCCTGCAAGTTCACAGCTCCTGTTTTCACATACTTCTAACAGTAAAATCTCATTACATAACTGCAATGCTGCTCTTGCCATAGGAAAGCTTTCAGATGACTTCCACGTTGCATGTGGCAGGTCATGGCCTCGCTGGAGCAAACAGAGCAAGGCTGTGCCTCAGCTGATGATAATCCACTTCCATGTCCCTCAAAAGCTCTCACAGCAACCTCACAGAAACACTGCAGTGGTTCCTGCTCCACTCTGACCAACTCAAGCTGTTTCAAAAGGTTTTCTTCATTTTTTTAAAGAAAAAAAAAAAATATATATGTATACATCTTTCTACTTGGTTGACTGCAACCAATACCCTAAATCACAAAGCAATTGGTGCCAGTGGACACTGTGGTACAGCTGCACCCATTTAAAAAAACAGCTGCTCAAGAAATAAAAGCACGTTCTTTTCATCCAGCCACAAAACTTTCAGAAACATGAGTGACAAATCTGCCTATGTGGATATTTATTAACAACAGTAAGGGCTCCTCCTTAGATCCCCAGTGTTTTGTTCCAGGCCCAAATCTTCTCTCAGCATAAAATTACTCATTTTTTTGTGACTGTCCTGGCTTCTATGATCAGCTGCTTTTGCCAAGTATTAATAATAATTATTTGTCTTCGGATTCCTCATATATATATAATATTCCTTGTACCCTCAGTGCTGCCAAAACACATGAGGGTGCTCTTACAAGGCCCCCCAATACCAGCTGCACTTTATAGCTGTTCCTATACCCACGTGGAGTCCCCCTCCAAGGCCCAGCTTTACTGCAGGCATCTGGGTTTGTGGCAAAGGAGGAGTTTTCAGTTCTTCCCATGGCCTCTGTGTCATATCCTGTTTCTCAGAGCCCTCCCATTCCCCTAAACATGACTTATCTCTCCAGCACTTCTCTTTCTCAGACTCCAGGCTGACAATCCTGCTGACAGTGGAGCAGCATGGTGGCCAGATTTGCATGTAATCACATAAAGATTTCCAACCAGGCTCCACTGTTTCCTGGCCTTTGGTGATTCTAAGAAATAAAAACTTGAGAATCTGAGGTTTGTGAAATGTTTTGGAATGCAGGATAGGAGTATTATGCAGAAGTACTGTTTATATTTATTTGATATAATAGAATTTTGTTCAAATAAACTTTCTAAGTGATAGGAGTAAGAAAGTATCTGTTTGCAAGTCTACATGCTAAAATGACTAAAATGTGTTACCAGATTAAAAAGTTACAGATGCACAAGCACAAGCCAAGACTGAATTTTGCTGTCCTTAATCAAGCAAGATGACCCTAAAGCTACTGGAGGTCTAAGACAGTTTGCAAGAGGAGGAAACTGGATTTTTAACATGCTGGTGGATGGAAACAATATAATAATCACCCACTAGAGATGCTCTTAGATCTGGGTCTGAGAGCAGATGCTACAGCAGTACCAGAGGTGGGGTGACATCTGGTGGGTTTGGTGGCTTCTTTCCAGGAAATAATCCAGGGACAGCACATGGAACACAGTACACAACAAAAAGGAAGGAGTGTTCCTGAGAAAAATGTTCTCAACAGATCTACACATGGGTCAGGAAATGGACAACTGACCCTTGCTCGGGAAAGATTTTAGCAATGAAGAAATTTTTGGTTTTACAATCAACATCGTTGCAGAAGGGTGGAGGAAAGCATCACAGTTTATCATATCTGCTGCTTTATTTCTCAACTTCACACCAGAGATTTGAAAAGCTGCTATGGAAATGCTGGTCTTTCATGTACAAAAACCTTTTAAGGAGGATCACAGAACAGGAGTGAGTATCTGGTAAGAAGTTCCATCTGCTGAAGCCAGTGGTTCAAGCAGCTTCCTCTGTGCAACCTGGAACCTTCTCCAAACACACACTTTGCTCTTCTAGCCAAAAAAAAGAAATATGACATGTGCTCACATTTGGCCCCAAATGAAAGCCTAGAAACTATTATGGGTTCTAGTGAATATCAGTAAAAATAATCTTTTTCTTTCTTAACAATCCTCCTCCAAACACCTCTAAGGAACAGAGGCTAGGACAAAAAGTGCCTCAGTGCTTACCCAGAAACACACAGAAATAAATTCTCTATAAGCCTGCAAAAATTAGGTGATCAAGTAGTTCCAGAACAGAGAAACCCAAAAACACCATTTAGTGAAGTCCTGGAAGGGAGAAGATAAGCCAGGGAGGGGAGCACAAGTGACCAAAATCAGGGCTCAGTGTCAGTTCTGTTCTCATGTAAGTAGGCACACATCACTCCTTCATAAAATGGACCACTGCATTTCCACAGCAGAGCAGCAGCAGCCAGCTTTAACAGATTGACTCATAAATTTGGCAGAATATACACACAAATTCAAGGTTATACAGAACCCTTTCTGGACTCAAGGGTGAAGGGAACCACTTCTCACTTCTTTTCAGCTGCATCTGAACTGCACAGACAGCACAGAAATTAATGGTTCCATATTTTCCTGTTCTTAACCAACAGAAGAAGGTGTTGGCTACAAATGTAAGGCTCACATTGAGCTCTGTTCAAATATTTCCCTCATTTAGACCATAGACCTCAGAAATGGGTCTCATTTTTTCCCCTCCTTTTTGAAAACCTAAGGCAGTTATTCAGACAGGCAAATGTAAGAGCTAATTACATCTTCAAGTATCATCATACCAGAAGGTATCAGAAGAGGTTTCTAAACTCCTTTTCCAACAGACATAACTATCCACTTTGAGAAGCAAACCACTTCCATGGTGCTCCAGGTACAGAGGAAGGAGCTGACTCCACAGTTTTTAGATAGGATGGTCTGAGGCAGTGCAAGTGTTGAATTAAAACCCCAAGCAACCATACAAGCTGGGCTGTCTCTAGCCCACACAAGTCCTTTTGTATCCTTAGATTGCCATGGCTACTTCTCCAGCCTCTTTGGGGTCTCTTTAAAACACACACAGATCCACCCCAAATTAATTTGATGTCTTGGCTATTCAAATTAACTCGATTTCTCTAACGCAAACGCCACAATTTACACCTGAAGTGCTGAGAACACAGAGAGGAGAGATGAGCAGCAGTATATTCAGCAATACCTGGTTATATGACTTAATTCTTCAAAAGAAGAACCTACACCTAGGCAAAACAAAGCAGTTAAGAAGTGAACAGTGAAATGTATAATGTATTCAACTTCATCTTACTCTTTGAGTCAGTGAAAAGAACAAACGATTTTTTTTTTGTCTTCTCTAACAGCTAAAATCATCTAACGAAATCCCACATTTTAAAAAGTACTTTCCTGCACCACAGCTCTGCATAGGTAGAACTGGGATCAGTCATCCCTAGCACTATAAAAAGGCTTTGGACCCCATCATCATTCTGCTTTATCTAACACATCCTTTACAAGCAGTTGTAGCAACACCCTGGTGGTTCAAAATTCCCAGTTCTATGACATTGAATCAACAGCACTTTTGGACCAGCCCATGAGCCATCTGAACACTCTCAGGGAAGATTTTCAAGCTCTCTTTGTTACATTCACATGGGTTGTGGCTGTTGTTTAAATTCAGCCTTCAAGGCTTTGGCACTCTGGGGACTTGGTGGAGTCTGGCCCAAGTGGCAGCCAGGGAGAGCACTGTCCCTGACTGGAGAGAAGCATGCAGCTCAAACCTGCACCAGCCCATTCATGCATCCCAAGGACATCAGCCCAGCCCCAGATGCCATTATTTACTTATTTATTTATTTTTGTGCCACTTTACAGCAGGGCTGACTCTGTAACGGGTTGACCAAAATAAAAGCAAGAAGCTGTTCGTCACGTTTAAGACCACCAGTGTCCCCATTTGAGACCTTGTTCTCCATTATTCCTGCTACTTCACATGCATTCCCTTTGCCCTGAGACATTCTTTCCATTGAATTTGCAACAGAATGAACATAAAACAGACCTTAAAAAAAAAAAAAAGCCATTACTCTGAAATAATAAGGAACAGACAAAGCTGTAGCAATTTCTGTTGGCATAGGACAAATTAGTGGAATTTAACACATAGCCTGTTGCGTACCTCCCACCAAAGGATCAACCATAGACAGATGAAAATATTAGGAGCAGCCATTGCCAAATAAAAATTCTTATTGGAGCTAAGGAGTAATCCAGTTCCAAGGAAAGTTCCAAGCATAGACAAAAAGCATTGCAATGCTAGCAGAGCTCCATGCTTTTTCTCTAAGTCAGGAATTAGAAACTGGTTTGGTTTATGAAGAGGAATGCTTAACATGCTTGACCATGACAGGGAAGAATTGGAACAGATCATACCATATGTTCTGTCCAGACCTAAGATTTTTAAGATGACTGGGTCCTGAAAGCAAGATGATCCAGATGGTTTTTTCTTAGCCCATTATCCTGCCCTTTTGAGTCCCCCTTTCCTTCTCAATCCAGTGTACTTTCAGCTTCCAAAGGACTTTCAATCTCAAATGAAACATGGTTTCACGAAACAGCACATTATTTCAGAGTGATAAGTTTGATGTAACTTGCAGTTGAAACAGGATAATATTTTAAGTGATCAATTAATCTGGTCAGCACTCCGAAATGCCCAATTACATGGTTAACATAAGCATGCTGAGAGTTTGAAAGCTGAGCTAAGTGAGTAATGAAATTCTCTGGCTTCGTGGTTCAGTAAAAATGAAGAGGGGAAGTGGGGAGGGCAGAAATTGTCTTAGGCCAAGAAACAGCAACATTTCAAAGTAACCCCAAGAGCAGGTTCTTCTCAAAATAAAGCTTTGTCATTTTTGGCTAGCATATATTTCTATTAATCTTTAAAAAGTGAAACATAATTTAACATTTAAGCACAAGTGAAAAATTCTATTTTGAAATCAGGTCTGACAAATCCTTTAGCTAGCTCATTTGGTATTTCTAGAGCTCATCCTATTGTTTTCTTTAATTCCTTGGCTAAAAACACTCAAATCATGTTAGTCCTCCTCATTTCCTTAAATACTTGTGACAGGGTGACAGAAGGGACATGACACTCCACGAACCACACTTTTCTTTGCACAAGTCAGCAAATGCTACTAAGATGCCACTGAAGCCTTAAAGATTTCACTCCCAGGTGATGCCCACAGAGCTACTGATGCCAACATACAAAACCCAAGGGAACATGAGAAGAGAGTTTATCTTGAGTTCCAAAATGACTTCTCTCAAAAGTGCTGCAGAGTTAAACTATGGAGAGGGAAGCTAAAAAAAAAAAAAAACCCACATGAATCTTTAATTAAAATATTTTTAAGCATACAATAACTGAGGTTGGAAGGGACCTTTGGAGTTCATCTGGTCCAACTCCACCCAAAGCACAGCCAACTTAGTAACTTCATGTTTCTCATACTTTTTCAAAGAGACAGCAAGAATGAGCACTGCCACAATGATTTAGAAAGGGATATCAAAAGTCTTTGTGACTTAGATAAAAACAGAGTGTGCAAGTCAACCAAATGAAACAAAAAAAAAAAGGAATAAAATGTAAGCCCCCATAAGTGCTTTATAGGAGTGTTGATTTAATACTCTCCCTTTAGTAAACATACTTAAGCCCAAGAGGAGGCATGATGTGAAACCTAGACAGGCATGAGATGGTAGCAGATGAATGAAGGCACCTCAAAATTGTTCTTTTATCTTAATCTTTTATCTTATCTTTCTGCTGGTGTCCAGAATGCAGGCACTTGACACTATTCTTTGGCAACTGAAAAATTAAACTAAAAAAGGCAATGTCTTTAAATGCTAAGTTTCTCCATGTTGGGACTTTCTGGAAGTCACACTTCTGGCATGGACAAGTCCCTGAACAGTTCATTGCTGTTTTCAGTTCAGTGTCCCTCGCCCAGCTGGTATCACGTGTCTAAGAGGATGGTCCAAGATCTCCCTGACAAGCAGATAACATTGGTGTAAAACAAGGAGAGAACTGAAAGGAAAAGGAAGTGGAGGACAGTAATGAAAGGTTTCTGAAGGGGATTTAGGAAAATAGCATAACACCTAATTTTCCTTGCAGCATTCTAAGTCCTTTAAAAGCAATACTAATTAAAACACATATATTGAAGGAACCCTGAGAGCAAAGATAACATAGCCCTTGGGAAATGGTAAGGCTAGAGCTCAAGATAGAAATGATAATACAACTCAAGAACTGTTCTTTCTGAAAAATTCTCTCTGTCAGATGAGAGATGTACATATATTTGATCAAAACAACAAAAAAATACTCACTGTGTATTTTCATGTTCTGTACAACTTGAGACTGTATTGTTAAATCCTTATTCCCATTGTAATTAATTTTAGATACTGGAGGAAAAAAACCCACTGTCTTTGAACATGAATGGCAGCAGGGTGCACTTAACACTATTTCTCCTTTTCAAACATATCTTTACACTTGACTAAAAAACGTAGAATGGGAGCATAATACCCCATTCATTGCTACCAGCACAGTGAATGAAAGGCTCTCTGAACATCTGTTCAATGATATTTAATGCATGGCCTAATAAGCACTGGCACTTCCTGCTCACAGATTTGTAGGAATTACACATGGGCTACAGCTCTGCTGACAGATCCTTGCTCTTCTGGAAGGGCTCTGCCCAGTCCTCGAGGCTTTGCTTTAATTCCTCATGGACATCACCATATGCTTGCAACTCTGGCTAGTCACACAGAGCCAGGGCTGATCATGGCACTGGATACACACCACGGAGCATCAAATGCGACTGCCCAAATTAGCTGTTGCTAGGAGAGAAGGGAATGACAGGGAAACACAAGAAGCAGAAACATTGGGGTTTTTTTCACAGAGCTGGCATTTGTGAGGCATTATAATAAAGTCTATATAGTCATGTCCACAGTCTCTTCCCAGCCCTTTAACTCATTGAACAGGTAAAGCAGCAATCACAGAAAACAGCAAGGAAGTTCAGAAACCACTTTCCTTATTATATAATGGGACACAAAACCCTAACAATTTGATTTTTTTTTTTTTTTACAGTTTTGGACTTGGAAATGCAAAGCACATAAGTTAATTTTGATTTGCACATGAAAGCACACTCACTCCCCACTTAATCTTTTAAAATCCAGTAAGGAAAGTTATTATACTTCAGGGTAGTAGAAGGACAAGCAATAGAGAAAACTTGTCAAGGCTTATTCCTTGCATTTGAATATTCATGGCGATGAAAAGATCTGAAATTTGTGCAATATTAGTCACACTGAAGAAGTCCAACATAATGACAATGCAAGGGCTAACACAACATCTGCGTGGAGAGAAACCTGACCCAGCACGAGTAATATCTTTCTTGGTTTGTAAAGCTCCCTGTGGACTTCATCCAACATACTGTGTGGATCTGCTCTCTCTCTATTTCCCTGCTGCAAACTTGCACTCATCTCAAGCTGGCTGCCTTCTCAGCTCTCTGCATAACCTCAGTGCTCCTGCTGCTTGAGCCAACTGCTCTGCAGCTCCTGCTGTCTGGAGTCATCTCCCTGTGCCTCTACACCTGCACAGCTTTTCTCCTCCCTCGTCCTCCCCCTCTCCCCTTCATGAATGGCATCACACAGCCTGGCAGTGCTGAAACACAATTCAAACCAAGAGAAAGACACTGGTGAAAATAAAGCCATTGGAAACAATGTGGTGTTATCCAGCACACGAGATGATGGAACAGGAAACACAGCAGGATGAAAGCAGCAGTAAATGCAACTTTCAGGATGAGGAAAAGCTGAGCAATGAGCCAGCTCAAAGCCCTTACCAGGCACAGAGGCTGCTGCACTAATCCACACTGCTCACTGCTTGTCATCCTGCTTGGCCCTTTTCTTGTCCAGAAAAGGCCCTCTGAAACTTTCACTGGAAAAACACACCATTTCAATATCAGAAAACTCTTCTGTGTACTTAATGCAAGAGATTTTTGGGTGTTGACTGGCTGCCTGAACAGCCATCCTGGCTACAAAGCCATCCTGCTCCTTGCCCCGATTCCCAAATGATGTGACTGGCACCTGACACCTCTGCCACCTGCATTTGCTGCTCCCTGAATAAATGCAGATCAATTATTGAGCACCACATAGGCAATGGAAAGCAACCTGCCTTCCAAAGGGAGATAACAACCCTGCAGAACATAAAATAATGCACTGAAATATGGTGATCTGACAGTGGGGAAGAACAAGCTGTAAAAGGGAGGGGTATAAAGACAACTCAGCAAAGACTGAGGAGTCCAGCTGAGATATCAGATCCTGTACATGTACTCATCTTGAACATAACAAAGAGAAAAATAATGGAAAATTCTGATTAACATCCTCCCACCTCTGGCTACTTGGAAAAGATCTGTATTTCCCTGCTGCCCACATGCTTTTCACTACACAGCAATACAGGTTAATAAAAACGTGCCTTCCAGAAAATGTCTAGATTATGAAATACTTCAGACAGCTGACCTTGGTAAGAACAGTAGATTTTCACAAATTAGGTTTAAATTCACAAAACTCACACCAATGAATTAAATTGTAGCCTTTGGTTTACTCCAAGCCATCAGGTATGGAAAGTATGGCAGAAACCTTAAATATCTGGTCCCTGGGCTCTGCACATTTTGTAAGCAGCAGACCTTTCCATAAACCTGTTAACCTCTTGAGACAAAGGGTCCCTTATGGCATGACAGAAGCCTTCCAAATCTGTATTTTTTTCTTTCAAATGATATTTTTGAAAGAACTCACAAAATGAAAGAAAGTGGTATAGCAGTCTTTTCCCATTACCCTTGGTGGTGATCAGGACACATTAAAAGATGTTTTGCTTCACAGAGGTTGAGTAATGGGATGCCTTACGAGGACAGGGAAAATATCAAGTCATTCATATCTAAAAGGCCAAAATAAATTCCACAGTTGCAGCAGTAAAATCTAAGAAATTGAAAATACAAACACTTGCTGAATATTTCAAACAAAGGAAATGGAAAAAAAATCCAATTAAAATACATTCTGGAAAGCAACTGGTAACAACAACAATCCAAATACTAGATGGAACATTTTGATATTATTCAGCCTATTTCAATTGCTAATACTACATTTAAACATTTTTTAGACAATGTACAACTTCATGTTGATTTTCCTCTACAAAAATGTCTTGTTCGTGTCAAGACCCAAAGTTTCAGACAAAAGAGAGAGAAGTAGTTTTTTTTTTAAAAAAGAAGAGAAACACAAAAGAAACACTCCCACACTACTTTTACCATGAACAGCAAAGAGATTCAGCATTCACTTAAAGGCTTTGCCTTCGACCATCTGTGATTTAACTGTTCCTATTCTTTAGTCAAATATCACTTCTTGCTACATGCTGTGAGGAGCAGGGGAGGAGGGCTGGGGGAAAGGCACTTAATGACAGTAAGCAGAGTACTTGCTAATTTAAATAACTCCCAGAAATGTTCTTATCTACTGAACAAACATTCCAGCGTTTTAATTAAGCCAAGCAGACAGAGATCAAATGACCATGTATACAGAAATTTATGAGTAACTCTCAGCAGTGCAAGATGCACTTTTGTTCCTGAGGCCAAGCTAGCCTTTGAGTCATTTTTCCCCCCTTTAAGTTAGGATATACGGGGGAAAACATTCTGAAAATAAGTTGCATGGAGGTTCCTTAATCTACTTTGCTACTACTTCTATAACTAAATGTTTCTAGCATTCAGGTGAGTAGATAAAGCACTAGCAAAACTTGTTGGGTTTTTTTTTTTTTAAATCTGCTGCTAGAGAAGCGGAGCATTGAGTAGCAGACATTTCAAAGATCCATCCAGAATTACCCACAACTGCTCAAAAGAAAGGGTTAAGAGCACAGGAATCAATGTGCACTGCCTTGGCAGGAAGCTGGAGAGCAGACTGAGCTGCAGGGGCATCCCTGACACAGATTTGCACCACCACAAATTTCACAGTGCCTTTGAACACACACCACCAGGTTTTTTTTGTAGGAAGAGGAGTCACACTGGTTGGTTTGCTCAGCATCTCTCACTGCTCCCTATCCAGCGCTAGAATTTCACAAGTGCAAAAGGCAAGGCTCAGATGGGCCATCAAACAGCTTTATTATAGCTGATATTGTTCCTGTTGGTTTGTTTTAAGAGAAAAGGTTTCTCTCCAGAGAGCAGAAAAGGAATAACACATCCTTGGTCACGACCTCTCACAACACCTGGAGTTTCAAGTCAAAACTGAGTCAACCAGCAATGCATTACCAAATACAAATGTAGGTGAGTGCATCTTAAACCAAGTATTTCTCCATATTATGGAAAACCACATAAACAGGCATTTTGAAACTTCAGCAGAGAGCTGAAGGTGAAAAGAGGTTACATCAAGATTGCAGTCATGCAAAAGTGGAGCAGTGCTTTTAAAAGACTGAATAAGGAACTGTCACAAGTCTAGTCATAAAATATTTTTTTTCACATAACCTTCCAAGTGATCTGTTCTTCATAATGTAGATGAATGGAAGAAGTTTCCACTGCAGAAGAGTCTATGAATATACTTGAGAACCTGACTTCAGCAAGAAACCAGGATAGGATAGACAGGTTCTTCCTTTCATTATTTGATAGCACAATTCTTTCTCCCTTCAAAGCAGCAAATACACTTTGCCAAAACTGCTCTATTAAATCACAAAACCATTTTGGAATACTTTATTTCTTAGATATATGTCTGCTCTCCCACATCAGCATAGCACTTTCAGTTGAAAGTGCAGACAGCCATTAGTGAATTTATGCCTCACAGCTGTCTTTACCTTATCACCAGTCATAGAAATAACCGAGGTTTTTATTTCAAAATAGATTCTAAATTGAGTCAATCAGAAAGGTATAGGAAAATGTTCACTATATACAGACCAATTTAAAACCCACAGCTCTACACAAATTTCACTGTGAATACTTCAAAAGCACCAAAATGCAGTAGAACCAGGTGTCTGTGTACATCCAAAGACGAAGATAAAAAGGAGCCCAAAATTATCTGGAAAACCAAGACTGGTGACTCATGAAGATAATCCATGTTTAGGTTTAAAAGCTGGGAATCAAGAATAAGGACCCAAACTCCTTGCATTAAAGTCTAGGACTGCATAAAATTTCAGGAGAGGGAACAAATCTCAGCCACAAACAAAACACAGATGGATGCTGCACTGGTTTTTCTGAGCCTGTAAACTGAAGTTAATATGCAAAAGAGCTGTTAAATACTCACTCTCTTCAGTGCTGTCTCTCATTTTGTAGTGGCCCTTGATTTTAATTCATCTGTCCTTTTTTGAACCTCCATGACTTATGTGTTCATATATTCCTCATTCTCAAGAGCTCAAGAGAAAAATCAAGCATGAATGTAATTATTAAAATCCACCCCCGAGCTGCACATGAAACTTCTTTTCATGCAAGAGACACAAATTATTATCTTTTAAAGTCTGAAACCAAAAGGATTGCTTCACTCCCATTCCTTGTATTTATTAGTCTAAACTTTAGACTAAATTTTACTAAGTATTTTTTTACTACTAAAATTTTGCTAAATTTTGCTAGCCATTTAGAAGTCTAAAATTAGCATTATTTTAAAAATAATGTTTAACGTAAAGATTTTAGGCAGAAGAAAATGAGCATTTAAATCTTCTCACGTAGAAATTTTACATTCATCATTCTTATAAATGCCTTTTGCCATTTCACTAAAACATTTGACTTATTTCTCAGCCATTTTAACCCTTCATCTCCCACTCCTCATCATTGAAAGACAAGTTTCTATGGGGAAAAGAGGGTCACTGATTGTATACCTTGATAGCACCCCTGCAGTGTAAAGGACAAATCAGCAACCAGGCAACATAAGCATGAAAACAAGCTTGGAGATAACTCTGGGCAGGAAAATATTCAGATAGTCAGCAGAAGGCACTAGGTAAAGGGTAGAAACACCTCTTGGTAGAAAAAGAAAAAGGAAGCAGAGTTTTTTTGGGTAAGGAAACGACAAGATATGACAACTTCAAGAAATTCAATGGGTTCTAGACGCTCACATGCAAAGCAAGAATTTATAATGGGGAAGATTTACCTGCAGGGACTAAAGAGAAAGTCACAAAAATGATGACTGTTCTCAGTATTTTAATGCTGAAGACACAGTCAGCACTAAACATGAAGAGTCAGAAAGATCCTGGGAAAACACCTGGAGCACAGCAAGAACAAATCTCCTTAAGGGCAACAGGTCCTTGAGACAAAAATGCAACGCAGGCACCCGAGGCATGGTAAGAACAAACCCTTTGTGGAGAGCCCAATAACGTCTGTGGAGCCACCAAGAAATAGTTGAGGATTCCTGGGAATCCCATCCTAAACATCTTGCCAGACCACTGCCAAAGCAAAGCCTTGCTAGAGCTGAAACAAACCTGATTCCCCCCAGTTGTGTTGTGTAGAAATAGAGTGAAGATACACGCAAATTCTTCCTAAAATTTTTGAGGGGAAAGAACCCATCATGAGTTTCTGGTGTAGCATTCATGCGTCTCTCTCCACTCTGTACCTAAGAGGCTTTTAAAATAATTTTCTCCATGAAAATGAAAGAACTATGCTGTTAGGAGCCAGATGTGATGAAAAAGGGAGTAAAGACTTGGCTGTTTCTGTGAAGGTGACCCATTCCATGAGGACAAGTGCAAACCTCAAGCTTGCAGAGCTGCCGTAGCATTGCGCCTCCCTCAGCCTTGAGATGCAGGATGCCCCTCCCAGGGCACAGAATGATCCAGTCCCAGCCAAACCAACCTTTCCAGAGCCAAAAGCTCCCCATTTATATTCTAAATTATATGTAAAGATTTTAGAACGTAACTCCCGGGGTCAGAGCAGTAGTGGGAGCACTTCATTTTAGAGTCCCAAAGACAAGGTAAATTTATTTCCCCTGCCACCTCAACCCACACCTAGTTTTGATTGTTTTTATGGATCTTCTTTTCTAAACTGGACTCTTCTGGAATGTGGTTCATCAAATATGGGAAGTGCCACGAAAGACAGTGGCTGGTTTTGCAAAAAGAAGAGTAACAGAAATTCTATACTTCCAAAAATAAAAATAATTTCAGAAATAAATAATGAAAACCTTTACCTTTAAACAACTCCTCTTTAAAACAATACCCTATAAATTAACATAACCCATAAACACAACTGTGAAAAAAGCTTATAAAAATAAAGATTTCATGATAACACATTTTCCCAAACTACTATTCATACTACTTAAAAACCTCAGAAATCTATTTTCTTATTAAGAAGTCTCCATAACATTAACAAAAAAAAAATCTTCTCTCCCTAAATAAACTTAAAAAAACTATCTGAGAAGTAGAAAACTAACTAAAATTTTAGGTTTTATTTCTTTACATTACCAGTAAAAAGGAAAAAAATTATAAAGAGAAAAGTATCCTAAAGGTTTTATTCTGATTCTTATAACTTTCTTTTAATTACTATCAATAAATTTTACTTTACTTTCCTTCTAGTCCTACCTTTACAAAAGTTAATGAATCAATATACTAGTAATTACACAACACTACACCCACCACACTCATTAATACATTAACCAAAAAAGACCCTCAAATTATCAAACCAAAACCACCACAGAGAGGAAAGAGCATCATTTCTGTGAGGAAGGGGTCACCTATCTCAACTCTCTAGAGAAGAAAGTGTACAGGACCTAAATAAATGGCCTGATCACTACAAATGGCTTTGAAAAGATCTGCAATTGCCATATAATTTCTGTTACAACCTTTTAGATCACCACATTAGCTTTGGACCTGCCTTGGAACCTCCTACTAAAATTCCACTCAACCAAATTAATTCCCGATCGCCACGAGGAGAACTGAAGTTTATTTGCTTGTATGAACTAAGGATTCTTTTTGTCTTTTTTTTTTTTCACTAAGCTAAAAATGTACATCAGCAACTCATAACTGTGCTTTCCAAATTTCATTCCTCTGTCTCATGATGTGAGATGGTTCACTTTGTGTATGTAGCACTTCACTCTGATGAACAAGTCAGTTGGCATCAGCCTATTCAGCAAAGGCAGCCCTTACTGAGGCCAACACATCACGATACCAGTCCTGAAAACCTGAACCAAAAATGAGCTTACTGAGTACTTCTGATTAGGGGGAAGGAGAAAAAAAACAAAATAAAAAAAAAAGAAAGGCAAGGGAGCATCAAAAACAACTCATCCTTCCTGTCATCCCCCCCTCAGAATATTTTCAGAGTGATTTGTTTACAAACAACTACAAGGACAGGAAAGACAAGCCCACCCTGGCGCTCTGACAGCCAGGTTGGTGTCTGCTAAGAACAGCAGTCAGTTTTCAAAGGCTGCATTGCACAACAGCACAGGGCTCAGCACTGGACAGAAGGGTGGGACTGGGAGCTCACAGGGAGTATTTGGACATAATTTGAGAAAACAAATTTCCAAGCAGGCCTTTTAAAGAGGCCTCCAAACTTTATCAGCCCCTGGCGCAGCCGTTGTGTTATCCAGCCCGAACCAGAACGACGCACTGATTGCATTTTCCTTTTCTTTCCTGGGAAGCGAGCAGATCAGTCTGGCACACTGATTCATGGTGTTACTACACTGGCTTTCCTCAGCTGGAACATTCCTTCTGCATCCCATGAAGGCCTATTAAAATAAGCAAATCACGAGAACCATCTGTGCTGTGCAGAGAGGAGGGAATGGGGAACTGCAGTGGGTTTCCTTCTTGCTGCAGTGCTGGCTCCTTCCTGCCTCTGAGATGCTGAGAGCTACATGTGATACACAACATTTTGTCTGTTTAGTTGCACTTTCAGTTGCAAAGGAAGAAGAGCTACACCTGGGGCCACATGGGACAAAAGACAGCATAACAGTATGCTGGGAGAAAGGAACAACATCTTTCTCTTCCCAACAAAACCTTCATCAGCCACAATTTTTTTATTTCATGTTATCTTCTTCCACTTAAGCTGACATCCTTCCTTTAGGCTAAAAGCTACTATATGCTAATGAATATACATATATATTAAAAAAGAACTTTGTTGCTGGTTTTATAAGAGAAAAGTTACATTTTCCCTAAAAACTCACTCCTTACAAGAGTGCCTGCTTTCAGGTTTTTTTATCAAAATAACATTGTACTGAGTTTTCACTCACACCAGCCGAGTATTTGCCCTCTGAGCAAAGTGATTTACTCCTCCACTAGCATCAAAGCAGAGGAAGAGTAGGATGCAATTAAGCAATTAAAACACACAATGAGGTGTGTTAAATGAAATGAGTGAAAATGGAAAAGAATAGGCACTCCTAAGAGTGTCTTTTAAGAGCAGTATGTTTTTGCTCTGAGATAGGCATGTAATCCTCTGTGCCTCATTAGGAGGAAACACTACTTGTCATCAAAGGAAGTTATTGTTTCCAGTTAATTAATGACTGCGACATGCCTTGGGATCTTGGAATGTAACATATCACTGCTGTTACACGATGCTGAGGTCTCTTCAATCTGTTAAATGTTTCTATTTATGTGGATAACCCAAGTGTGTTGTGATGTTTACTTCGAGCATATTCTCTCTAAGCCATTTCACAATCTTCCTCCAATCCTGCAAAATATGGTTTTAAAACTCTGCAAAAACAGCTATAAAAACATCAACCCTTATTGATCCTCACATAAAAGATCCACATTCTACAAATGTTTTTACAATGTCTCCTTACTGCAAACAGTTCCTGACTTAGTGGAGCAATGGGCTGCACATGAGTGTAATAGTCTTTACAAATTTGGGATGTGAAGGAGTCCCAGCCATTAAGACTAACAGGATTAATTCCTTCCTGTATTTAAAAACAGGCAAGTAAAGACCCACGTTTTTTACTTAAGATCAAACATCATCACAGAAGATGCCATTTTTTTCTGGCAGGAATGTGGAAATCACAGGACAAGAGTACATATTATATGATGCAATCCTTTCCTAGGAGACATACAGACTCTATCATCAACTTCTAAATTTCATCTTTTCTTTGATAACCATCCTTCTCTACCTCAGGGTTTGTAAATGCGTTTTATCACCTCTGTTTTAAGAACAAAGGGAGCTCAAACCAAAATAAAACAATGTTTGTCATTGCTACGTGGTGTAAGACACACAGAAATATAGTTTATGGCAACCAAAAAGATTAACTCCATCAACATATACATACAGAGTGTATATGGGAAACACTCAGGTTTGGAGATATAGAAAAATCATGCCAAGGGCTTAAGAAATAAAGGAAAAGAACATATACAGAAAATTTTTCTTGTGCCTTACGCATTTGCCAACAGAACAAATTGAAATTTGATTGCTAGAACCACACAGCAATAAAGAGTGCCCTAGTCAGAACCAGCAGAAAACCACAAATAAAAACCAGTCGTTTGCCAAAGGCTGCCTGAAACCAGGAGGAAGCTAAACCTTTTTATTCAGCAAAGCTGAATAAGGAGAAGTTCTGTCGTGGCTGTCAGAGTGGAGCACGTTTCACAGCCAGGCACGGAGCTGCCCTTGCAGAGCTTCCCAGCCCATGTCAATAGGCTTGGCTCCTCCCTGCAGTCCTGGATTTCAGGGCACAACAGGAGCCCTGATGCCAAAGAAACATCCCAAGGAAAATCCCGGTCAGGAAGGGAATACAAAGCAGCAGCTCTGAGGAAAAGCTCCTCTCCCTTCTGCATCTGGTGGATGCAGAATACAAAATAGTTACCCAGATGGATGGCTACGAGTTTAGAAATTAATTAGCTCTTTAAAGTAGCATGACAATACATTGACCACCTATGATAAAAGCACACGAAGACAACCTAATTAAAAAGTCAGTAACAGGGTAATGAGGATGTCAAAAAGCAGTCCTGGAACACAGTGCTGTTACCAAAGCCTTACTGTAACTATACTGAAAAGCACACTATAAATAGGCAAAACCTATTGAATTGAAACCTTCTTTCAATCCAAACCTTCTTTCAATCTGTCTCTATCTCCACCATTCAACTGCTGTATTTCTTAAGGACACCAGTGCTGTTACCAAAGCCTTACTGTAACTGTATTAAAAAGCACATTATAAATAGGCAATCTAAATCTTTCACCTTCTTTCAAGTCAGTGTTTAGCTTTGTCTCTATTTCCACCATTCAATTGCTTATATTATTTCTTAAGGACACCAGACCTAAAACATGGGGTTAGCTATATAGGCCTGGCTTGTGGTGTCAATATTCTATCTATATTACAGTATATACACATATCAACAGAATAGTGAAGAATTGGTACTGAAAAAGCCATTCTGTTCACTTTAATGAAGAACACTGTGGTCAAGCTTACATAAACAAACTCATTTTCTGCTTACTGGCATGAAAATTGACTTCTTTTAAATATCTGCCCCAAGACAAAAAGTTTCTGCCAAAACACAAGAAAGCAGAGTGACTTTAAAATGTACTTCAAAAAAAATCTAGCTGAATTGACCTCTCCAAAGTACCTTCTAGCTCTACGATAGAAATTTCTTATGCACGTTTCTTATTTCTTAGGTTTTCCCAAAGGTGAACTGCTACAAGCTTGTTTAGTTAGCAAGCACTGATGTAGAAGAAGTCCCATTGTTTATATTAAAGGCATAAAACGAAGAACAACACTTCTGACTCTTAGGAAATTGTATTTTAACCAGACTAGTAAGTCAAAAGCTAAAACAACAAGCCATTGATGCTGATTTCCATAAAAAGTGCTTCTTCTGAATTTGTTTTAATACAGGATGGTTAGAAATACCCTCACATGCCCAAAAAAATGTAAGAGTGTAATGTGATACTGTTGTCTCATGTAACACAGGCTGTGACCTAAGAACATGAATATGTCACTAAATGGCTACAGATTTAGATCCTCACAAAAACCAGACCCACTCACTCACCTAAACATTTTCCTGGTCTATTTCCACAAAATAATGTTTAAGCGGATCAACTACTTTATGATATTTTTTAATGCATTGGGATTATTTGCCATTCCTCAGGACAGGATAAAGAAAAAAAAAAAAAAACAAGGAAAAAGAGAAAATAGAACAGGTTCTAGCAGAAACCTGCATTTCTTGGCCTTTTTTTTTTGTTATAACTATCACAAAGAACAATATTCGAGTTGATTTAGGATACACACAATTATGCCATTTTGTGTGTTTCTTTAAGCTATATCTTCCAGAGCAGAACAGAAAGTAAATCTGCTCATGAATAAGAAAATTTAGCAATGAATCAATGTGTAAATCTTGTTTCAAAGGATAAAAACACTGAAATTAAGAATCAGGAAGTTCCTCTAGATGCCTAAGGCAAGGTATCGAGTGTCATTGTTTTGAGTAAAATATTCTGTAATTCACATCAATTAATTCTGTAACTATCTTGTTAGAGATTTTTATAATTTTTCCTAAATACTGTATTCCATGATCAAATTTCTGTTATAAGAACAAAGATTATACATTTGAAGGTACTATCTTGAGAAGGGATGAAATAGTAAAATGCTATAAACAGCTAATTAATGGAACTCTCCCCTGCTTTGAGGTAATTCATGTTATACCTTTGAGCAAAGTATGGAAAAGAATCTGGGTGATAAGGATCAAAATAAAAGAAAGCCTTTTTCTTCCATCATCTATAACAAAAATATCTCTTGCTTCATTGCCATTAAGTTAGGGAAAGTAACAGGAGCCAAAGTGAGGCAGCATGTGGGTTTTTTCTGAGTGCAGAAAACAAAGCTGCTCTACTCAGGAGCTGGCAGAGGGAGACTAAACTCTGCATCTTGCTTTGTATCAGCCTTTTTCTTCAGGATTCAACCAGACCTGGGTTATATTTCAGTATTCCAGAGGCTGGAATGATTTCAGAGTAAAGTTTGCAGGTCCTGTCTCAGATAGCAGGCAACAATTTCCACCCTGGTGAAAAGGAAGAGCATGCAGCACAACCTGAGGAACATCCCTTCAACTGCTATTGTTTGCTTGGTTAGGAACCCTCTCTTCAAATTGTCATGGAGGAGTAAAAACCACTTTCTTCCAGTAAGACAGATGCCCTAGGAGCAGAGATGCCTGGTCAGACAGGCACAACTGGTTTGTTTTCCTTGAGCCTTACAGTTCTTCCTGCAGACACTGTGCCAGGAGCCCTGTGAGAGCTGAAGGACTGGCAGAGGTGACTGACAGGACAGGGCTTCCCAGCTCCTTTCCCTGGCTTGGCAGAGCTCTCCCAGCCACCAGACTGCTCCTTGGGAGCACATGGCTCTACCCAGGAGCCCAACCAAACCTTCCCAGGGAAGGCTGCAGCAGGCTTCCCAACTTTTGCACCCAATTCTAAATACTCCATGCTACGAGTGGGCTGGAGCAACAAAAATTCATCTCCCACTGGCCACCCCCTTCTGAATGCAGCAGTGACACTGTGACAGCTTGCTGGGCCCTGCTAGAATAGAAACAAACAGAAGAGTTTCTGGCAGCCACGGAGCCAAGTTCCAGGGCAGCAGCTGAGTTGTGACATGGCAAATGAGCCTTGAATTAATCAGTGCCCAGCTGCTCTATTTAGGACAGTCAATAGGGAGACAAAGCCCCACCTCACTCACACTGCCTCATGCACTTTGTTAGGGTCTCTCAAGGCTTTCCAAGAAGCCCAAGATCAAGTTTTTGTGAAGCCCTAACAAATAGCATGATTACAAGGGGGGTATACAAGAGGCAAATGGGAAAAACTAAAAGAATATCAGGCTTGTTTTATCAACAAGTTCGACCAGTAGTTCTAACCATGCCTTTCCCTGCTCTTCATGGTCCTGTTCTCATGCTGCTCTTTGATTTCAAACACTCCACAGAGCAGCATTTTACCCTTAATAGCTTGAAATTCCTGGTTCATGAAAAATTAAAAGAATCCCTCTGAGCAAAATGGGGGAAAAGCAGTAGGCATCAAACTCTAAACTTATGCATTTATGTAATGTTACTTCAAGAGGAAAGCAGTACCTGTGGGATAAAGGATTTTATATTTGTTGATAAACAAGGGACTTAAGCCAATGGAAGAAAAATTAAAAATAATGGGATGAAATAAAACCAGGACCCCCTGAGGTCCACACATGAAACCTGCAGGTGCTAAACCTCCTATTTATAGAGGTTTTCTGAGTGCTCCTCCAAAATAAACTGCAGCATATTAAATTTAATAACCATTAGAGTTCAGCAAGCCAGTTCTCATGAATGCTGAGCACCCATAGTACTCATTAGCTTCTCTAGAAGCCAGAGAGAGGCAGACTGGGGAGAGTGAAGAACATAGATGAATTACAACCTCTAGTTCCTCAATGACATGTATTTTCTTCCATGGAAAAAATACCAGTCATTTAGGCAACTCCTAAGCCTGAGATCAGTTCTTACTGCTGACTGTCAGCTCTCCTTCCCACCCTGCCAACATTAACTCTCTGCAGATCCACAAAGAACTTATGATGACCTCGATGAAAAACACCTCCTTGAAAGGGTTTCAGGTTCTCCTCGACTTCTAGGCATTACAGGAAAACCAAGAGGCAAACCTCAGACAAAAGGGCCACAGGGAAAGTCAGTGGTCAGTCACTAAACACTTTGGTGCCACCAGGGTATCAACAGGCAGAGCCTGCTGACATCCTGCAGTGCTAAAATGTGGCCCCATGAATACATGTGCTGTTGTGTGAGTACTTCAATCCCATTTCAGGCTTGTGGCAAAAACTAGAACAATCAAAGGATAACCAAAAAACCCAAATAAAAAAAAAATCAAACCAACAAACAACAACAAAGCCAACCAAATTAAAAAAAAAAGAACCACAAAACCCCATTTTCTGATTAACAACTGATTTCATAGCACTGCTGGTACAAGAAGGATAAAAAAGGCTAGAAAGCACTATTACTCTGTCAACAGCCACCTGAACTTAACAAGATAAACTAGCCATAAAACCACAGCCAGCTAAGCAACTTTAATATTGTATTTTCAGAAACTCAGTTTCTGGGTATTTTGTCTGACCACCACAAACAACTGTGGGAATTAGGAAGCAAGTTGTCTTCATTCAGGAAAGAAATATACCTGTCGCTATCTTGTTACAAAAAAAGCTTCACAGTTCTGTATCACAATTCTGTATAAGTGCAGTCTCTGCTTCCAAGGTAATTCCACTTCCCTTGACTGCAGCACTTTATTCCATGCAGCCTTCAAATTAATTTTCACCCTCCAGCATAAAGGGAAGTCATGCAGCTTCTTCATTGGCTGGAAGAAGAATGTGAACTTGACTGAGTAATGAATAAATTCCTGTTTACAAGAAAAACTGGTTTGCTTGTATTACAACAAGGACACAATAATTCATAGATAAGTTAAGGTGAATCTCTGTTTAAGATGATCTCCAAACTGCATTATTTTGTTGATGCACTCAAAGCATTAGGAAAGACTACACTGGAATGTCTGGAAAATTGATTCTGTGAATGTGAAATCCAGTTTGTAAGCAGAAAAAATCCCTCTTCTGGAAGAGGAAAGAAAATGGACAGCCAAAGCACTTCCAAAGGAGGTAGAGGATGGCATTTTGCTTGCCTTCAACATCAGCATAGGCAAAAGAAAGCAGTTAAACAATCCATGTTTTCAATGTACTTGACACAAAAAACATGAAGCCAAGCCACTTGTGCATTCCTGACAACAAGGGTCTTTCTAGACACAGAGAGGCTCATGCAAAGTTTGAGAATTAAAATGAGTCCCCCTGCTGAACATGGCTACCCTTGGTGCTGGCACTCAAGAGGAAAGAGCAAACATCAGCAATCATTTCAACCAGACAGGAGCTGTTTTTTTGTTTCACAGGAGTGGCTGAATCTCCCAGGTGCTCCAACTCCAGCTGGCACAGTTCAGCACCATCAACAAAATGCATGGCTCATCTTTTACCCCTGCTAGAATTGACTGCACATGCAAACTCTCCTAAAATGCATTCAGATCATCCCTTAATGTGAAAGCTCCCCACTCCTTCAAAGCCATCTGGAAAACATCTCATATTAGGCAGTAAGGTCCAGACATCTACACTGGTCATATATTTGGATGTCTGTGTTAAACAGGGCAGTATCATACTACTGTAAGGCAAAGCCTAAGAAGCTTGGTATTAAATAGTTCATGTGTTGCTGAAAGAACTAATATTAAACACCACAGAGATAAGATTTAAAAAAAAAATGCAAGCTGAAGCTTCAGAATTTCTGGAAATGACACCAGTCTTCAAGTCAAGGAGAGTAAAGAAAAGAATGAATTTGACCTGCATGTTTAGTGAGGCAGATAGAAAGCCAAGGATCAGATAACTTTCCAACACAGCAAAATGTATCTGCAAAAACTGGTCTCTCACATAAGCCAACATGAATGCTTGGTTTGCAGGCATGAGGCTGTCCAAGTGAAGTAGCTGGAGCATCACAGGAAAAGGACAAAAAAGGCATCAGCTGCTGGTATGAGAAAAATCACAGGAACTACCCAAGACAGACTGGCTTGTGGTTTCCTTTGGGTTAGCAGAAATCATAGGAGTACTTTGCTGATTGCCTTAGAGCATTTGCCAGCAAATTACCACAGTGGTTTCCTCCTTAGGATAAAGTGTGTGCTCAGATTAGGATCCTGCATCACTGAGACAGGGAAGTTCTGCTATTGATTTTTATGGTTGTTAGGAAAAAAATACAAACCAAATCCTTTGTAGCTGATATCTTCTGGAGCAAAATCCTTAGCAGAAGCTAAAAGGCAGAGAGCTTTGCAGCACCAAGCTAAAGGAAGTGCAGTGTGGTAAATTTTGGCAAATGCTATCATTATAAACAGTGACCATGGTAACAAACAGGAGGGTTTTTTTCCCCTCCAGACCCTGAGGGGGTAAAAAACCCCATGGGCATTTCAGTGTGTGTACATATATTAGTGTTTGTACGTCACTGCCATGTTTGTGTGTCAGGACCTTACTTAGGGTAATGTATATTCCCATTGATTTCCTGCTAAAATAGGAAACAAAACACACACACATTTTTTTCTGTCTTTGTTGCCCAAAATGAAATACCTGTTAAAAAAAGTGAATCAGTTTTCAGCTGACAAGAAAGGGGCAAGAAAAGAAAGAGGATGCTATATAATAAATGTATAACAAAATGGTAATTGCCTTTTGATGGGTTATTTCTGGCCAGATTTTCTTCCAAGTACATCTGTTTAGAAACCACAATTAAATTACTCTGCAGCTAGCATGGGGGTGGTGGCAAAAAAAAAAAACCAAACTACTAAAAATGCTGATATCTAAAAATGTCTTTGGGAAAGTGATAGTCAACTTTTTTAAAAAGATTACAAGGCTACAAGTAGTTACAAAGTTATAAATCAATTTTCAAGTATTCTGTGGCACAGGAAAATCTTCTGTGATGAAAACAGTGTACTGTTCTCGTGTACCAAAGTGGCACCACATTACTCAAAACAGCACTTGTCATGCAAAACTGAGGACACAACTATTAGGTACCCATCAGCCACCCCCTTCACAGCTACCAAAAAATCACATCAACTGCACTGCAGTCTTATGAGCATATTTGTGTTCTGAGTGCATAAAATAAAAGCTAATATCACGATTTCCTCATGAAAACTCACTTTGAGGACAACTCTACCATATACTCATTGGTCTTACGTAATTACCTACCACGCCCTTCAATAAAAGTTCCCAAGAACAACCACAGGACAAATAAAATTAAACAGCCCCTTCAAACTCACCATGGTCTATCTGTGAGTCACTCCTAAGAGTAAGCATATTTCTGCTGAAATCGGGATATTTACAGTTCTGAATTAATGATATATTTTCATTATTTTGTAGGCCACTGTCATCCTGCAATGAGGCACTGCTTTTAGATGCAAAAAAAAAAAATCCTGTGTTCTTGAGCATTGTCAGAGTGTTTAATAAAAAAGTGTATGTGGGAAAGCTTTGTGACCTAGAAAGGAGATGTACTGTATGAATGATGCACCAAGCCCAGAGAGTGAGACGTCATTATTCTATTTATATCTATAGGCAGACGAAAAATGAGCCCAGTAAAAAGATGAAATACTTCATGTACTGCAGGAATTTTTATTTACGTGAACAGATTTTAAAAAAACCCCAAAAGACCAAAAAAACGCATCACCCAGACAAAAAGACTAACATCCTTGTGGTAGAAAGAAAGAATATTCAAATTTATAATTATCAAATCTCAGTCTTGGCCAATTTTTTCTCTTGTGTCTTTAGTTTGCCACATCTCCAGTTCTCTGACATGAAGCAAAAATATTTCAGATCTATGGTTTATAAGTAGGCTATCAAACCCATTTAAAAATTGTGTTCAACTGTTTCCAGCAATCTCACAAGATACTCAGAAATGCAGTGCTTTTTTTACAGCTTTTCTTCAAGAAACACCTATTTTCTTTCCTCTCCTGTGGCTGCACAGTGCCAGGGGCATGTGAGGCAGAGGCACCAGCACAACAGAGGTGTCAGACCAAACCACCCCCCTGGGCAGTTTAGGGAATTAAGTTTGCAGAACACAATGCAGATTCCACACCTGTGATTTTATGTCAATTCAGATTAGATAAAGTGTAAGAAGGAAAGAAAGGATAACCCATCATTTGCAGGAAATCACATTGAAGGACAGTTTTAGTGTCCATACATCCTGCTGTAATCTCTCAGGTGCTTTTTCTGTTATATTCCCCTTGTGTTGTCTGATCATCAAATAGCATCAACACCGAGCAAAGGAAGAGCTCCCTCAATTTATTACAAGACATCACTGGAGTCCATTAGCATCTCTCTCATATCCCTGCTTTTCATTCCAACCTTAATTCACACAGAGGGGGAGGTGAAGGTGAAAGTGGAGGTGAAGATAAGAAAAAAGGAAATAACAAAAGGAAAAAAAAAAAAAAAAGACACCAAAACGAACCAGAACCTTGTCTGCTTCCATTCTGCATTTCCTTCTCTGTATTCCCCAGGGACTCAGAGCACGCTCTGGAAGACTGCCTTTCCTAGAGGATGATTGATTTGCAACAAAATGTGAACTTTTTAGAAGCAGGTTTTGACACAGGTTCTTTGACACAGGTTCTTTGACACAGCAGGTTCTCTTGGTAGGCTAGAGCTGACACAAGCAGTGAGTAAGGTCTAAGCTCTGGAAAAAAGGGATCCACCAATAACCTGCTGAAACATAATCAGTCACAAAGGAGAAACACTCACTGAGCAGAGGCACTACCAGAGAAGGGACACAACTTCCTAGTGCCTCACCATAATGAAAAGGCCAGCAAACAGTGCCATTCACCCCCTCCAGCAGCCATCAAGAGACTGCCTTAATGCTTGCAAAGGTTCTGTAGCTTCAAATACAGCTCACAGAACCACAGGAAGGGAACTCGGGAGGGCATCTTGTCCAACTCCCCAATATTTAGTTGTAATAAACACCAGACCAATTTTACAGCAGCTGACTCTCCCTATATTCATTAACATAACCAACGTGAACTCCTCACAACCAAATGAAGGAACACAGACTGACCAAAGGAGTTAAACACCCAACTTCATAAGCTTCCAACAGCAACAAAATCTGTTCTTCATGGATTTTTCTCACCTTAGATTTGCCTGCATTTTTTGAGTGGAAGCTATTGTGTGCAAGCTGGGGGCTGCCAGCTCTGCACCCAGCCATGTGTTGTGTTCAGCTTGCTGGAAAGTGTTTGGGACAGTCAGACCTGAGAGTGCCAGCTCATGGCTGTGGAAAAATACCAAATGGTTACTGGGGAGAAAGCTTGGATAAATCACCAATTGTTTGCTGAGTATTTTGGTCTTGTCTCCCCCTTTTCACTGAGTGTCTCTGTCTTCTCTTACAAAACTGCAGCCCTAGAGTTAGGACACTTTGTACTTTCTCTCCATATTACTAATTACTGCCACCAAGCCATGAAGAACTACAGTAACTAATTTTTCCTTCTTTTACATCATTACATTCTTTGGTTGGCTAGAGTCCTTTATTGAAAAAGGAGGTAACCAAGTTTAATTGTTTCTTATAACTGGTTTATATACACACAAAACCAAACCAGGCATCGTTCTGTTCATGACAGGTTTACTTAAGCAACCAAGTTAGCAAGTCCAATTTTACTTTTTTTTTTCAATTCATCAGGTTTCAAAGCCAAACAACTTATTTTGGTGAGAAGCAGCTTAGGACTACATGAAAACAGCAGTGTGAAAATAGGTCAGATTTTGACAAGTCTCTGAGTTACCTCCCAGAAAGTCCGTGAGGAAATTGGAGATTTTCTGGGAAACTTACCCACATCATGTTTCCATTACTGAACAAATAATAAAATTATGAAAACAGGAAGGAGGTTTTTCACTGTAGCCTACTGTAGTTGTTTCTTTGTCTCCCATTAACTTTCCAATACTCTGCATACTTCTCAGTCCAATAATTTCTAGAATAAGAAACCCCATATTTAATTCATCTTAGTTTATATGCACAGAATTACAAATCATATGCTGTCATAACAGACAGACAAGTCGCCATGAAAATCAAAGTTGCTTGGTTTGGATTTTTTTAACAAGCCAACCAGACCCGTTATGGCAAAATAATTTATTTTTCAAGGAAGCATAAGCAGCAAAGTCTAATGTTCAACCTCTTGTGTTTTTTAAACTGAGATGGCTGATACAGGCACGTATGAGGTCACAAATTACAGGAATGCTTTTAAGAAAGCATCTGGGAACAAGTAACTGTGGTACAAATGGAGCACATGGCAAGATCCCCTGACCTACCAGAAGGACGTGCTAGAAAACATCTGGCTCAACTTCACCATTTGTGGAATTGCACAGGAGCACAACCAGAAATGTGTCCCCTCTCTGCAACAACCAAACTGTTTTACCACGTCCAGGACCGATTCATTCAAGTGAAAACAACATGGAAACAAAGCAAGAAGTCCTTTTAGGATATGCAAAACAGGCCAGCATCAGAAGGGTAAATAGAGTCAAGAGCTGAGGTGGGGCTTGCAATTTCCCCTCCATAGGCTCTTCCCAAGAGGGGCCACAATCAACAAATCCATGCTGACAGGTGCTCAAATGCCAGCCAGAAAACAAACCTCACTGAAATCGCTGCAGGTCTTCACTTTTTACTGCTGGGCTCAACACTTCAACACAGTTAAGAGCTCTTAAGAGCTCATCTGGTTTAAGGCCAAAGTATCCCGTGTTTTACTCAATCATGTTGATAAAAAGGATTATCAACCACCCACTTAACACACTCTTTTGCAGTGTTTCCATCCCTCTGACTGCTCGCCTATTTATGTGGAAGATAACCTGTTTTACAATATAGACAAGTTAATGATTCTCACTAGAGTACCAGGTGTACACCATGTGCTTGGCAGAGATAAAGATTCGTGTGTGCTTTATGGTGTGCCCTGTAAAGCTTGCCATCAAAGCAGCCACATTAAAAAAAAATTAAAAACAACACAAAATAAGGGAAACATGGAAAGTAAAATTAACAATTTTTTGAGCCCCTCCTTCACACAAAACTTAAACACCTCTGCAAAAATATAAGGAAAGTCTGTTGCAATTTTTTTTTTAACTGGCAATTTTAACAAAATCCAGAATACAAGCAAGCAAGGCCTGAACCACAGTATTCCAAGGAAACCTCATTAGAGCAGATTGGGAATGGAACTGTGCAAGCTGAACACTGTGATCTCCAGAAACACAGCATACATCCACATTTGTATGACCTTCACAGACACTGCCATAGGCTCTACACCTTCAAAAACTCAAACAATTCTGCCTGAGGGCAGAAATGTTAGTGGTCACACTTCTTTTGTGGTGGTTTCATAACGGAAAATAATTTACTTTGTAAATGTAAAATTATTTTTTAATAAAGTAATTTGCTTCAGATTTTTTAGGTTTCCCTCACATTTTAGGAACCTTGCAGTTGGAATAAAACAAAATGCAATTTGGTTTAAAACCCTGCTGCCATTTGACAGGAGGCATCTTCTTTTCTCAATGGATTGAATGCAAACCAGTCTCATGAAGATGTTCTCCATTCTTTGAACAACCACAAATAAAAATCTGATCAGCATCTTTTTGGTCCTGAAATTCCATCTGAGATAAGCTGAACACTTCTAAATTAATTCAACTTTCAAGTCTAAATAAGTCTTACAGTAGCTGAGGTTCTCTCTCAAAAATATCCATTAGTGGCCATATCAGAACTACATCAAGATCTTCCCTTACACTTGGAGGAGAAAAGAAAGCAAATCAGGGAAAATCCACTAGTTATACCTGTGAGTGACATGTGGGAAGAGAGCTTGAAACTCACAAACCCTAAAGATTTGGGCTTTTTTTTTTTTTTTAATGGATGCATTCATTTTTATGAAATTATAGAACATTCTAAGTTGGAAGGGACCACTAAGGATCACTGAAGCCCAGCTCCTGGCCCAGAAAAGGGCACCCCAAGAATTCCACCATGTGTCAGAGAGCTGTCCAAATGCTTCTGCAGCTCTGTCAGGCTTCAGGCTGTGACCACGTCCCTGGGGAGCCTGTTCAGGGCCTGACCAACCTCTGGGTGAAAAACCTTTTCCTAAAAACTTCAGAACATTTATTATCATGATTTTCAAATTCCTCTCCGAGCTCTAAGATGTGTCACTGACATCGAGTTTCTTGGCTTTTAACACTGTAGTTCTGTAGATTTGAGTTCTGATACATGAAGGTTGTATAAGATTAGTCATGCATAAAAGTGACAATAATCCAAGCTTTTCCAATTAGAAACTCTATTCCAGTAGAAGGAGAAGTCATTAAGTCCCTGATTCAAGGGCATCTCTTTGAGGAACTTCCATAAACTTTAACTACGGGGGCAATAAACAAAGAGTGACAGCTCACATTAACTGAAATAAAACACTGAGGTAATTTCTCTATAATGCTTATCAAAATTTTATCTCAAGTAAATGATTTATAGCAGATAGCACCCATCAGGGCTACTCCTCTTTCTGCCTCAAAGTCAGACATTCTCTTAAGGGGAGATACCTTTCAAAGAGGAGATAATCTTCCCTTGATTTGTCAATTGGCAGTCTCCAATAGATTTGATAAGAAAATGCTGCCAACTCTGTTTCTACTCTGAGGGACTCAATGCACATCCATAGGTAAAGAACATTTTTATTTACCTGTTCCACTGTTCTGGCCATACAGAGACCAGAAGGCACAAGCTGCTCTCCCTGTCCTGCTCATTTCCAGCACTACTACAGGCTCTTCAAGGATTATTTCATTCAACCCAGAGTGGGTGGTCTTCCAGGCAGCAAAGGGAAATTAAGCACAAGTAGTCTGTAACAGACCTCACAAATGGCATCCTGGATTCAGAAGACCCCTAAGGTACTTGTCTTTACACTGAAACGAGCTAGACTTCAACCACAACACAGAACTGGATTTCCTCAATTTGTGCAATGCTCAAAACACCAGATTATTTTGACAGGAACTCTGGGTGACCCAGGAATGCTCCTCCTCAGTAGCAGATACATAAATTTACCAGGCATTAATCTTTCCTTGTCTACGATGAAGCCTGTCATACAATACTGCTCCCAAAACTACTTCTCCAAAGCAAACTCTGTACCTTGCACAAGCTAACATCTTAGCCTATTTATTTACATTTTTCTTTAGTGACTGCATCTAAAATTCTATCAGCAAAGAAATTTAAAAAAACCAAATAAAACCAACAGAACCCCAAACCCTGCACTTCCTTATCTTCTTTTCTCCTGCCCATTACACTTCACCATGAGGAAAAAGGAGAGCTCTATTCCAAATAGGGGGAGAGAGGAGCAGAGAGGTTAGGGAGATCCACCCACATCCTGCAGATAGTCATTGCAGAAACAGCCTGAGAACCTGGATGTGAATATTAAACCACTCCCTAATTAAAGCATTCAAATGCCCACACGTTTTTTTTTCCTTCTGATGTTCTTCATTATTGACACTATATGTGAAGCTGCATTTAGCAGCCCTTGTGGGTAGGCATAGGTCATCCTCTGCTTCTGTATATTCCATTTTTCCCAAGAGAGGCTTATGCAATATCCTGATGTTCAAACAATTACGGAGTCATGGAAAATGTGGTCTCGCATGAAAACTTTAGGAGGGGGATGGGATGACATAGAGAGCTGTCCCATTATCCTAAAAAGTTTCAATTTAAACCAGCTGTACAATGAATAACTTCCTGCACTTTGCCACAAAGACACTGCAAGGATACTCTCCAGAAACAAATATTTTTTTGGGTCAAGAGTGTATATCCACGATAACACTGCGAGTACTTCCTGCAAGCTCAGCAGTAGCCACGTGGGATTCTTCACAACTTCACCAATCTCCAGTGTTGTTCTGCTTCAGAAGCAGGACCTGCCTTTCTGTCTCTCACCACAACATTTCAGCCTGCTCAAGCAGCCCTCCTTGATGTTAAGAGAGAGCTTCCCTAGGGAAACCTGTCTGCAGTCTCTTGTCCTTGTGCCAGTGGGAAAGCCAAGCCTGACTCCATGACCCCAGTACCAAGACATGCCCAGTCCATACAGATGAAATTCAGGATGAAGTCATCTCAGGCTCTTCCCTTCAGCTGTGAAATGGAGGGAACCGAGTCCCTTTCTCTTTCCTTCACCCATCCATCTTTTGGCATAGCTCGTAGGAAATCAGTTCCTTTCACCTTTCTCTATCCTGTGAAAAATTTGTCTCTAGCAAGCTCAAAGTCTTAGAGGCCAGGGCAAAACACATATTTATACAAGGAACAAAAAAAAAAAAATGGAATTCACGTGACTGGAAAAAACTCAGAAAAAAAAAAAAGTACTTCATGATCTGTCACCATAAATTGAATGCTGTCTGTCACATAAAGACGCCCACAACCAAAAATCACTAGCAGGACACCATGATGTAAACAAATTATGCAGATTTTTAATCTATTTTCAGATCATTTAAATGGCTAAAGATAACTATTAGACATTTCTATTTTATTAGATAATGCAAAGCATAGTTTCAGTTCTTTATTTCTGCATGGAACCACTGAAAGTACAATAAGCTGTGACCTAATGCAAATCTTTTGGTCTTTCATATTTTCCCCTAGAAGTTTTGATGCTTACTGAAAGGTAACGTTGGGGATATACCTGTTTGCATTTTTAGGTTAAGTTATCAGGGACAATAGCTGAGGAAAAGCTTGGAAATATACCAGGAAAAAAAAACCACAATAAAATAAAACAAACCACAAACAAAACAAAAACTCATTCACAAGACAAGTGAAAACAATGTCTAATATTAACATATACACTCTAACATAAAGGTTCCTTTCTCTCCTTTTATAACTTGAGGATGACATGGCTCATTCAGGCAGCTGTCACAATAATTCATATCTGGCAGAAAGAGTGGAGCCATATTTCTTTGCTATAAAACTTTGTGTGTTTGTTTTGAAATTTTCCATACAATTTTTTCCAGCTAAGGCAGTGGGCAAACACGTCTGCTCAAACAACCACTGTCTATCTAACCTGAATCTATCTGTCAAGTCCTTGGGGATTCAACAGCTTTAGCTATGACAAACTGACTTACTCTCCTCCAAATCCTTCAGCATTGATGTGTCTTGTAAAACCCTTCAATGGCAAACAAAGACAAGCCGTGCTGGCACAGAACAAATATTTTCAAGCTCCTGTGGTGGCAGGAGCATGCTCTGCTGGAAGATACCAGGCATGTGTGACCTCTAATGACCCAAAATAGCTGTGCCAGACCTGCACCTCAGAGGCCACGTTCCCTCTGGAGTTCTTACCTTGATCCACAAAAGCACAGCAAATTGTTGCAGCTCAGCTGTTCAAGACATCACAGTGAAGAAATGTACCATAAAATTACTTTTCCAGGCACAGTTTATAGGTGCTGGTAGTCCATGCCAGGCTGGAAAAAAAAACGGGGGGATTGTTCCTTATGAGCTTTGTGGAGACAGCTTGTGTGAGAATTTAGACAAACACCATGCAGACTATGGCAAGAGAGAAGCATGTGGAAAGAAGAGCATCACTTCTTTGCTGCTGACACATGATCTGTGGCCACGGAATGTCACCATATAGTCATTATCTAAACTGAGGGGGTTTTAAACCCATTGATAGCTACTTTTACCTTATGGAACATTATGGGGGGGAAGTATGATTCTCCTCCCCTTTATACTTAATTTCTGTACTGATTATCACCTAACCTTCCCTTGAAATCCAGCACTTAGACTATTTTCGTAAAGAAGCAGGTCACTAGACACCCTTCAATGATTCTGCTACACAAATCATCAAAAAGGCATCTGCCTTTTTATGTTCAGGGTATTTTTAAGAGAGCCTCTATAAGTAGAAGGCAAAACCAACAGCAGCCACAAAACTTTTCAGCACAAAGACCAAATGATCTCCACAGTACGTGGTTTTAAGTAACCTCAGCCTCCGCCCTCAGCTTCTGTCCTCCAAAGCCATCAATACTCTCTGCAACCTATCACTCCATTGATTCCATTCAGACTCTCAGCATTATCATAATGATAACAGCTATTGGAGGCTTTGCTGCTCATAACCTATCAGTTGTTGAGATCATCTAAAATAGCAAATTTACACAGAGTCCTGCATTTGCTTTTAGAAATTATCTCACAAATTATCCACAGCCCCACTCCCAACCACCACAAACCCTGTGCCTATAATTTTCTACCAGTGAAGCCAGTGAAGCCATTAAAACATTAAAAATTGACCTATCCTGACAAAATCCTGATGGCAAAATGGACGGGGTTTGCTGGCAAAGCATGAAGATAAACAGACACAAAATAATCAGCATAAAAATGGTGCTTTTCATTCCTGTTTGATAAAGTTTTCACATCAACACATCAAATGCTCAGCATAGCAAACACCTGCAGGCAACCAGGAGCAGGAACACACCTGGCTTTTTGTGGAATATACCTTAAGGCATCACAACAGCACTCACCTATAGGACAGAAATCACAACTGGATATAACAAATCATACATCAAGTATGCCAAACAAAACCACAAAAAGAAGTTAATCTGACAAGATTAGCATTCTCTCCACCTTTTCTTTTTCCCCCCATGGAATCACTACATATTTTTCCTAATTTCTGCTTATAAACCTCAGCTTTAAAAATGCTATGAGCATAAGAGTGCATTTTTTATCTCCTCCCTTGCTGAAACTGAAGCCTGTGGTGAAGTAGGAAGAAGTGGTGATTATTATTAATTCACTGCCCCACACACAGAAGGATCAATGAACACACACACACACATATATATGGTAACAACTGGTTTTTCACTTTTCCAACTATTTGCTTGGAGACTGGAACATTCTGATCCTGGTAAAATGACGCAATTTATTAGTGGCAAGAAGTGACTCAGTGCCTTGCACTATTTTAGAAAGCCAAAAAAAGAGGACTGCTAACTCTGCTACTTCCAGTTCACACACACTTCCAAAGTCAAACTTTATTATGGAAAAAAGAAAAAAAAATAGCAGTACAATGGAAAAAGCCTTCAAAATAACTCATAAGGAAGTACAAAGAACACCACAGAGCTTTCAAGTTGTTCTTCCTAAAATGACCAGGAATGAGAAAACACCTGATCAACTGCTCATTGTAATATTATTCTAATTATTATAATTAGTTCTACTTTTAAAAACATAACATGAGACATCAGAAAGAAAAATTTACCAAGTGTCCAGGTTTTTTCCATCCATAGCTCTTTCAGTAAGCCAGAAAGATCGATTTAACCCAACTGTACATCCATGTCTCTTGTAAAAGTCATTTCCCTCAGATATTTTATGTGAGCACCAGTAAGAGTGAAAAGGTATCCTCAGAGGTGTCTCCTCCAGGAAGCAGTTGTTTCTGGAACCCCGCGGCATCACTGGCAGAGCACACACTGTATCAGGGCAAAAAGAACATCCTCAAGGCTACTCGAGATTTGCAAAAGTAAAGGTGGGAAGTCTTCAGTTCACCTTCCTGTTAATCCTATTTCTCCACACCCCCAGTTTTGCCTGGTTAAACAAAACTTCAGGTGAAGCATTTTAGTTATTTTATGCATATATGAAAAATACAGATAGATTTATATATGAAGGCTCTTTGACACTGTGGTCACAGCATTGTAAAGAGCTACATACCCATCTTCCATTTTGAGCAACAACATTTATATACATTGAAGTGTAACTTATTTCCCCTCTCAGCTTGCTTATCCCCAAAGTGGAACTCCTCATAGCAATCCACACTGAAAATAAGGCTTGAAAAAATGTTAAGAAAGAACTTGTCTGGATCTGACACTCCAGATGTACCAGCCAAGCCATATAATATAACTCCCAGTCATCAAAAGGTGGTTTTGATGAAGTTTATGACTGGTTTGTGAAGTGAGACAGGCTATGTTAAACACATGTAGGTAAACAAGTACACATAGAGGATTGTAAAAGTTACTAAGGAAGAAAATAAATTTCCATCCCTAAATTCTGAAAAAATGTGGCACATGTTTAGCCTTAAAGTTATTAAAGCTGTTTGAGTATTGTTTATTCAAGGAAAAAAAAAGATAAAATTATCATTTGACATTTATGAGAGACTACAATAATGTCATACTGTGTCTGTGTCATATTGAGTCTCTGTGCCCTTATGCACACAATCAACACAGAGGAGCTGAGATAACACCCAGAGAGAGTAGGAGACCTCTCCTACCTCTGTAGCAAGCATTGAAAACATCAGCTAAGCAATTCTCTGACAGCTATGTCCAAAATTGCCATTTCTATGTGGATTTTAGAATCCAGAAGAGATGGTTTTTGTTTTGAAGCCAGAGTAGTCTACATCATCCTGCAATTTCATGTAGTGTAGTTTCCCAGTTCACAACAGTGACAACGCCATACGCAAACTCTACTCCAACAGAAGTCCCTGTAATCATGTTTGGTGACTGTTTATGAAGAAAAAGAAATCAAAGTATGCCTAGAGAGAAGGAAAAATTAGGAGTGAGATGATTAAAACTGAGATGGGAAAAAAAACCAACAAACCTAAGGCTTGGTAAAAAAATAAGAGAGGATTATTGTCTTACTTAAGTGATCCCCTGTACTGAAAAGAGACTGCAATCAGAAATCTGCCACTTATCCAACAAATTAGCCTGACTTTCAAAAGCTTCCTTTAGCAGATGTGTGCCTTGGAGAATTCAGTGCACCCATTACATGGAAAGCCATTTATTGCAGGAAGCAGAATTAGACTTAATCAAGGAAACAAAACCAACTCTCCCCAAAAAAATCCTCTAATTAAAATGAGAAAATGTATCTCTCGAAAAAAAAGTCTTTTCAACGTGAAGCATGATCTGGTATGAATTGTTGAGAATAAGTGCAGAAGTAGAATTCAGGGATCTTGAGACCTTTTTTTCCAGTTTAAGCCTGAAGGTTTGTGAGTAAGCTGACACACCCCCCAGAAGAGACAAGGAGTGTGCTTTATGTCACCCTCAGTATCAGCCTCTGACTTGATAAACACACAAACTCACTACACAATGTAAAAACTTGGTTTCTCACCAGCCAGGGAGGATGAGAGGTTTGTCCTCCAGATCTGCAATTGGCTTTGGCACATCACACCCTCTTCTGCCTCTCTTCTCCTTGGGGAAAGTCGTGGGCTCAGAACTGTCTGTGCCCCACAAACAGCCCTTCAGCTCCCTAAAACTGACCTGGGGGCTAACAACTACCAGACTAGGAATGCAAAAGCACTCATTGATACTGGCAGAGAGGAAAACCAAAAATACAACAAAACAAAACTACCAGGGACACACTTTTGATTGCAGTGTCTCATTCCACAACTCACCATCACTGGCCTAATGGTAAAACCCATTAAAATTCCCCTCTGTCCCATTCCAAACTGCAGCACTGATTCACTGCAGAGCCCTGACCACATTATTTAACCTCTCCCTTTGTTTTAACCAGCTGTAGTGAGAGGATGAAGAGCCACATTACCTGCAGTCTGAAGAAGTTTTGTTGAACAAAAATTCTTGGAAGGATAAGCAAGCAACAGAAACAACACAAAGCACAAATAAGCAGTAATAAATCAGCTACTACAAATAAAAATATCTTCTTTAAGAAAAAAAAAACAAAGATAAAATCTGAAGCTCAGATTTCTAAGAAGCAGCAAAAGAAGTGAACTCAAATATCTGATTATATTTGGGATGCTCTGAAAATGAAGTTCACCAAACAGCAAGTTCACATGCAAAGAAAAACGTTGTTCCAAAACCGCAAAGTTTTACAAAAAATGTCAATTTATAACAGTGTTCAAATCTTTCAGATTCTTTAGGGTTTTAAGTCTAGTTTCGCTAATATATGGGCATTTTTGACCATTCCTACTACTTCTTTGTGATCATTTGCTCAAGCATTCATCAAAGGCAGGTATCGAACAAGGGAACCCCTCTCCGGCATGTCAAATATGCCCTAAAAATCCTAAATGGGTTTAGCACAGACAAACAAATACATGAGACAACGTAATATGAGCTTTTGGACATTTGACCCAGTTTGGAAATGATCACCTCTTTTTTTCAGTTGGTTTCTGTTCTTTTCATTTACCAGGTGAATGTCCTGCCTTCCCAGCTTTTGGCTTCTCTGGTGGAAGAATGAATCCCAGGCATTCTCTGCTCCAGGAATCTTCACAACCCCTTTTTATTCAGCAATACATTTGAACTGAGGGATGAGCATCACTGGATGAACATCTCGTCTATGCCACAGTGTAATTTAAAGAACAGAGCCATGATCTTAGCAGCTACTGTAGGATAGGTTTTTTCCTTACTCTGCATCCATTATCAATATGCTTCATTCTTTGCATGGCTGCCATTTTCTTGTGATTTACAATGCTGCTTCTCCAACCAGTAGCCACAGACATCCTCAGAACATCCAGCATTTGGAATAACACATGGAACAGCTCAGTTTACCTAAAACTCCATTTAATCTTGTGCTAGACAAGACTGGAAGTAAAGACTATAAAAATGTAGGCAGAAGCACTTAAATTTATTGTCAATTCAGAGATAAATGAATTCCAAAATTCACCTTATCTGGAGTGCACCCCTGTAATAAACTCCACCCTGCACATAAAACCACATGTGCTCACCCCAAAGCTTTGCTCCAGAACACTTTTCTTATTCATTAACGTATTGAACCCTTTATCTTTAAAATATATACATTGCAATATGGCCTCTTCCCAGGAGTGACTTTTGTACATTATTACCATGACACATTTTTAAGAATTCAGTTTCTCAGTCCCAGTTAAGAGGAGGATTTCATCGTCTCATGTGTGTTCTTGCCCTGGCCTCTGCAAACAAGTGTCTAAACTATCATCTGGTAATCTTAAAACTGTGACACTCCAACCTGGTCCTAACAGCAGAGCAGCAATAGGTCTGGACAAGAACCCACTTAATTTTTTACCACCAAACCCTATGTCAGGAAAAAAAAAAAAAAAAAAAAAAAAAATTTTTTTTTTTTTTTTTAAAGTTCTGTTCAGTCCCTTAATGGCTCTCATTAATTGCCAGGGTCCATCTTTCAATTGAGCAGCTCTGGTGTTTAACAACACACACAATTAGCTGGCCCTGTGACTGTTTATCTGGGAGGCAGGCACGGAAATTTCCAAGTGTGTGGTGTCTGCCCTGTGCCCATTAGAAGGAGGAAGAGTGAGGACATTAGTCTTTGTGACATATGGTATTCAGATGCACCCCACTGACACAGAACATGAACGGCCTCGGGGCACTGATGGTGAACACGTAACCTCTGAAGCCATCACGGCCCAACTGTCCACCAATTTATCACTGTCTTACAAAAGCCATGTGTACTCACTCACTCCTGTTAACCATCATTTCAAAGGGGCTGGCATGTCACTACAAAAGGGACAGTCAATAAAAACTCTCAGTGCGCTCCAAAGCTTTTTCCGTGCTGGTTGCTGGGTTAGGTGGGAACCAGCAGAACAAATTTTTCTTCAACAATTTTTCTTTCCTCTCTCTGTCCCCACACTCAAATGCACATCTGGGAGCAAACATGGAAAAATAAACTTCTTTGAAGGCAATGAAAAATGAGAGCCAAATGAAACTCTTACCTCTCATTTTGCCTCTGTGCTTTTCAAATCCTCTCAAACTCCTCGCAATAATGTAAATGAAAATAGATGCAAATGCAGGCAGAAGAACCAGTAAATAATTGACTGTCTGATTACCCTTGTCTGCTCCTCTGCAGAGCTCATTTGGTAATTATGAGGAACTGCAAACAACCTATGGATGCATTTAAAATCAAAACATTTGGGGGCTGGGGGGAGAAACACATTGCATCACATTTTCTGCACCGTTATTCCTTTTAACTCTTATTTTGAGCTTAATGAATCTACTACTTAATTTGAGTTTAATAGAGACATATAAATCAGAGATTATTATTTTGCTGCTGTATACTCAAGGAAAGTGAAAATCTTGCTGCTAGATTCTGGCATGGATTGTATTTCTTGTTTACCTTAATCTATAGTTTAACAAGCCCCATTTCCTTTCAGCTGTGTACAAATACTAGTGGGATTGACACGGGAAAATGACACATGTCCAGCTGCAAAACTGCTTAAAAGATGTATTAGGCATTGCCCCCAAACCAAAACATTCTCTCTGACCAAGACAAGGTGTGCCCGAATTTCCTGGCTTTCTGAAGGCACCAGACCTGTGCAAAGCAATCAAAGAAGGGTTCCCAAGATCTGCTTTCTGAATGCAGCTGGGTATTTTTAATACAAGCTTGTAAGGACGAAACAGAACTAGGTTAATACCAATATAGAATGGAATAACAGGATTTTTTAAATCCCCTTAGGCCAATAAAGAGCTGCCACCAGGAACAAAAAAAAAAAAAACAAACCCCCAAAAAAACCCTAAAAAAAAACCCACCAAAACATTCCAGTTGAAACATCTTTTCTCCCATGCTAGGTGCTTATGCAAGATGGAAGATATTAATAAATAAAAAAGAATAGTTAGGATCCTTATCTGTTTCTTTCCAGCTACTACAAGCCTCACTCTCCCACAGGGAGGTAGAAATTAATTAATTATTCCATAACCAGTCCACCAAGTCACTTTGTTAGAGGCTGAATGACCAAGAATGCTGTTTTAAGCATCAGACAGCAAATACAGAACTAGAAGATAATGCTAGTTACTTCTGTAACAGTATTTTAACATTAGGTTAAAAGAATGGAGTGGAACCCTAAGTTCTTGCCCATGAGTTTATCCAAGAAGGAAAAGCAAACAAGCAAACAAATATATGCAAGTTAAATACCAAATATTTAAAGTAATTTTAAAAAATAAGTTTAGCTGAAGTTCACATAAAAACAGCAAAAAAGAAAAGTTATTTTGAAAACATACATAAACAGATTTCTATCTAGAAAACAGGGCATTTTAGCATTAAAATTCTCCCTGCTTCTCTTAAACTGAACCTGAAGAGCTGCTGAGTATTGAAATGCCTGATATGGGAAAAAAGCCTACATAAGATACAAGCACACGAGTATTCATTTGTGCTGGCCAGTGCAACTGCTTGATTATCCAAACTGAGGGCATCACAGCAGAGCTAGGAACAATTGCTTTTGCTGCAAGTCCTAAAAACTTTCCCAAAAAAATTCCCCCTGCAGTTAGCACTGGCAAGCACAGCCACACCCTCAGTGACCAAAACATGTCCCAGGTAAGCGGGAGGCTGCAATGACAGCTTCTACAACAATTTTTCTTTCCATCTGTTGTCCTCTCTAGCAGAGGATGGCATCTTAGGAGCAGCTGATGTTCAGCAGTTTTCAACAGTGTTGTCTGCCACATCCCTACATTCAACAGTTTAATCAATATGGATTTCAGAGCCAAAATTTGGATGCTCAAAGTCAGAAGAGGACTCTTGCTTCTCCTTGGCAGTTACAGGAACAGTTTTATTGTACTTCCTATTCAGGAGTGCCATTCTCTCTGAGGAGGAGGGGAGAGACAATAAGGAATGCTTCTTTTTCACAGATCACGGGAATTTATTTAAAACCCCATAAAATCAGCACAGATTTTGCAATACATTTAAATTGTCTTTATATTTATTTAAAGCAAGTCTGAACTACAAGCATGGGAATAGTTCTACAAATCTGACCTCACCTTGTCCAGTAAGTGACCCAGGGGACCAGATTACAGTATTACAGTCTGGAGGTAATTGAAGCATTTTCACAATGAGTTCACAAATCCTGGTTTGTTCAAGTCCTCATTCATGCATCCGAGAACACTCTGGAGTAGCATTTCAAATTACTTAGAAGATGAGGTCTTATCTTTGAAAAATAGCTAATATATTAACTAAAAAAAGGGGGTTTTTTTAATAAAAGAGATGTCACTCAAGGCAAGTGGCAGATTCTAATAGCAGCCCATTATTTGTACAGCCCTAGAGCATCAGAGATGAAGTTTAAAGCTGCACGTGGTCATCACAGCCTGGAGCTGTAGCTGACACAGGGACAACCTTTTCTCCATGGAGAAATGGAAAGCACATGTGTCCTCCCAGACATCCACATTCAGTCACACTTCACAGGGCCAACTACTAAAAAAGACAACCACAAATAGTTTGTTTGCTGACGAAGCGGCACCAAAGCCTTGGAAAATTCAACAAATAGTGGCAAGGAATTTTGTGCTAAATAATATGTCTGTGGCAGAGATGAATCCAGTTCAAGGGTGATTAGAAGCAGGAAGTAATAAACAAAGAGTCAGCATCAGACTCTGTCAAAAGTCTTTAACACCCAATTATCATAACTATAAACAGCAGGAAAAAAGTTTAAAATTTATTGAAATCAGGCTCGCACTGCATGCAACCCATCTAGGCTTTTTATTTCTATGAAACCCCCTAGCATATCAATCAGCTTTGAGGAATGACTAATAGATCTTAATATTCCTCCTGAAGTTCATATTAAAGCATTTTACAGCAAGCGTTATTAGTTTATTATGTCAAATAAATATTAATAGTGATCTAATAGCAATAAAGTTACTGAGCATTCATTACTAATTTGAAGGCAGCAGAATGATGGGAAATGAATATTACAGAATATCATTAATAAATATTCAGTATAGACCAGATTTTGGAGCTCTACCTTCTCCTCATTAAAGAAGTGAGTCCTAAAAAAGGCAGAACTCTAATCTTAACTTCACTTGCCACTATGCTTACAAGTAGATCAAATGAAAAGGAACATTCCCTTATTGCCCTAAATGACACAATAGTATGAAAATTATACTAAAAGACAAGATCTATGCAAATATGCTTATATTATATTATTCATTACACTACCACCTAAAAAAATGAGGAACTGCACCATTCAGAGCATCAGCCTGAGGAAATTGCATTTACAGGGAAGGGATGCCACAGGTAAAAACTTGTAATGCTTTGGGACTGAAGAATAACTACAACTGGGGGTAAGTCATTTGTGGGCTACCCAATAATGTCCAGGTGACTGAAAAGTTCCTGAGTACTTTTGTAGATCTTGCTCAAAAGGTACCATTATAAAGCACTTGCACTTCCTTAGCTTACAGCCAAAACAAACTAGATAATAAATCCAGTTTCCAGCAAAGAAGACAACAAGCCTCTTTATTACCAATAAAATTGCTAGTAGCAAACATAAAACCATATTTCTAAACTATTTCCTTATTTTAAGTCAAGTGCTGTAAACTAGTTAGCTTGATGGCAATTATTCAATCCTGAAATCTACTTCTGCCTTGGGTGAAAAAATAAAGGTGGAGATAAAAAAAAAAAAATTAAATCCCAGCCTTGCAATAGATGTGGATTTATTTTCCATGGTGGCATATGGAATTTACTGGTGCAAATATCACCAGCAGAAAATACTGTAGTCAGTACTTGACTCACAGGCAACAAGTCCAAGCTGTAGTACAGGCAGGGCTAGTAGCATCAGTTTAAAGTGGTCAACATTCCATTATACAGCTCATTTTAAAGTGCAACCTTTGATTCTTCATTTTGTAACTGAGATTGTGGATATGGGTTGAATGCTCTCTGTGCAGACAGAAAAACACATTATTTTACCCCCGTGGAAAATGAAGTCTGCTTTCTTTTAAGTCATATTTCAAATCATGAATTTTACAGTTTGGAGGAGATACAGTACTGCAGCTGTCATTCTCTGTCCCTCTCACAAGCTCCCACAAAATAGGCAAGCTGTAAGACAATGAAAGCAGAGCCTTGGACACCTTAAACCCTGCTTAAGGGCTGCCTGCTTCCAGGGCTGGGGCACACAGACAGCAACAAGCAGCAAGAGGGACCTCTCTAGCTCACCTGCTCCAAATCTGCATTCATAGAATAAATGTGACAGCTGAGGAGCCACGATACACAGAGTGTCACCACACAATATCAGACAGCTTCAACCCACACAAAATAACACCATACCTCATCAGAAGGCTGCAGCAGCTGCCCTTCTTGTCCTTCAGCCCATCCTTTTATCCCCCTGATGTTGATGCAGTGCCCCTGTGTGCCCTCTGTCCCCTCTGGGGCTGGTCAGTGCCCCTGGGCACTCCATGGCTCCTTCCCTTCAGTGCTGCTCACCTGTCCTGCACAGCTGGAGCCACTCAGGGATGAGGCTGGGCCACAGCCCCACTCCCAATCACCACAAACCCTGTGCCCACACCTGAAAGAAGCTATAGTCTCATTTTAGTTTCACACCAAATCTGCAAAATTTATCTTTAATAAACACTTACAAAATTCAGTTTAGACAACAACAAGGGAACAAATACACAAACCTGGGATGGCCACACAAATAATTGTACAAGTTAGTGCAGAAAGCAAGTTGTGATTCAAGACATCAGGACATCCAAACTCCTCTGCTTGCTGCATGACCTCAGACAAGTAAAGCTGCTCATTCTTTCAATATTTCTGTTCCCTTGCAATTTCCTGTGATGAAAAGAGGATAGTGAACCAGATTTCACCATTTAGGCAGACATCAAAACCCATGTGAGAGGGGACTCATATGTGAAAGTGAGCCAATCAAGGTTCTTGTTGGTTGAAGTCACCAGGTGAAAATCAATCCCATTTAAAATGGAGCTGACTGTAACATATTTGATTGCATACAGACACCAACTTGCTCACATGTCAGAATCCCTTTGAGTGACAGAAATTTCACAGCCCAATCTTTTCCCTTGGGGAGCTGCTTATTTCTTCTGACATTCACACAGTTCTCTTTCCCCTTTGTGCTGAGGAAGAGGCACCTGTGTTTCTCCAGTCACTTACAATATTCAGATTCTGCTTTTGAACTTTCCTTTGCCCCAGTTTCTTGTCATCACTGCTTAGTTATCAGCATGGGGAAGCGAGCAAGTAGCTTTCTCTCTTCCCCCAGGCAATACCATTGCTGCGCTTTGATTTGCGTCACAGAGACAAAAAAAGTAGAGCAGCTGCAGCACTTAATTGCAGAAACCACGTATGTGAGGCCAAGCTGCAGTTTCACTGTTGCTCTTTCAGCTAGACAGATTATTAAAGACCCAGTCCTGCTTCCCCAAAAACACGTTTCCCAGCTTGTACACTACAGCAGTGTGCAACTTTCACGCAGTGAAATATGGTAAAAATTTAGAAACATCAGTACTTTTAAGAAGAATAAAGGGAGGTTTCAGAAATAGACTCCTACACCAGGTACATCACCTGTTTCCCATAAGTCTGTTAAGGGAGAAAATCCATCACTACTTGTTCCTGTTCTCCTTGGAGAGGATGGATGGGCACAAGCATTTTTTTCTCCTTGCTAAGGTGGGTTACTGCAGTGGGGAGGGTCAGGTGTCTGGGTTGTTTTTCAGGTGCAGGTAGCTTTATGTTAATAAATACAAGATCTAAGAGTCACATCTGGCATTTGCAGTAAGGGGAAGACCAGCAGGTTTGGCAGTATATCCCAGATTCCTGGGCTTGTCTTTCCCCAGATTTGAGCCCTAACTCTTTCACACTTCCTTTTTATACATCCACAGGTGCACTCCCACAACAAAACAAGGAGTGGCTTTCATTAACAGCATGGAAATGAGGAGCTTGACCAGCTGGGAATTCCCAGGCATGGAAGCTGGTCACTCTGATCCAGCCCTGGCCAGGAAAACAATGTCTGTGTCCAGGCCAATACTGATCTGGACTAGAAGATACACACGAGTTTATTACTTGCAGCTTCAGCATATAATACCTTTTTTCCTACTGAAACACTTTCTTGCAGGTGTTCTGGTTCTGAAGTTCACAAAGATGAGCATCTCCTTCCATACTGTCCAGATGGTCCCAGAAAGTATTTTAAGATACAGTTTGTTTACTCTGTAGAGCATTAAGACTACTTTATACTGAGAAGGATCATCATCTGCAGCTGCTGATCTTTTGCTTCTAAAGAAAAGAGCAGTTCTGTAACGGATAATGTGCTAATACATTAATATTTCAGAAAAAGAAGTAAGGCTATCAGCGTGGGTGGTGCAAATATGAAGTGTAGAAAGAACACAACATGCTAAGAGAGATCCACCAATTAGAATTCCTAAACAATGTAATGATTGTACATTAGGAAGAAAGCTCCCAGTACCTCAATATCTTAGCAAATCCCTACACAAATTCAGGAGGAGAATGCTTTCAGACTGTGCATTCACATCTTACACCTGCAGTAGCCACGTGCTGGTGATGCAACAGCTGGATAAATCCACTCCCCCTTCCATCCTCCACCAGCTGATCCAAGAACAGCAAGGAGCATGAGAAATTTTTCATTCTACTGTAATCATATGCATGTTACTGATGCTTACACAGCCCTGCTTTCATGAGGAAGAAAAGCCAAAAATAAAAATGTCCCAACTTAAAAGAGTGTCCTGTTCTAGTGCTATTTACACTGCTGCAGAAGCATAAGGTTTGGATTACTAACGTGGGCTATTCACCACCAAATTCCCAGGAAAACGCAAGCTGTAAAAGGTTGTGCTTGCTTTAACTTCTTGACCAAAAGGTAAAACTCTTCTAGACAACTTTGCAGTTTTGTTTAAAAACTATTTTGGTCCTGATGAAATTTGTCATTTTACAAAAACCAGACTTACTACCTTGAAAAAAACCAAGCACCTTGAAGCACTGTTTCATCAGTTCAAAGAACAAAAAAAAAAAAATCCCTAAATCAGTAAGATTTGTTTTTGCTGGAAATTTTATATTTATTTTCCCTACATTACTTGCTTGTACTGGGTGAATATGAAGGCTCAGATCTTTACTGTCATGTTCTCAGCACATCCAATCCATTTTTTCAGGGGAGCTCAATTCTGCCACGAGTACAGGGTGCTCAGTCAGGAATACAGTTTTTCCCTGTTCAAGGGCATTGTTTGATCACACCAAACAGCTCTGGCTGAAAGCATAAACCTGTCCTTTTTCATGAGCACTCATTTTGGCACCTCACAATCGAGCTGTTTGCTCTAGGCACTTGCTATGGCTTCTGCTCATGAACATGCTTTGTTCTTCAATCTCCTTCCAGAACACAGGAAGCAACAGCCCGAGAGCAGAAGGGAAAAGAAGACAGCAGAAACCTCTGTATCAGAGCTACCCTCACACATTTGCTTCCAGATCTAGATGTACTTTTGGCCTCACAGTGGCTTATTCCAATCAAGTTTTGTCATGAGAAATTTTGACAGACAAGGAGAATAACAATGTTTTTTTTTTTTTACCTACAGTGAAATGTTCTGAAAGGCAAGATGCCTGGTGGTTAATCTTCTCCTTTTGGTAAATATGCATATAGCCTGCCCTGTTTTTGACTCAAATGATATTTGAAGTATTTTTAGAGGCAACCACTGGCTAGACCAAACATTCTCCCTTTCCTGAAATAGTAGCTCTATTTTATGGTCTGTGAAGCATCCTATGTTTCCTTGTCTCAACTGCAACTCAGTTCTGCTGATCTACTTGACCAGAGCTCTTCCCCACACCTTCAGGGATGCTCCCGATTCTACAGAGCCCACCTCAGCCTTTGCCTACCAGAGTTGTATTTCAGTGAGCAGTATCACCCAGACAATCCAACTTCTGGTCTCCTCTGGACAGAAGAGAAAATAATATGATTGCACCTCTACTCATCCCAGATTTCTTGACAGAGAGATGGTCCTGCAAAAACGGACTCGTTCTCTAACACAACCAGCAAAAAGAGATGTGTAACAGGACAAGCTCATTCCTCCATGGGAAAATCTTCCACCAAGGATGAATCTGGCTCTGAAGAGTGCTGGCTGAATTCTGTGCCTTTCAGATGAGTACCTAATGTACCCTGATTTCGTTCAAGTTTAACGAAAGCATCACAGAGGAACAAGGTGTGCACGCTGGAAAGGCACCAAATGGTGACATGTTTGTACTGCTGTTTGGCTAGAACAATACAGCATTTATCAAAAGTTAAACATTTACTCAAAACAGGGCTTCTGAACACTTTCTGCCACAGTGTAAATTGCTGTAATACAGCATGAAGTTCCATACAGAGGAGCACACACAATGCAATAGGTAAAACAATTCTGCTGACTTGACCCAACCCTTTTTGCTCCGTTTTCTTTTTTTCCTGAGCATGGGAAGAGTGGGATAAGACTATTCCATGCTTGTCTTAAGAAAGATAATAAATTACAACAGCATCTTTTCCTGCTTGATTTCACCCTGAACTTATTTAAGGAGAAAAAATAATAAAAAAACCAATAATGAGTACAACAGAGAAAGTAATTGACTTAGGATTTGTTAACCCTGTGGCCTTGATCCAGTCTCTGCTTTACTGAGATGGCTAAACAGAAGGAAAAGTCCAGGAAAAGAAATTACACAGCACAATTGTTTGCACAGCACATATCAGTAAAGTGTCACCCAAATCATCCTTCTTCTGGATGACAAGGAATTGGTCCTAGGGTAGCAGACTGTGACTTAGGCACCAGAAGTTTGAGGACATGGGATAAAGGAACCTTTCTACTGCCATTTCTCAGTTTAGAAGGGCAGGAGCCTTTTCCAAGAGGGGTCATAAAGCAGCCCTGCCACACAAAACCTGACTGGCTTTTTTTCTAGCATGCAAAGTTTAAGATCAGCATTGCTTTTACACTGTCAGACAAGTAATGCTAATTTTCATGAGTGCTCCAGCAAGCACTCAAGGAATTTAATCTTGGCTTGAGCCAATTCCTGAGACACATATGCTCCCAGCCTCCAGAGGCAAGGGACTGGCCTAAAATCTCTGAAAAAAGGGGCCTATCCCTTCTTACCACCACTGCTGCAATGTTTATGTATTTATGCACAAAACCAATATACAATGACAAGCAACTAAGACTTCTCCAGGGGAAAAAAATGACATGGAAACCTCCTCAGCCTCCCAAAGGGTACAAACTGGCAGATGGACAACTGCAACTGAGACAAGCAGAAGGTTGAAGAGCTTTTCCAAATGTTCTGGCTGTCCTGCCCTACTGCCAGTGGTGTGTTTCTTGCTTTGTGTTGTCATCTGATGCAGACTCAAAGGAATGAGCCCATCCACGGGACTTGAGCAGCACAGAAATGCATTTAACAGGCGCCATGGAGGCACTGAAATAATTACCTAACGTGCAAGGTCACAGTGTGCTGTACTAAACCTCCCATGTATTGTAAACAGGTAATTTCTGCAGGACAAAAGCACAGGCAATGTTGTTTTGTTCACCTATTATAGTGGCCTCGCCACCAGAATCATTACAAAAACAGGATACGTGATTAGAGAGGAAAATAATCTGAATTTTGTCCTCAGGCCACGGGCTCTCCATCCCTCCAGCTCCTCCCAGCAAGCACAGTGGTTTCACTTACACAGGGCTCGTGTTTCTGCCATCTGCCCACCGTATTGGTGGGGAGGTTTGAAAAAGGACTGAACAAAGCAGGGCTTGTCTCTCTCCACCAGCCAAAGGGAAGCCTGGACTGGCACCCAGCAGGCAGTCTCTACATCAACAACTAGTCAGGAGTCTGTGAAGGCTAAAAACAGCAAGAAATCTTCTTTCGAAGAAATAATTTAAACAGAGTTGAGGCTGTATCAAGAGCTGGAAAAAGGCCTATTGAAAAAGTTGGGGGAGAGGGGGTGGGGGGAAGACCCCATCAACTGCACGTGTGATAAAGCTAAGGCAGCACAAAAATCCAGCTGACATCCAGGAAGCAAAGATTTATTCACACCCCTTTCTGTAGAGCTGCTTGACTTAGAGCTACTTTAAGAAGCCTCTCCTAATTCCAGGTAATGAGTGGCCAGTGGCATTGCCAGGGAGGCTTTGCCACAGTTACAGATTTTCCTGTTACAGCGGTGGGAAGAAACCATAATAAAAACCCAAATATCTTTGCATGAAATGAGCTAACACAGACAACAACTCCGTAAAACGAGGATTAAGAACTCCAGTGTGACCAAAATCTTATCCAGTAATGGAAATTCTTTACTGGGAACTTGGGAGAGGCACTCTGACAATTGTTATCTCCCATTCAGTTTGAGGCTGGGCAAGCAGCTAGGGCTGAAAACACCAATTTCAATCAGTTGCTCAACACTAGAAGTTGATACAACAGTGATAACAGGTGTCTGTGGCATTAGTGTAAAATAAAAGTCTTTGAACAAACAAAAAGGAAATTTCTAAGACCAGAGTTTATGTCAAAGAAAACCAAAAATAGCGCAGAGGATGCTCCATAACTCCCTCACCTTGGAGTCTACCTTATTTTCCAGTGAGTAGGGGACCATAAAACAGTAAAAGCCCTAGAACTGGATCCCACAGAACATTTCTGAATAGCTGCTAACAATCTGGAGATTAGCCCTAGTTGGATGTTTAATAAACAGCTGCTGGCATAAAAGTTATATGCAACACAAACCAACCAGAACACACACATTGATCTTACCATCTCAAGGGGATTCACAGTCTACTGAAACACACAGCTTCTTCATCAGTTATCAAAGATAGAAAAAGAAGGTGTGACTGCACACTGGAAAGACCTAATCATTTAAGAAAAAAAAAAAAAGAGCAAATAAGAAGTATTAAAAGAAGCAATAAAATTGAGAACTGAAGCGAATCTTGTAATTTTCAGATCAAAATAAATTAACGTGGTCTGAAAATTAAAAACATCCCAGATTAAAACTCAGTCAGCCTCACCATTAGTGCATTCCTCCCAGACCGAGTGGTCTGAGGAATTTATAAATTTGGCATCGTATAAAATGTGCTATTCCTGGCAGGTCTTCGAAACGGGGAAGCGGAAAAGGCCAGGAGCACAGGCAGAGCAGCAGGGCCAGCTTCAAGAGCACAGCTATGGCCTATTTGCTGGCATTTCCAAATATTTTAAGTCCCAAAAATCAAGAGTACCAAAGAGGGTAAACAAGTTGTGCTTATCAACCTCCCCTTCTTATCTACAGCTCTGATACCTGCTGGGATTTGTAGGAAATCCACAGCAAGTTTAGTCATGTAATATTTATGGCTATCAACACATAGACTTTTTCATTCATTTAATTAAAAAGCACAAAAGCCATGAGCTGGGACATCCCTTTTATAAGGCTTAATATGGACAAATTCTGAACTGCAAAACACTACAACTTTTCATTTTCCATTCTACGGAAACACTTATGAAAAAAACCCAAAAACAAACAAAAAAAAGCTATCAAAATCACAAACCAAACAGAAAATTCTCTTCCCACAAGGAAAAGCAGCTTTATGCACAAGATTATCTTTCACTAACTATGCAGATAATCTGCCTCACGGGAATGGAAAGACTTATGAGGCATCCGTAACAGCAGCAAAAAGGTAGATGGCAAGGAAAAAAATCCAAGTCACAAACCCATACAAACCACCAGGAGGGTTTAGATAGGACTCTTGCAAATGACTATTTGCCCACAGCCATGACATCTACATTGGAAACATAAAGCTGTTCTTAGTTGGGCCTGATTTTTTAATATTTGGAGTATTCATTGCATATGTAGGAAGAACACCTACATATTAGCAAAAGGAAGGAACTCACTTCAAGTACACAAATTCTACTGAATTTCCAAGTGAAGGCAAACAAAAGACTCAAAGTTACTGGTATCTGTTCAAACACCTCTGTGTCAGAGCACATGAAATGTTTCAGCTCCATCATACAATTCCAACTCAGCTCGCTGCCACAGATCCAATCTCTATCAACCCAAGAATTTGTGTCAGCCTTCATGAGTTACTCAGACACTGATTTGTGCCTCTGTGACAGAAAGTGGCTCTACCTGTCACTCATTAAGGACTGAAGAAGGGAGAGCTTGAAGCACAGCAGTTCCTCACTCCAGCAAAAGAGGTAGAAATGCTCAAAGGAGGTAGAAATGTTCCCGAGCTGTGCTTGGGAACAGCTTTGTCCTGCTTTTCTACAATTAGCCAAATTGTTGCACAAGGGATCGTGGGCCTAAACACTTTTTCTGCTTACTTAAAAGTGTGTTGTGCCTTGGATTCTTGTTCCTAATCCAAAACATGTTCAAGAGAGATGAGCCACCTTATGGAAGTGACACGGAGGTGGGACAGGAGGGAGCTGTGAGTCATGGACTGAAGGGGAATTTGTCTTCAGAAGTGTGCTCATCAGAAGGTACCTTGGAACCAGCTCCCCAGCTGCTCCTGACACAGACCAAAAACCCAGACAGAAACACACAAAACATCTGCCTCAGAAGACAAACAAGGGAACCTGAACCTCTGCAGCAAGAAAATATTATCCAGTTTCCTTCTGCATCCCAACAACATCAGCTCTGCAGACCTTTTGGGCACCATGTCCCACCCCACTTCCCTCCACTCCCTGAAGACCATAAGAACATCTTTGATTTGCAGAAGGTAGAATATACATAGAAAGAAAAGATCCTTTAGGTTTAGCAGCTAAGGAACTTCTGAAATTCTATTTCTAAAAGCAAGGGAAAGGCAACAGGATGGATCAGAGGTACAACACAGATGTAAAAGCAGAGCCACTAAGAAGAAAGGACGGAAACAACAACCAAAAAATGAATTTCTTCAAGATTCACACATCCTAATTCTGCCCACTTCCTTTGCACTCCCTCAGCTGAATTTTTGTCCGTGTGAATAAACATGTGCAATGGGAATTCAGCTCAGGACCTCGCTCCCATTACTGCAGCTTGCATTTAATTGAAATGTGCAATCCCATCGAAGTCCAAACTTTAACCCATTTGGGTGGAGTGACTATTATTACAGGCTTCATATTTTTTCCAAAAGCTCCAGCTGCTGGGACTGTAAGACTCCATGAGAATCCAAAGATCTCAGTTGCAGGATTTTTGTTTTGTTTATTTTAAAAGATAACTCAAGTTCTCATGCTTGTGGAGAAATAAAAAATAAACAAAAAGAAAAAGCTTTAATAAACCAGCAAGTCACAGTTTTAAGGCTCAAAAGCCAGAAAAGGAAGAAAATATTTTGCATCTTTTAAAAAAAGCTTATGATTCTTGTCATTTCCTAACTGCTTACTCCTTTGGGTTTTTATTCTGCAGCACTTTCTCTCCAATGACTTTGTTTTTTTTTTTTTTCAGAATATAATTATTCCTCAATACAGTGACAGATTAGAGGGCCCATTCTTCCTGTAGCTTTACTGAAGGTAGAGTATTTGATGAGTCCAAAGTCATTCCTCTTCCATGCACATTAGAAGATGTAAAATTATTTCAAGGGTTAGTTTAGACCAGAGTGCAGGAGATGAGACTGAAGAGACAGGTTTGATGCAAAACTTCTTGGATAAACTATAAGAAGGTAACAAAATATTTATGCAGCCTCAGAAGAAAGGAACCAGGCCACAGTCTGTCATCAGGTTTGTACCTATCACCTAAGCAATACCAACAATAAATGAAAGCCTGGACAAACAGAGAATACACTTGACTCTACACAGGCGTTTTTCTGGGAATTCACTAGAATGTGTTATCTGCAATACCAACACCATTACTGCCAAGTTAAAAAAAAATGCCTTTAAAATTGCTCCATTACTTTTTAATGGTGATTTCAAACTATTTTCAGACTATGCTTTCAGTCTCATCACCTGGTTCACGTGGTTCATTTGGCTTTGCAGAAGCAGGGGAGCAGCTTTGCAATGCAAATGTGTTTTGTGGTAGCACCAGATGACCACACCAGCACCAGTCCAACTGCATCCCCTCCACCAGAAGAGTAAAGTAGTTGTCCAAACTCATTTTCTTCATAGATATTGTGAAAGAAGCTGAGATACACTTTGTCCAGCTCGAATGTTTTTATGTTTTCATGGAGAAAAAGAAAAATATTTTTTTCTAAGCAGTTTCCAGCTTTAGGGCTCTCAAGTTACAGGACTGAAGCCCAGTGAGCAACACAGGATCATCGGCGATGAAGATGAGAGAAAGAATGAAGTGCAAGCAACAGAGCACATGTGTGTGTATGTATTATTATATGGAGCTATGCACAAGCACAGCTTGGCCAAATTAAGTTTTCAGTTAAACTCCCATTACTGAAACACAGATTACATGCAGTGAATTAAAAAATACCTTCTAATAATTCTCACTGAGTAAAGCAAATTACAGGCATCCAACAGTGATGGAGACCTTTCCCAAAATTCACTCAGAGCACTGTGCTGGCTAAACAGGTTAAGGACTGGAGAAGAGGGCAGAGAGGTGGACTGCCAGGCTGCAATTCCAGAAAGCCTGTCTGGCTGAAGAGGAGCTACTCAGTTCACGGGGCTGCTTCAAAAAAAAAAAAAATTCCACCCATTTTCAAATCTGCTGGGAGGTTTCATCTCCCTCCTTTGCAGTATCAAATGCCACTGACCACAGCTGGAGAAGACATCTAAAATGAAATGGAGCCCCGTCTCCTACCAGCACAAACCCACTAATGAGAAGTTATTAAAAATATCCTGTTCATTTCACCCACAAGAACACTTGCCAAAATAATTTATTGTCAGCGCAGACCTTAGCCTGAATGGTAAAGCCACTGATCAAGCTCAGCCTTTTCTACATTGATTGCAATACCACAGCACAACGAAAGCAGCACCTACTCTGGATGCAGCCTCAATTTTTTTAACATGTCTAAGGAATTAACAATCCATTTCTTTCATCTTCCGGGCAACAACTGCTCAGGCCAAAGGAAAGAAGCAAGGAATTGTTTCGTTTGGCATTCTCTTGCATCAGTACATTTACCAAACAGCTCTTACGTAGAACTTGTCATGGTGATTCATTTTATTGCATCCAAGCCTGTTGTACTGCCCCAGTAGGTATTCCAGCTACAAATGAGTCATAAAACCCCTGAATGTGGTGTTTTGTAAGAAAGGCTGAATTCTCAATCAAAGGAGTCTCAAGAAAAAATGTAAAAGAACAAAAAAGAAAGCACCATTACTTGGGGGCAAGGGGGCTGGAAAAAGAATACATGAATAAATAATGTGGAAGCAAACAAAGTCCTTGCCGTGTTGAGCACAGCTGTTCTACAGCATGTATAAAGTCTCTGGTTACAGAGTCAGGGCCACTTCCCCAAGGAAAGAAAAGCTCTGAATTGCACAGGACAGGAACATGAACACACAGGGGATATGCATTGACTCGTTAGTGCTGGGGGAAAAAAAGATTTTGAAGAAATCACCAGTCTACAACAACTTCTAAACAAACAACCAACCTGATGCTGCCAGAGGACCTGCACAGAGATGATGACACTTGGAGTCAAAATTCTTACAAAGCCAACATTCAGCCCCCTGTGCTAGACACCTACCTAAACACAACCAGTTCTTCCTCTTTGAAGCAGTTGTGTGGATAAGAGAAGAGCCTATTACGAGGTGCAGACACTGAGTAAATCACTGCCCCTGCCCAGAAACAGAGAACAAGCTGTTCTGCTCTGCTCTGGCCTCCTCAACGTGTGTGTGCAATCTGTGCCCATTCCTGCACGGAGGTGGGAAGGCAAGAAGTTAAGTAACAATTATGCTGGCATTAAAAGATGCCCAGTGTTGGTTTTTGGTTTCTTCTTTTTTTGTTGAGGTTGGGATTGAATGTACTTGAGATGGCATTTTGTGTTTAGATGTAGATGTTTATTTTTTAAATCTATGTTATAGTTTTATAAGTAGTGAGTTTTCTAGTGTTCTACTAACAAGGTATAAAATGGTTAACTATTTTTCTTTATAAGGTTCTTTAAGGTTAAACTATCTATGAAATAAAATATATTTTAGTTTTAACTTAATAACTAGTTAGTTGATGTCTGCAATGCCAACTTTTTAGTTTAATTATAAAATACTACTTAAATTTATGAAGAAAGATTAGTTACTGTTTTAAAACTTCTATTTTAGTTTTATATATATTATTATATTTTAAAACTTTCAATTCTAAATTTTACTTTGTGATATTATGTACTTTTATTTCAACTATACACTCATAATTTTAGTGTTATTAATTGAGTTTGGAAGTTTTCTCTACAGTTTTAGGTTAAATAGAGTATTTTCTTGTGGGTCTGTGCCTTACAGCACAGGAAGTTTAAAACCCTCAGCAAAGCCAGGCTGTAGAAAAGGGATGAGGTACAGCACATCCAAAAAGGGCTGTTTAAAGTTAAATCAGAGAGCCCATGGAACTCGGAGCAGTTCACAGATGTGGGAAATGGATTTGTAGAGAGTTTTTAGGGTTTGATAGAAGGTTTATGTAGTACATATTTGTATGTAAATTTTGAGATAAGAAATATTGATTTAGAAATGTTATGGAATAGGATAGATATTTTTGAGAGAGAAATGGACTTAGAAAAAGGTTTTTAAAACTTTCATTCCATTTTCAATCTCATAAAAAAATGAAACAATAAAAATATTATAATTCACACTATTACAATCAAAACCCAACTATTTCTTACCTACAAAACACTATAAACATTTCTTAACCTATCAACTTTTTACCACCCCATCTTGTAAATACCTTAAACCAATAATTTAAAACTACTCCTCATAAATTTTACTACCATACATCTTTCATAATACTATTTCTCCAAAGTACCTAATCTTATTTATAAAACCATCCTTTAAAATATTTTTTTTTCTATCTCCATTTCTCTCTCAACAATATCTATCCCATTCCATAACATTTCTAAATCAACATTTCTTATCTCAGAACTTACATACTATATAAACCTTATATCAAAGCCTAAAAACTCTCTACAAATCCACTTCCCACACACAGGCAGCTTTCTCAGGGCTACAATAAATAACCACAACAGCAGCAAACCAAGTGGGAAGTTGTGTTTTCCAACAAGCCTGCAAGCATGAGACACTTGCATTCATTCTCCTCCTCTGGAGGTGGGCACATACCAATCAGGCAGCTAAATGCACATTTTTACAGGACTTGGGGACAGCTCTTCTAAACTTGCTGCACTGCAGCTAGTTCAAATATCCAGAATATAGCCAAGGAGTCACCCAGGGTTTGTTTTGCTCAGCTGGAGAAAAATGTTGCTTCTAATAAGGAAGCCAGCTCAGTATACCCATGTCTCAGGGCACACAGATGTTCTTTGGCACTGCATAAATACCATAAACTATCTTGCTCCACTGTTAGTTCCTTCAGATTTATTCACACAGGTCATCCCTCCTGTTGAAAGACCAGGATTTCTGCCCAACATTCCCAGCTAATCCTGAGGTGACAACTCCAGTCTGAAAATCAAAAATCCCCGATTTCCAGTTCAAGAAAGCAAACCATTAGCCAGAGCAATCTCCTAGCAGTAAGAAAGCACTGATTGGATTTTCACTCCACCCAATTCAAAGGTCAGAGAGTACTTTTCCATCCTACACTGCTCTATACCATGCAGACCAGGAAGCTGAACCAAGTCTTGCACATCTGAAGGCAGTCCCTTAACAGCCTACCATGCATCTGCACACTCACGTGCACACACACTCTGAGTTTCTTCAGAGCTCTCTATCATTTTCCCCAGGAAAAAAAAAAAAAAAGAAAAAGAAATAGCAAAACTGATGAGCCTTGCAAAACACTTTGGCTCCACAAACAAAAAAGCATTTCAATAAAATTCCAAGTCCAGTTTTTCTGAGCAATGCGAGTATTGACATCAATTGTCAAGATAACGAAACCACAGTGAGCTGGCAGAGTAAAACTAAAATTAACCATACAAGACAGTGAGCTAATTAGGATGGAAAACTGACTTCTGTGGCATTAAGTTTCTATTACTCAATGTTTGTGAGGTTTCAGGTGGTGTTAGACAGATCTGGAATCCTCACCCTTATACTGGCATGTGTCTAGAGCAGATACTATACACTCACCAAAGCTGCTCTAGTATCTTCAGGAATGCAAAGATGAGCTAATAAAAATGAGATTTTAATTTTAACATAGGCTATTTTTTAAATCATCAGAAAAAAGGATATTCTGTTTAGAAAGCCATTTTTCTTTCACTGACTGCGGGGATGGAAAAAGGAAAGAGAAAGGAGAGAAAAAAAGATTCAGAAGCCACATTCCTACTCCTCTGCCTTCTTGAATGACTCCATTATGAGGCTGAAAAGGAGATTTAATTAAATCAGTTCCACTTACCAACCAAACCTTACCTGTTTCCTTGCCAGAGACACCATTCCTTGTTGTTCCCAAAGGGGTGTTGAGAGGGAGAGAAGAGCAGCAAAACTGGATTTTAAGAGCAGGAAAGCAGAGGGGGCTTTAACTTTTAACCCAATGAAACAACCAAAAAAAAAAAAAAAAACAGTGGAAAAAAACCCAGAGATATCAAGTATTCATTAGTGCCAAGGCACCAGTGCTACCACTCTTCAGAAGATCCAGGATAACACATGCCTAACTCTCGGATACTAAAAATAAGTAAATATTCTAAAAGGGCTTCTGCTGAATTGTACTTTCACAGCAGAAGCTGGACAAGGTCCAAGAAGAACCATGAAACTGAGGCTTTCTGTATATTCAGCCATTAAAATATGCAGCGAGTTAAAGGTCTGCAAGGAAACCCTGTACTGTGGTAGACCCCGCTAAACCTCATAACCATCTCTTTCTCCTCAGCTGTTGCATGAGGGGAGAAAAATTATTACCCTCTGAAAATTAAGAATCAACTTCTTTAAACAGATGAGTCAGCAGATGTAAACTGCAGCAAAGCTAATTCCCCAAGCTGCTGACATCACCACACACACACAGAGACCACCTAGGAATTACTGCAGGCGAGCTACTGTCCTGAAAAAAACACGGAATAAAAAGCAGAACAACCTCTGTGATGGTAGGTATTGTTTTCCTGTGATTACCCAGGGCAGCAGAGCTGCTTGATTACCTCAAATAGTCTGAGTGCTACGCATTTTGCTCCTCAAGAGCTTTCGTGTAGCATCACCTCACAGCCAAAGGTTTTTGACAACAGAGCTGGCATCACTCTGGCTCCCTGCTTAGACAAAACCAGTCCCAGCACTGTCAGGGGCTCTGGAGAGCAAAGGGGGGGACCCATTTCTGCAGAGACACAGGTCACCTCTGCCCAGCCACGCTGCCAGCAGCAGCCTTCACCGACAGCTTTGAGTGGGCTCAGGTAGGACCAGCCATCCCAGCTGGGGAGGCTCAACTGTGAAACTTGGCAGCTACAACCCACATTTTTGTCCCAAACTGAAGCAGCACTGCAGTCAGCTGGCTGGATTATGAAAAGAAGAGAAAGATGGTGTTGTCACTACGCTCGCTGCAAATAATATTAAGAAGTTACAGCTCTATTCTTCCCCATACTGCAGAAGAAAAATGCCATTATTAAAATCACTTGCTGATAAAACACCTATAAGTTTGGCTTGACCAGAGCCACCCATGCAGGCCTGTGGCCAGAGCCAGGGGCCACACATGTTTTGGAGCAAGCCAGACCTCCCCAGCCACGACACAACCCCCCCAAACCTGGCTCTACCCCAAGTTTCACTTCTGCAGGAGGAGAGGGAAGCCCAAGGTCACCCACCCCTGAACCTGTGTGGGCTGCCTGAGCTTCACAAAGCTCACCAGTTGGCTAGTTCGATAATAAATCACGCTGTTGTCTCTGCCCTGACATCACAATTCACTGCTGGACACACACCATGCCACTGCAGGATGCCAATTCTCATGAACAAATGATCCAGCTAGTTAAACAGAAAAATAAATCTCAGCTGCTAATAGGAGGGAAGGGAGCTTTGAGTCCAAATAGCTGCAGGATTTCTTAAGAATATTTTTTTTTTAGTTGGAGTAATTCGGACCTAGAAGAGGCCTGTTAGGCCAAGCACAGCAAGTTAAATGCACAGCCACATCTGAAATAGGCATCTGGCTCACTAATAAGAGACCCTGCATTTTGTGCTTTACCTAAACATCAATATAAAGGAAAATCTCACCATGGCAATGCCTATAGATTTCACAAATTCCTTTTCTGCAGAAATGTAACCTTATAGACACAGAAAACAACATTTTGTTCTGGACAGTATGGACAGTCAGAAAAGATCTCAGCAAATTGTATTTTATTTTGTCTACTTCTTTAAACAAAGAGAAAAAAAAAACTAGACTGAACTGCTCACTATCTATCTGTTTTGCAGATTAAGGTGACACTGACAAATGAACAGTCAAATTTGCCAAAAATTCAAAGAATTAACTTTGTAAAAGGAAACAGAGATACTGAACACATTACAGCTGCCTTTGACTTTGTAATGCAAAGCACTGTGCTGAACCATGGAAATCAGAAAGCCAAACTGACTTGGAAACAGATCAGTCTGCATTTCATTGTAAGCAGTAAACAGGAGAAAAGGCTTTGAGTTTTAGGGATTTTTTTTTTTCCAAAGCATGATATAACAAACAAAAAGCACCTTTTCCCACCTGCCATCAAACTGACTGCCTTTTGATATTTGTGTTTTTTATAGTAAATATGCTATTTATCACTTTCCTAGTAAGTATTCAGAGCCTCCCCAGTAATTGTGTACCCAGTTTATATTTGAAGTGCCTTTGCAACACATGCATTGCCTGCCTGAGAAAACAGCTAGCTTTTCTAACTCATCCCTACACAAACAGAGACAAATTAGAGTTTGACCACATGACTACATAAAGAAATCATCAGAAGATTAAGCATAGATTACTGCACATTTGTGAAGCTTCAAAAGTGTTTCAAGCCCCAGAGTGTTTTAGGTTAGGACACTGCTCTCATGGCTTGGGATTCTCTTCATGGGAATCTGCAAACAAAATAGAAACAAACAGGACACTACACAGCTACTCTGGCAGGGCTGTTCAAAGCCCTGTGCTGTATTTACCCCAAGTCACATTAACAGATGCTGTTGGTCCTTTCAACTACTCTGAGAAATATGTATGACCTTTCACAAGATCCCCAGCAGGCCAAAATTAAAAACAGTAGTTTCAATTTTTACTAATGTATAACCTCCTGGTCCCCACTTCCTGACGCGCTTTCTGCACGCTGTCCTGCCAGGGGATGGCAAAGGGTAAGGAAACACAAAGTTACCTAGCGTGACTTGGAACAGAGGGCCTCTGTTCGGATGGAACAGCCACGGAGTGTTTTTAAAAAGTTGCAGGCTAGCAGGACAGCTGATGGGAGGAACAGCGAGATTCACACACTGAATGTCGGTGTCACTTCTGAGCTGTCACACCGTGCACCACGGAGATAAACATTGCACATGTGGAATAATTGTCAGCTACTTCGGGCTGTCAAACATTTCAATGGAACATTGTCATCTCAGCAGCAGACAAGTAAAATAGCTGTGTTTAAGTAAGTCTACATTCATCCAGAACACACCTCACAAAATCACAGGGGGGTGGAGGGAGGGCAAACAGAAAGCACCCTTCATTTTCCCATAGAATACGCTGCAAGTTCATGACAAAACCCTTAATGCAGCTCTTTGTGCAGCACACCTGCTAAACACTGCTTAAGTAACATAAATCCTTAAACCATGGCAGCACAATGCGGCTGTGTCTTAAAAGCCTTGTTATTTCAGCTGGCAGAGACAAGATGAAACTAAAAAGGAAATATACTGCTGCATACAGAGCCTCAGTTCCACAAGCAGGATAGGCTGGGCTCGTGTTTTGGTTCTAAGATAGAGAAGATTCAAAGACTAGCATGAAAACAGCTGGTGCCAGCATGGCACTACTCGGCTGCTAGGGAAAATTCCTTGACCAGGAATCCAGGAGCCACTCTGGCAGTCACCCTCACACCCCCTGAGCTGGGATGAAAGCCCCTTTGCACCTCCACACAGGCACAACAGGTTTCCTGACCACCTCTATCCCAGGTTTCCCACAGCAGAGTCTCAGACCTCTGGATCCTCAAAACAGTTCATTCATGGCACTGCAGCAGAGAAACAGCTCAAGGTGGTGTCTTGGAGAGGGAATACAAACACAGGAACTGTTTTATCCATTCACAGCTCAAGTCTGGGATCTTCCTGTTGAGTCCCTGGCTTCTGCTGTGGCTGTGAGTGTCCAGTCACCTGGACATACCACAGGTCCCCATGCCCTATATTATCAAAGGGGCTGGTGGTTCACAGCCTCTTGTCTCAGGCTCTGGAGCTCAACCTGCAGCTGCACCAAGCTGCCTGCCCTGGATGTGCTCCTCAACAGCTTGGAACGTGGGCATCTGGGGCACTAAAGAGGGTCTGGAGCCACCCTGGGGATGCCAACCAGTTCTGTCCCCATCACAGCAGCTCAGATGTCCTTAAAACTAAGCAGGAGTCCCCTGTTGTGCCTGCTGAGGACCAGGACTGGCTCCCTTGCTTCCCTCACCTCCGAAGTGCCCATGCATGCAAAGGCTTTGTTAATTCTGCTCAAGGCTGTAGGGATGTTGTTATTCCTGGAGATCACTCCCTTTCTGCTGCTGCTGGGGAGGCAAAATGCTCTGACTCCTTACTTCATAGCAAGTCCACGCCTGGATTTCCTGATTTAAGCACAGGCAAGGCACCAACCTGGTCTCTGCCAGAAAATATCCACTGTAGATGAAGAACAACATTATTGCCTCACTCCATCATCTGCTGCCATGCACAGTTCCTCAAGGCAGGAACTACCAACAGCTACAGGTGGGGCAAGCCATGACAGATGTTGTAAAGCCTGACAGATGTGGTCTTCACCCAAGCTGGTGCCTCCAGATTTTTTCTGGTTATACCAGTACCTTGTGAACAGCTGGACTGTGCAGGTTAAAAAGAGCAGGTAAAGGTGGCATGCCACAGAACCTGAGGGGGAAAGCTGAATCTGAGAGCAATGAAATTGGTCAAACACACATTTTTAAAAGGGCTCTCCAGCTCTGTAAAAGCCAAGAGATTTGCAACGTGACCACAAATGGCCAAGAGCTGTCTTCTCCCAATTCATAACATCTAAACCACTAGTGCAATTAAAAAGCAAATATCTTTGTAAGCTAGAAAATGGAAAACAAAATTGTTGGGTTTAAGTTATTCTCTGTTTCTGGAAGTCTGATTTTTATTAACATAATATTTCTGTTAGCAGCCTTGTCTGCGTAAGGCATCTGCAGAAAGTTTTTCTTGTTAACTTAATACTGAAAATCTAATAGAGGTTCATTTGAATTTTCCTATTAAATTGACGTCAATCGCAGTCTGAGAATCAGATTGTTACAGCCCAGACTATGAAACAAACATTCAAGTCAGATGCTATAAATGTAGCCACTGCACACTGGTAAGTGTGTTTTAATATTTTTAATCAGGTCTCTGGGTAGAGCCAAGATACACTTGGCATAGAGATGAGGGGAAAAATTATAAAAATGTAGATATTTTTACTTGGAAAGTCATTTATAATTTAGTTCCAGAAAAACTGGGGGGAAAAAAATTGAATACACACAGAGAATTGCACTTTAGCAAGTAGATGTACAAACACAAAAGTAACTAGAGCTTGATGTCTTAATCAGCACTTGCCACACAACAGACTAAAGTTGAGACATCATCTTCACTGCAAGGTTGCTTCCATAGGAACATGATGTGTGGCACAGGGATCCCAAAAAGGAAAGAGGAATAAGGGAATCTTATGGCAACACTGGAGCAGCTGAATGGACTGAATAATGGTACAGCAGAAAGAAAATAAATTTTCTGTAGGGAGAGGAGGCTTTTGTTGAAGGATTACAAGAAATGCAAAAATTCCAGCTAAGACTGTCAAAGGGACAGCAGGGTCCTACACCTCATCCAAACCTTATGCACTTTGTAAGAAGCTCATTCCTCCTCAAAGCTGTAGATTTTTACAAAGAGACCAGCAGAAAAGCAGACAAAATGAATACATCACAAAGAGGTAACAAAGAGCTGTGCTGGAAGAGAGATGGCTGGCATGGCCTTCCTCTCCTCTCCTGTGTTGGTCTCCAGAAATCTGTGGGGATGGCATGGGGTCCAGGGCACACAGCACTGATGATTCTCTTGCCAAAAGCCACACTGAGATCAAAGAGAGCTGACAAAAGTAAAAAAAAAGTGCACACAAATACACATGGCTCTATTACTTGCAATTGCTTACTGCTACAAAGAGGTCCCAAATCCTTACCAGATTTCAAAACCTTTTTGGGATGTGTGAAAGGGTGAATCACAGCAGAAGAGCCTGAAGAGCTTTGTCATTTTTCCAGCAGAGGTGGACTACACAAGTCGTATTTTCAAATCCACAGAAAAGTGCTAGACGTTTGTACTATTTATAAAATTAGAATATCACCCAAAACACAGATACTGTTATTAATTAGAAAAACAGTTCGGTAAAAGTTGTCTTCTCTTCTAACCCACATGATATTTGTAAGGCCTGCAATAATGAGGCCTGAAATCAAACAGGTTTTTAAATTAAAAACAAACTAACAAAACAAAAAAAGATAAATTACAATTTACAGAACTTCAGATTGTTTCTTATTTATTACTAACAAAGCTGTTAGTTACACAGAAGGGCTAGAAAAGTGAATTCTCTTTTCAAAATATTTCTCAGGACTTCTGGCAATAATAACCAGCTTGGTTTTGTTTGGGTTTTAGATTAAGGGGAGGGGAAAAGAGCCCTGTGACCTGTATTGCATGTTAGAGTAAGAGTTAGGAATGGTAATGCACCAGCTACCTACCACAGATGTGACCTCTGTCTGGAAATTATTGGCACTGCATTGAAAAAATGGAAGGATGCCAGTGCTGCAATAGAAAATTAAGGTGCTGGAGCCCTCAATGCATCCCTCTCCCTTATAAATCCACGCTTGCAAAATGCAAATTCCCAAAATTCAAAAAGATGTTATTTACTTGGTGCAAGTCACTTGCTTCCTTCCAAGCAGTGCCCTGCTGAGGCTCTGTGGGTAGTGAAAAGCCCTGGGGAGCACAGCTTGGTTGTGATCCTGCTGGTGGAGATCTGCCTTGCTCAGAGCACCAGGTTTCCTGTGCAAAGCTGGAAAGATCCCAGCGTGATTTATGGAATATTGTTACAGCACCGTCTAGACGTGACTCGCTCGCTCAGGAACCGATAACGGCGAGCCCAGGACAATTCCAGAGGTACCACGTCCTGCCAACACTGCAGCAGGCACAGCTCCCTCCCCGGGACAAACCTCTCTTGTACAGCCTCCTTAGGAGGCTGCTCTCCCATTCCCAACCTGCTCCGGGAGAGGGGAAGGCAGACTTGTGACATTGACATTCTCCAGACAGAGAGATGCAATTGTGTCTCTCAGGAGAAACACAGAGAGAAGAAGGGAAAAGAATCTTTATCTCTGCTCCTTTGTTTTCCCCATGTGGAATGTGGTATGGGGATTGTTTACCTGAAGTGATTGCTTGATTGGATTCTGGTGAAGGTTGTTTGGGCTTAATGATCAATCAGATCCAGCTGTGTCTCGGACTCTCAGCAGAGAGTCAGAAGTTTTGTTAGAGTTAGATAGCTAAGTAAGAAGTGAGTGTGTAGAATAGTATAGTACCTCTTTAAATAGTATATTAATGTAATACAGTATAGTTTTAATAAAGCTATCCTTCAGCCTTCTGATCTGGAGCCAGACATCATAATTTCTTTTCGTAGGGGGTCACCTAATTTTCGATATACACTGGACTTTGAGAAGTTGTGATGTGCCTACCACAATCTTTTCTAGATCAGCTGTGGGGGTTCTGCAGCCCTCCCACGTCACTTTGGCCAGCTGGGAATGGCTGTTCGAGGTATGGCTCCAGCAACAAACTCAAGCCAGGCTGGAGCACACTCTGCAGTCATCTTATTTGCACACTGGAAAGATCTGGGTGCCTTCTCTGGGGCCTTAGGCAGGAGCTGATGGTTTACTTTTGCCATACCAATAAATGCCATCACCTAGCCAAGACACAGCTTACTTTGGCAGAAGACTCTGCAGGAGGATTAGCAACAGCACCAAGAGGACTTTCACGCTTGGAATGAGCGTAGCTGCACCTGGGCTTCTGTTGACAGAATTATGCTGGTAAAAGTGAGAGGGGGAAAACTGGGGGGGAAATGGCTTCCTGACCAACCAAACATGCCAGCAAAATCAGTAAGTGTAGGGTCAGGCTTCGGAACAAGCCACACCACAGTCCCTGGCTCATGCTGTTAGAGTGGAAATTTCAATCACAATAACCTGCAGTAATTAAATGGACCATGCAAGGACTTTTGCCCTCAGGGAAGGGATAAAAAGAATAATATTTCCTTCAACAAGTTGGAATACATCCAGCACCAGCACAACTGTGCAGGACTGGGTGTAGCAGTATCAACCTCTCACGCGACAGCCACTGGCAAGGAAACCAGATGGAAAAGTGTGGGGAATGCCAGTACTTTCTCTTTTCAGTCCTATAGCATTCCTTGATACCTGAAGCTGCTACTCCATGGAGGAAAAAAAAAAGCACAGCTGACTTGGAAGTCAGCCACTGTTCACTGCTGCTTGGAGAGGCAGGTGTGAAGACAAACTGCAACTCTGGAGCATTAGTGGAGGAGAACTCATTGATTCCTTTCTGCAAGCAAGCTCATTTAAAATTTCACTTCTTCAAGGGCAGGTCCTAGAGCAAGTCTGGCCAATCAGAACACCAGCTCTTATGGAAAATATGTATCTAAAAAGACAGTTAGCAATTCTCCTTGCAGTAACAGCCATCCTTTTTTTGTCATCACTTGAAGCCTTGTTTAAAGACACGCAAGATTATGAATTTGCTTTACTTCTTTCTGGTTGACTTTGCAAATCTTCCCCAAATCAAATGTTAGTCACACATACGTTCTGTAGAACTTGATGCTTAGCAACATCCAAAATAATAAACTCTACAGGATTTTTATGAGTCAGTATGTCTACACTCCTGTCCTACTAAATATCAAACCCCTTCCTTTGATCAGTTGGCACTAATGTCACTATGGCTGACTCTGGCCACACTCACATATTAAGCAGATATACTCCTACTTGAATTTCTTATTTAATGCATTTGCAAGTTTTTAAGGGTTCAACGAACAAATCCCTGCATCTGTAAACTTTTTTTTAACCAAACACGTGAAATATTTAAACTCTTTTCTATTGTAACCACAGCCTGCTACAGAGCTGGCACCTCCAGCATTGCAACCATGGGTTCAACACAGATATTTGATAATTCCCTTCCCAGAAATTCTTTAATACAGATTACCAGGCATTAGGGAATCCTGGGTAGATTAATGAATAGCTGAACGTGTAGTCAGCAAAAGAGGAATGCCCTTTCTGAGCCCAGAAAGTAACAAAACATATATTCTCATATTTCATAGAGGACACAAAACAGAGCAAATATGCATGGGAGAACACGTTTTAGGAAAGGGCCAGTGTTTGTCCAGCATTATTCTTGTATGCGAGCTCAAAAGCACAGGAAGCATTAGGTACCCTGAAAAACATCCACACCATTTCTTTCTGTTAATAACAGGTGAGATCAGAATGCTTTTAAGCTAGGCAAAATTATGACAGCTAATGAAATCTTCATCATACTACACTTAAAATTCGTGTCTTGTAGTCAAATACATAATACAGTGAAAAAATAAAGCAGACAGTATTAGCAGGAACATAGCTGGAAACTTGAATGTTTTCTTTGCTATTATATTTTATCTACCACTACAATTTCAATACCTCCATGGCATCTTGCCTCTTGAGTTCATGACAAGTCAGAATTTACAGGTCAGGGAGTAAAAGAAGAAGGGTGAAAACAGAAAAAACATTTACCGACAACTTTGCATTTTACAAACCCTATTTATGCCTAACACAGCCATTCACATTTGGCCAGCTACTGTACATGTGTGGGAAACTGTTCTGAAAACAGTAATTTGGCAAAGGCAGCAAAAACACACAGCCAGGACATTTGCTGAACAGCAATATGTGTAAACTCCATGAAGAGGGTTAACACAAAGCCAGGAGGTGTGGTATTCTAAACCGTAGTAGTAGCAGCAGCATGAAACTTAAGCAAGCAATTTAAACAACCAAACAGCATTCTCTCTCTTTCCTTTAGAGAGGAGAGAAGAAAATGATGGCAGAGGTATAAAGAGCTCCATTTCTATTCCCCTATTTGCACTTGGACAAAGCATCAAAGTGCATTCAGCAGCCATAGAGAGCAGGACCTTTCACAGCACCAAGCTCACTGTTACAGGTGAACAACAGGATGGAGAGTATCTGAAGTGTGCTGAGCAACAGGGGAAATATAGAAGGAATCCTAGAGTCCTGCAACACTGACATCAAAGGAGCAGCACTACAGCAGGCCTGACCCTGACTAAGAGCTGTTCTTCATGTGGGAAAACCTGTGGCAGCAGATCATGGAAGGGAGAAAAAAAAGTATGGGGGGAGAAACACCCACCAGGCAAGGTTGCAAAGCAGGCTGGCTCCAAGAAGCTTTAGACACTCTTTCCTTGGGAAAACCTGCTCAGGGGCTGTGTTGGTTTTGTCTGGGATAGTTTGGGTGCTGAAAAGGACTGATTTGGTTTAAGCTCAGTCAGCCCTACAGAGCCACTTGCTCACTGTCCACTGCTGAGATGGGCAAGAGAATCAGAAAACTCATGGGTTGAGACAATGACATTTGAAGAGGTAAAGCAAGCAAAATGAAACAAGGAGTTCATTCCCCACATCCTGTGACAGGCAGGTCTTCAACACCTCCAGGGGAGAAAGGTTCTGTCACACGTCACGGTGTCTTGGGAAGACAAACACCATCACTGCAAACATCCCTCTCCTTCCCCCAGATATGCTGAACATGATCCATATGGTCTGGGACATCCCTCTGGGGTCAGGTCTGTCCTGGCTGTGTCCTCTCCCGACTCCCTGTACATCCCCAGTCTCCTCACTGGTGGGGTGGGGTGAGGAGAAGAAAAGGCCTTGTGCAAATCCTGCTTAGCAAGAACCAAAGCATCCCTGTGTTACCAACAGTGCTCCCAGCACAAATCCCAGACACAAATCACACCAGCTACTCAGAAGAGAATTAACTCTACATGCCAGCCAAAACCAGCACAGGGGGCGAGTCTGAGAGCTCACAAATACCACAGCCACCAGTGTTGGGATGTACAATCTGGGTTCTTTCAAAACTTTCCTCTAGTGCTAGTGTATACCTTCTTCCTCCTCTGGCTCACGGAGTTCCTGTAACCACCCAACTATACTTGCAGATTTGCTTGGAAATTTGTTCTTCCAACTTCATGCCTTCAATCTCTGCCCCAGGAGCACAACAGCAATAGGTACAGGTTCCATTCCCAGCTGAAATACCAACTGCAACACCCAAGTCAAAGTTCCAGGAGTGACCTTTGTTCCTATGGCCTCAGGAACAGGCTTGGTGGCATATAAAAGCCTCCCCTGCCCATCTCCTCCAGGAGTAAAGGAGCAAACAACAGTTTCCATCTGGGGGGGAGACAATCAGGGTGTCAATAGCAACACCAACCCTCAGAAACTCATACCTCAGCACCAAAATGTACATTAAAACTACCTAAAAAAAAGCATCAGTGAGCACAAAGTCCTGCTGAACTGCAAACCTGAAAATAACTAACTGCAAGCTAACTTGACAGGGACATGAACAGTCACCCTTACCATGCCTCTGTCTTCCCAAGTGCTGGACTTGCATGGTTCAACATGTGCAAGTCCAGCAGCTGCGACCAAGTTATCTTTCACCACCAAAACCAGAAATTGCTATTTTCAACAACATCGCTACCTGTCCCAAGAAAGGTCTTGCAGGTATAAAAATTGTAGAGAATGAGAACCTCACATTACAGTGTTGGGACTAGAAATAAACATTCACAGCACTCTACTGAAAACCTATACCACATGAATCAAAATAACAGCAGGAAGATCAGAAAAAAGATAACATGTAGGACTTGTGTTTGGGAACACATGTATGCACCTCAGGTTTCAAACATGAAAAAAATCCTATTTTTCCTTTAGCTGAAAACAGAGTTCAGATATCAAAATGTTCCCCAAAAATCAAGTCTGCATTTATACATAGGTTATATGTATAAATCTTCTATAAATATTATTCTAGTAAGATGAAAAATCAATAATCCTTCCATCCAAGCACATGTACATACTAGTATCTTATGGTTACAGAATGAAAAACTGCCAACTTTAAAAACAGACAAACCACCAACCTGCTTCAAAATCCATGCTATTGAACACTTTAAGGTAAGGATCTAAAAGTTCTCCCTTGAGGAGGTAACAGAAATGAATAAATTTGATGCCTAGTCAGTGCTTTCAAACATCCATGGGTTCTTCACAGTCAAAGAAAATTTCCCCAGGGATAACAGGCTACTGGTTCAACTTGGGGATGCCCAAGCAGATGCTCTGGGGGGTCACCATTTCATGTTTCTCACCCGACAAATCCACCCTCTAGTGATAAAATAGCTTGTGCAAAGGTTCCAACCTCAGTCTGTTATGCATATTAATGTCCTTGCCCCCATACAATTAATCACAGAATCACAGAATCATTTAAGCTGGACAAGACCTCCAAGGTCATGGAGTCCAACCTATGTGAACTAGACCATGGCCCCGAGTGTCACATCCAGTGGTGGCTCCATCACCTCCCTGGGCTGCCCATTTCAATGCCTGCCAACCCTTTCCAACATGAAATTCCTCCTGATGTCCAGGCTGCAGCTCCCCTGGAAGCTGTATTTATCATGTAACATGCAATGAAACTCAAGCAAGAGGAAAAGACAGCGCACAAATATCAAAGCACACAAGTGTGAAAGGGCCCTGTGCCTGGATGCACACCAACACAAATATTATTACTTGCAAAGGACAAAATACGTGTCCATACGTCACATTTACAGGTGTGTAGAAAATCAGAAGTGTTTCCAGCTTGATGTGTTTGTTACTTGAATTTGCTAACACCTGGAGAGCTGCTGAGATGTCACATTAGGGAGTTAAAACAAACTTTATAAGGAGGAAAACCTAAAGGTTACGGGGTTATTTGATTGCCAACATACACACTGCTCCCAAAAAGCTGTAGACAGGAAATCCTGTACTCATGATCCCTTCAAGCAATTTGCTGTTGCAATCAAATTCAAAACACGCAATTAATCTATAATACTCACTAAAGGATTCAAAAGTGTTCACATATGCAGTTAATTCTGAACTTTTTTCCATGACATTCATTAAGGAAAATTCATCCTGTTTCTGTTAACACGAGAGTGTTTCATTAAACCCAAATGCTATGGAAACACCGTAAACCAGGACATCATCATTTTGATTAGCAGACCATCACTATCTAAGCTCTTCTTATTACTGAAGAGTTTTCTTAAGATAAAAAAAGATTGTAAGTCCCTTAAAGCCAGTTAATTCCTGTTTTAATGGAAAAAGTAACTTTTTCCAGCTGTGAAACAGCCCTAAACTCCTAGAGGCCTGAACTCCCACAGCCAGATTTGACTTGAGAGCCTTTTCAGGATTAAAAAGTTGGTTTGAGCTCAGGGTGTACTGTCAGACCACAATAAAAGGAAAATGAATACAATATGCTGGAAATACAGCACTAGTCATATTTAAAAAAACACTTTCTGACAGCATTAATTATGACACTGTGCCTCCCACTCTTATCACGCACAGCCCTTTCATAGCAGCTCTACAGACCTCACCCTCAGCCATCCCAGGCACGAAAAAACACAACAACAAGCCTTCTGGAAGGGAGATAAAGAGAGTTACTGCTTAGTTCAAGTTCCCAGAAAATGCTTGCTGAAAGTTTTCTTTTGTCTGTTTTTCAGTTTCATCTGTTTCAAAGAAACTTCTGCGTTTGTCTTTGGGAGAAAGGGTGATGAAGGCAACTGGTAGGGAAGGGACAAACACTGGCAAACCAAGGAAAGTCACAGTTTTCACAGAAAAAAAAAACCCAAAACCAAAACCCCATGCTTTACATATTTCTATTGAAAAGCTTTTTCCAAAGGGGAAGAGGGAGAAGCAAAGAAAGAAAAGTGAAAACTCTTGGGGTGCTTTATCTGTCACCCAAGGCTCCCCTGCTGGAGCATCCTTAGGCTTGTGACCTGTACAGACAAGTCATCTTTTCTTTTGTCCTGCAAACCCACAAGCAAGGAACAGCTACCACAAGGCACACTAATGACATGACAATCTTCTGAAAACACTCAGCTGAAAGCATTCAGTGAGTAATGTGCCCACCTAACTCGGGAACATCAGGAGTGCCACAAGAGCCAAGCTGCCCACAGGGCTCTGCCATCCCCACTGGGGAGTGCCATCAACTGAGATGGGCAAAGAAGTGGTGGAAAAGCCACGGTGATGAATATAAAAGCAGTGCTGTACAGCACTGGAACAAACTGGTGCAGACTGGGAACGAGGTCCAAGCCCACTTTACCTGGAGCTCTCTACCAACACAACACCACACAACCCTTTGCCTAGCAAGACTCTGCTGGACCCATTCATCTTTGGACAGATTCTGCCTCTGCTTTTGGAGCTGCTCACGTGGGTTTGGTGTGCACAGAATAAGCACAGTGCAGTGCACAGCTGTGCAGCCAAAACCAGCAAAGGCCCCCACAGCAACAAGTTTGGTGTGAACAGCTGTTTCTAACCCCCCCCCCCACCTCCAGTTTAGGCAGTGTTAAAAGCAGCATTTATTGCCATGGCAGCAAGACCAAGCAGAAAAACAACAGCCACTGTGCTCAAAGACAATGTACAGATTTATTGCCCATGCACAGATTTACCGCTCCTTATCACAGAGCAGTTCAAGAAGCAACACGTGTCCTAGACACAGGTATTCCAACCCAGGAGAAACAAAGTACAGCAAAATACACAGCTGCAGGATCCATGACCAGCAAAAGCTGGGCAAGGAATGCCTGGAGCTGTTCTGGCACTTGGGGTGGCCAGACAAAAAATGATTTATGGGTTCTGCCATTTGGGACTGTCAAACAGCAATGGCACAAGATCCATCTTTCATTATGGAGGATTTAAATCACACATACAATCATTACAAAAATAAGTATTGAGACACAGAGATGGATTTTCTTTTGGCCAAAGGGTCTGCTTGACCAAGCTCAATTATTTTTCCTTCATAGTAAAAAACATCCAAATCACTGTCCTACACAGCAACACTGGCTGTTAACAGAATCCACATATGTGCTAGCCCTTTAAGAAAGTCCTCATTTTTAAGAAAAAGTTCCCAAGCATACATACATACCACAAAACATCCAAGTTATAAAATCAAGAAGAAAAGTTAAGAGCTAGCTTTGTTCAAAGAAACAATACATGTACCAGTACCTTTTTTCAACTGCACAAAGAGATTAAACAAACATAACTAGGAGCCCGAGATCATCACAGCTTTGTGACAAAACCATCCAGCACATCCAAGTTCCTAGAAACCTGCCACCCTGAGAAGAATGCAATTATGCTGCTGATTCATTTTTCTGGCAGTCACAATGCCTACTCCTGCTCAAATGCCCATTTTCCAGACTTTGCAGGACTGTCTTCTAATGCCTAGTCTTGATAAAGTGTCTTCTTAGCATTTTAAAAATACACTTGATCTCCTATTGTCAGTAAACACATCAGAAATTATATTTATTTCATGGACCTTCTCCCATTTTGTTGCAGCAGTTGGTCCAGTTTGTGATTACAGACTTTGTCACACTTAGCATGTTACTGAATAGTCAAGACAGTCTTTCAGAAGGTGCAGACACTGAAATGACAAAAATCCTTTTTTTCAATTAGTAAATTAATCTCTTATTTTTAATTTTTAAATATGAGGCGGAAAGACCAGCGGTAATGAATCTCTGATGGGAGTTAATGAATCTCTTGCTATCTCCCAGCAGGGAAAAAAAAAAAGAAGCTGCTTGATTTTTGCATCTCAAAGAAACTGAACTAAATAAGAAATGGAAAAGTACCTATACACATGAACTACAAATCATTTGTTCTTTAAGCAACACAGATGAATTCAAGATACAGACTAGCTTTCTTTATTGATTTCAACTCTTGTGTTGACCTCCTTACATTGCTACTTTATTCCTCTTCCTTTTCCTACATTTCAACTCTGTAAAAATCTAGTAATAGGCTTATAAAATGTTCTTGAAATTAATAACTTGTATCAAGCAGAATAAAGCTGTACTAGTGCTTTCCCCAATGTAAACATTCCAAATAAATTTCAATTTTTGGTCAAAAATCTATTCAGAATTACTTTGATTAAATGCCACTTTTATAAACATAGAGGCAATTAAAAACACCTAAAATAAAAAACACTTCTTTGTATGCAATGTTTTGAGGAAAATAAAGAGATAAACAGTACTTGGCATGTAACTGCACAAAAAGCTGGTTATAAAAAAAACCAGCTATTAGTTAAGGCATTCTTCTATGCCTTAACTGCAGTTTTCCCACTTGCAGCCCAGAAAGAACAAACTGTCTCCACACTGGAACCTCGTGTGGCTGAGGTTTCCCTATGCCCTTCAGAGCCTCAGAACTTGGGTTGATTGCTTCCATCTTGGCATCCAGCACATAACCAAGAATGACTGCAAGTGAGGCTGGCACAAGGTGGGGCTTCCAGGCCTTCCCACTGTCACATTATGGCCTTTTCTGACCCAATGATGGGGCAACTGAGAGGCATTTGAAAAGCTTTTATTCCATTTTCAGTCTCATGTGAAGGGTGAGACAATACAGATGTTATAATTCACGCCACCACAGTCAGAAGCCAATCATTTCCTAATTACAAAACACTATTAGCATTTCTTGGCTTTGAGAATTCTCTACAAACTCATTTCCTGCAGTGCACCATGTTAGAGATCCCCGTGCTCTGTCCCAGGTGGGCTGGCACCTTGCTCCATTAAGGAATTGTATGAAACAGCCCCTGGAAAACTGCTGGGCTGTTAAGACTGCACCATTCCTGGCCTAAAGTGCATTCCTCTCTTCTGTCTTGGTTCACTGAAGGTCTGTAAACCAATAGCAGTCTCCAGGAGTATTTTCTTATGTCATTTCCAGAAATTACAACCCCTCTGTGAGATTAGGAACCCCCAAGCTGACCATTATCATATTCCCTGTAATATCCTCCTGCAAAAATTATTTTGCACCAGGGCTGATTTAAGATCTAAACTGATGAAAACAAAAGATACAGAAAATGAGACATTAATTCCATTTATGATGCAAGTCACAGACACTTCTACATAACCCCCCAAAAAAACTCAGCAACAGGCAAGACCTGTGTCAGATCCAAGTCCTGAACTGAAGTTTAGTCCCAAGACCACATTGAATAAAAGCACCATACTGATGCAGCTCTCCAAGGCTCTCTCCTTGCAATTTCCTGACCTATTCCCACACCACCAGCAATTTCCTTTTCCTCCTTCACGGGCACCCGACTGAGTTCTTTTTCCTCCCTGTCCTGCTTGCACCCAGCCTGGGCTACTGAGATGCTTCAAGAGCTCCTTTCACACTCAGGGGGATGTCCCCATGGGTGTGCTGCTGCAGACAGCTGTAGAGTCTTTGTTTCCTTTTTGCTAAGTTCGGGATTAAATGTGTGAGATGCTATTTTTTATTCAGACTTCGATGTTTATTAATTCTTATCTGTGTCACAGTCTCACAAACCCTGAGTTCTACAGCATTTTAACAAACTGAAAATGGAGCTCCATCTCTCTTTCTACGAGGCCTTTTAAGGATAAACTGTCTAATTAAGAAAGGACACCTAAATTATTTTTACTTTTAACCAATAACCAACCACCCATGCCCTGCAATGGGGACTCTTTTATCTAATTGCACAAAACCACCCAAACCCATGGAGAAGGTGGTGAAGAAGGAGGACCAGTTTCTGCCCTAAAACCTCCATCTTGCTTTATATATATTATTATGTTCAAAACCCTTAAACTCTAAGTTTTCCACCATGTGATATTGCACACTTCTATTCAAACTCCACACCCACAATCCCAGTTCTATCATTCCATTTCGGAAGCTTCTCCACGCCCTCAGGTCAATGCAGTGTTCTGTTGGGGGTCAGTGCCTGTCAGCACAGAAAGTCTAAAATTCTCAGCAACCAGGGTTCCAACAGGCAGGGGCTGCTGTGGCAGGGGCCCAGCAGCACCATGCCTTTCAAATGTGTTTTCAATTATCTGACAAGGACTCTGAGAAATGTCTTGGGCTGCCCAGGAGACCGGATCACCTGTGACGCGGCAGAAAATGCCCCTCAAGCACAACTTCCTGCAGAAAGCTCTGACTCCTTAAAGGCTGAAGCTAAAGCTGCATTTCAACGCTACAGAAACAGTCCCTTTTCCCCCCTTCTCCCTTCACAGTTTAGCCTTCTACAATGTATTTAGAAGATAAAGCTATGTTTGAAAACATAAATCTCATCATTAAGTATTAAGATCACTGAAGAAAAACATCAAAAAGCCACAGCCAGAAGTCCTTTATTTAGTCCTCATCTATCATTCTTTTCCAATCTGTGTGCTCAGTACAGGCCAGAAGGGAGCTCGAGGTTATGCTTTTTGCAAATCCGTTTCTGTCCTGCATTATCAGCCACTGTTATTACCTAAACTTCCATTCAGAAACAGCATTTGGAATAGTTTTTCAAGGGGGAAATTATTTTTAATCAAGTCAGGTCATGGATTATGTTAACCAGATTTGTTTTTATTTCTAGTCACTCTTCAAATTATTAATATAATTCCCTGCAGACAAATGGTGTGTTTGTGGTTTGAGATACACATCGAGAAGGAAGACTTATGAGCACAAGGCAAAGTCTTTTTGCCAATGAGAAATGGGAAACTTCTCTGGGTAGCAGAAAGTAGAGCATCCAACTCAGTAGTATTTTCCTCTTTTATCTCTATTTTTTTTTTATTTCCACCTCAAAAAGGCTTTTGGCTGCATTTTTTGACAAGCAACTGAAGCAGGAATGGTACTGAACAGAGTTCAAAAAAAACCTTTCTAAAAACAAAGGGAAAAATAATTGAATGCTTGAGAGGTTTAAGGACTTGCAGCATTAAGTGAAGTGTTGCCCTCAGGCAGATGAAGTTTGGCAAGATGAACCTGCCACATTTTAAGAGACAAATTCAACCCCTGGGTTCACCAAGCATTTTCCAGGTTCTTTCACCTAAACCACTTATCTCCATGTCTCTGGTTACTCATGGTGCTGGACCATTCTTCTCCCAAGACATTGTTCCCTAAAGAAGCTGCAGATTCCCCATCCCTGGAAGTGTTCCAGGCCAGCTTGGATGGGGGTCTGAACAAGCTGGGAGAGTGGAAGGTGTCCCTGCCCATGGCAGTGGGATTGGAACTGGATGATTCTGAGGGTCCCTTCCAATCCAAACCATTCTATGATTCTGTGACTAAACCATACTGAAGGGCACCACCTCCTCCTCCACTCAATGGAGCACACCAAGCAGGAATGCCAAGTTTTCCCAGCCTTACCCTGAGGGAACATCAATGGCCTTCAGCTTCAGCACAAGTTACAGTTAAACACAAAACTAAATCCTTTCCCCACCCCACAGCTGTACTTTTTAGTCACTGTTTTACATGGCATATGAAAAAAAAAAAATCTATCTTAAAGAAGAATTTGACAAGAGAAAATAAAACCATCTGAAGCAAACAAGAAGCCCAACATCAAGAGAAATGGAGGAAGGGAGAAAAAATAATTTTAAAGTGACTCTTAGTGGGGGGCAGGGGAAGACGTCTGATTTTCTTTGGATATAGCTGGGCAGGAAATCGTTGAGGTGGGTTAAAAATACCTTTCTTGTACATACTTTACAAAGAATTTCCTCTGATTACTAAAATAATATTTGTTTTTATGTCAGTCTTGATAAATCACAGCTGTGGTGCATTATTTCCTCTTTTCCCTCTATTAATAGGCCTGCATGTACCCACACATCAATTAAAATCACTCATATATACTTATTCTATATACAAACACTTCTGTTTTCTGATCAAATTCCCTATGTAACATCGTTCTGCTCCTGAAATATGTAATTTGCACTACTGAGCTCACAGCTCTCCCCTGGTGAGCCCAGGATCCCAGGGATGTCCTACACTTCACAAAGCCCCATGCCTGCAGAAACACAGAGGTGTTGAGGAGGTAACTCAAGCAATGCCCCTGCAGGCTCACAAGTCGGAATTCCAGAACTGAAAAACAAAAGCCTGAGTAATGCTGGCTGTTTGATTCTGTTTTTTTCTTTTCCTTTTTGCTTCCCCAGTTCAAGAGAAGGAAGGTAAGACATCTGAAGAAGCTTTAGTATAATTCAGAGCTATTCAGTCCTTCAATTTCAAAGCTATAAAAGGCTCTGGCAGTAGCTTTAACCAACTATTTTAGGCCACCAATATGGTCAGCATCAGTTCCAACTAACATTCTTCAATATTTCCATTGCTGAATGTTGGAATCCAGCATAGGAAGGAAGGGATTTATTCTTCAAGTTTGGTGTATCAAACCTCACATATTTTTAATCATTTGACTTACAGTAAAACTATGAAAAATCTTAGTTCTCGTTGCAGCTTATCTCTCCCAGGTGTCACCTCCCCCTTTAAAATGCAACTCTGAACTAGTTCTCAGGCCCAAATTCAACATATTTCTCAGACTTCAAGGAGAAAATGCAGATAAGAATGCACTGCCATAGCCCACTGAATTTCATCAACTGATCAAGTGGAAATTCTTTCCAATTTCAAGTCTTTCTTAAAGCCTCTGACAGTCACAACAGCTGCTTTATTTCTATGCTGAGCAGAGCAGCATTAATGAGAGTTGTTTGCTTTCTTTAAGAGGATTTAGCACAACCATAGAAAAGGACTTTTATGACAGGTCCCACTAACCAGTTCTTTAGTTCTTAACAATGCGAGGTAGATACAGTTTTGAAAACAAGGCTCCCTTCCCACAAAGTCACCTGGAGGCATCTGACCTATTCTTGCTGACAGTCAGTGCATTCAAAGGTCTCCCCTAGGAAAGATTATCTCCTGCAGTTGATTAGGCAATTTTACAGCTGCCATGCTGAGATTTTTAACAGCCTTTAAGAACCATCCACTTAGTTCAGAGAGAAATGACAATAAAAAAAACCAAAACAAATAGATAAACCAACAACAAGCCAAGTGACAGGAAGCATTAAAACCCAAGCAGATGAGAACTACTCAGCTGGGCAGCAGGGCACAAGGCACAGAACGTGCTGTACCCTAAACAAACCCATCCCAAAGTCCTTCCTCCCACTGGAGCTCCCTCCCAAGCCCAGTGCTGCTCCCTCATGTGAGCAAGGGTGACAGGGTGCTGCTGTGCCCTTCACACAGCTGTCCCTTATCTGGCTGCTAGGAAACCTCCCCACACACAGAGGCTAACAAATCCCAGCCACTCCATCTCACTTAGGCCACTCTCTTGGCAGCCATAAAAGCATTAAGTTAATAAGTGGACTTGATAAATCAGCTTGTAGCTGGGCCAAAATGAAGAGCGATTAGGAGCCTACCTGGAACTTGAACATCATCATTTACGGGGAAGAAAAGAGGGGGTGGAAGGAGTCTGCCACTAATCACCACTTGGTAATACAAACTAAATAACACAGCACCTCCTGAATCAGAGAAGGGCAATAGTAGGAGACATGAGAAATGTGATCTGATCTTCAGTAATCCCCTCTAAGGGCAGGCACCTAGGCTGTGAGCTCTGGAGTAGGATTAACACTCCACTCTGGGCACTGAGTGGAACATAAACGGGGCTTACTGCTTGGGTCTGCACCAAACAGAACAATTGGCACTGCACAAGGAGTCTGGCCAGCAGCCGGGGGGCACAGCCCCTCGGGCAGATGCAGGAAAAGTTGGCAGCAACATCTATGGTTTTCTCTAAGAAAAAGCAGTATCTAGACCCACTTGGAAAGATATCTAAAATGGTATTCTAAAAGAATACCCTCCATGTACACATGAAATTGCCCTACATAGCTTGTTACAGAACTTTATTACTGCTACTAAATCATAAGAAAGTTTTCCCCAATATCCAACCAAGCTTTTTTCTTCTACAAAACAAATAGGATGAAAAGAAATCAGCTACGAGCAGACATGGAGCACACTATTCTTTTCTCGTATCTTGTGACATATCAGAAAATATATGGGTTTTGTTCATAGCCATTTCCGCCCTCTAGGCCTCTCAAAGAATGTTGTTTGCATATAAAAAGCAGGGAGGAGCTGTAAATTATGAGAATTCCAAGGGAACTCTGGACTTCCAGGCTTCATCCAGCCAAGAGGGGATGTGATGGCAAGCGAGGAAACACTGAGAACCATGCTTCCCTTCAAAAGGAATTTTATCCAAACACATTTGCCTGTGGATTTTGCACCAGCCCAAGCCAGCTGATCTCAGGTAAATCACATAGCTGAAGTGAGGAAGAAGATGGGACAGAAGAACATGCAGCTAATTCACCTCTCCTGATTTAGTATTTCATTTACCTCAAGAAAGGCCAACAAGATATATTACACCCAACACAAAGAGCTCTCACTTTCCCTCCTTCTCAGCTTCCAAGAATCCCACAGAGATCTAGGACAAGTCTAACTCAGAAGACAGCAGGTCAGAGCTAAGAATTTCAGTACGTGTCTCTGAACCAAGCAAGAAATAACCATGATTCCTATGGCTTTCCCACAACACTGTTCAGTATACAAGTCAACACAGGATTAATATGTTAGCATAGTCATTCCTGCCAAATGCCCTCATTGTGTTGTGATGCACTAAATTGCCCATCCAGTTCAGCACAAATTGAATACATGACACCTCAGAAGGCTAAGCCATTAGTCTGCAGGGTGCTCTTAAAATTAAGCCCAATACAAATGCTAAGCAAGATGAGCAGAAGGGACACTGACTTGCCATTTAATATTCAAACACCACAGAAATAAAAGACTTCAATGCTGGCAGCCCTGTGTGGAAGCATCTGACAAAGCCACTTAATGATAAAACCTACTGGCCTGAGGAAACATTTTCTTGCAGCATCACTGCTCTCACAAGTGACAAAAAAGTGCAGGAGGAGAAGTAGAGCACTGTGAGGATGGAAGCTCTGAAATCTTACCAAGATTTAACAAAAAGAACTGTTCCATCTCAGGAACCTGAGGAGCACACTGCTATCGTCACAGGGGCACAGCCCTGGGAGTCAAATCCAAGGCAACAATTTCCCTTCCCGGCCAACAAGCCATTTGCAGGATGTTGCATAGATCAATTCCTGCTATGCCAGCCCAAGGCAGAATGCTTTCCACTGTCACCAGATGAGGGACAACAACCTAAGAAAAGTGGAGGTGAGCTGTCTTCTCCAGGTTGTAAGCAACAGCTCACGGTGAAGAATTTTACCTTGGCAAACATAAGGAGATGTAAATCACCTTCTCATCCAGATAGGAATTTTTTCCTATTTTCTTCTTCATTTCTGTTGCTGCTTTGATCTTCTGAAATGGTAACAATTTTGGTAGCAGTGCTAACAGCAGGCCTAAAAACTGCACACATCCAAGCAGCAGAGATAAACAAATAAAGAATAAGGTCTTGCTCATAAGCCAGCCCTACAGGCTAATTTATTGCTTCCTATTTCAAAGCAGTGTGTGGTCACATCAGGAGTGAGCTTGGAATATCATGCTTGCTGGGAAAAATAACACACACATGGAAAAAGTACAAGATGCTCACTGGTACATGGATCATTTAAAAATCTCAACCACAATATCTCAATGAACCAAATGCCTAGGTCATCACAGTACTAGCTAAAAGCAAACCAGAACTTCTTTCAAGTACAGATTCAACAGGAACCATATATTGAAAATTATTTCCAGGACAAAAAGCTCTACCCACATGCAATGAGCACATAAAGGTGATTTTATTTATAGAACATTTCTATACATACTGTGGATTATGCCATAAATGAAAATGAGTTTTCTAGGCAGACAATTTTACTGCAGCTGCACAGATAAGCATGAGCCTTAGCACACACTGAGCATCAGAAACTCCTCTTCCAAGGCTGGTATCAAACAAATTAGGAAAGAAACTGAATTATGATTTCACATCTCTGATACAGCTCCTTTCCAGCCCTCACCCACTGTAAGTGAAAATTATTTTCCCTTCTAAGTAAACCACTTTGATTATAAGCACCATGTAACATCTATGGACATTTGGAGGCAGTGAAAGATCTCACAGCAAGGCTACCATTAAATCTTTGCTGAGAAACAAGGGGAGACATCTGTGTTTCATTATCTTTGAAATAATTAACTGATTTGTGCATTACCAAAGTGAAAATTAATTTTTTTTTCTACTGTGAGAAAGTTTGGGGAAAGTGGAAGTCTTTAGTAATCCTCTGGAAAAAAAAAAAAAGTCTAGATTAGGCCAGACAAAGAACCAGTTCCCACAAAAGGCATGATGGAGCTATGCCAAATGTTTCTAAGAACAGAGCATTTTTTGGTCATTTTTTTGGAGCCAAATTTCTTATGCCTTCATTCTCTCTTTTATGGGTATTAATAAGATTTCCACATAAATCTGTCTCTACTTAGTCATCTTCACCACTGTCAGATTTCAGAGTCCTCCACAAGGAAGGACTGCCAACACAAATGTTTGTGATGTCACACGAGCCACACCAGCCATGGCTCAGAACAAACAGGCCCAGAAGGTGAAAGGCCACTATAACCCTATGGAGGGGCCAAGGATTAAACAATAAATATATCTAGCATTAGAATTAAGAGGGGGGAGGTGAAATAACCCCTAAATGCATTTCTTGATTTAAGAAATGCATTTAAGGGTTATTTAGTCTATATTTTATCTATATCCATTCCATATTTATCTAGGTTATTTTATAATCTAGATATTATTTTATCTAAGCAGTAATGCCCTAAATGCATTTCTTGATTTGGTGTTAATAAATGAAAAAGCAGTGAGCATCTTTCTGCAGTTAATACAAATTCTTAGGACAGACTTCACACACTACTGGGAAATTTTACCTGTGCTCATCAGAAACTGGCTTCCCATACTCATTTCTCACACTGTGACCAGAGCAAACTTGTCTTTGATGTACTGAAATTTCCTCCAAGGCATCAGTGAATTTCTGCATTCAAGCCTTTTCATTTAGAGCCAGGTAACTCTATAATCCCTTAAAATCTGAGGTAGCATCTCCACAGACACCCATGGGTGGACCTCTCTGGTTCCACAAACAAATATACATATCCCCCCACAACACAAACAAAACCAAAAGCAAAGAAACAACAACAAAAAAAAATCACCAGATGCTGGTTGAAGGGAAAGAAGTGAGACGAGTTAAGGAAAAAAACAAACATCCCACCAGACAGAACTGCAGTTGTTCTTGGGTGGTCACTCACAGACAAGTATCAAACAAATCCAATTCACATTTCCTAACACGCTGAAGCAGAATCAAGTGCCCAAAGCCCATCCTTGTGTTGTTTGGCCTGTCTTTCACAAGAGAGGAAAGGGGGATCAGATTTGCTGGACTAGAAGATAGGGAATGAGGCAGGAAAAATCAGCTCATGGAGGTAAGTATTCCTAGATCAAAAAAGAACATTTGATTATTCAGAAGAGCAGCTCTGAGGAAGCTGCTAACTCAGAGCATGTGGCCATCAATATAATGACATTCCTTTTAAGTTTGCTTTTTATTAAATAAACACATGGAAAAAGAAAACAAACCTGCATACAGCTCAGAAGTTAGATATCTAAAATTTCATTAAAAACATCTGTGATTGCAGATCCAAGCATTCAAAAGATAGTGTATGACATAATTATGCTTACAAGCACTGACTCACTGTTTTAGATAGCAATGCATTAAGATCACAGGAAAGATACTCCCTGGGCTATCATGTTTCTCCCTGAAGTTCTCATCTCCTTAACCTGCTATTATAAATGATTAGGACAATCTGATTGTTACTTTCATCTCGGTTCTAAAAACCTTCACCGAGTAAGAGCCAGGGCCCCCCAGGCCAAGTTCTCATGAGTGCACTGAATGACAGCAAAGGAAACTGTTTCATCACATGTGAGGATTTTTTGGGCTGGGTTTCTTTAAGTGCATATCAGTAAATTTTGCAATACAGTGACTTCAGCTTAAAAACCAATGTTTTTCTCAACATCACATTACCATCTTCATTTGAGAAGAGACAATATATACAGCAGATCAGAACGTGCAATAAGCACATTATTGCAACTGGAAGAATTTTACCTTTTTTTTTAACACAGATAAATTGCAGTTTCCAAACAAAAAATAAAAACTAAAGACAAACATGACAGCACGTCCAAGCATGCTGGTATGATAATGATCCAGAACTTAAAATTTTGAGTTTTCAAAAAGTCTGCTAGAGTTGCAGATCACAGCCCAAATCAGGAAGCTTTAAGGCTCATCTTTTTCATCTATACATAAAACAAAAGGAAAAGAAAATTCTAGATCCAAGGATGAGGGCAGCTAAAATGTTCAAATGAAAACCATTGAAACTATGCCTCAGTCACTATTACCAGAAGTCCATACTATCCATCAGCCCTGAATAAAAACATCACACATTTTAGGACTAGATTTATACACCACACACAGCAGAAGAGAAAGCTGAAATAAAGATTGAATAGCTTTGAGAGGAAGGGGATAGATAATCCATCTTTACTGCTTCACTTAAAAAATGCTCAGGAGCTCTCCAAGAAACATTTGTGTTTGCCATCCCTCTGTCTCACCACAACAGATGCACCCAGAAAGGCAGGTTTAGATGTCCTCAATTTCAGCTAAGCCCCGGCTCCTCGGATTTCCTATGAGCTGGCTGTGATTCCAAAGGTGCCTCGCCAAGAGGAAACAGCAGGCTTGGATCCTCGAGAGGAATTCAGGCTGGAATATGTGATTTAGTGCTGGCACCCCAGTCTATCTAATTGTTGCACTGGTACCCCGTGCTCCTCCATGGCCCTGCCTGACATGAGCACAGCAGGAGTGGAGTCAGAGTTGTGGATTCAGTGGCCCAGAAGTCACTTTGCAGTCTCAAGAAGGCAGAGACAACACTTCTCTTTGTCACTGAGCAGATTTCTTACCAAGGTCTCTGGAATGAGGCATAAACAAAACCCATGCTGCCTAGAATGATGGGGTTGTACACACCTATGGATACACCTGCCTGCTCCTAAAGGTTTTTTGCTTCTCCACAATTCACAGGAAAGATGAGTGCTCTACAACTCTCAGCTGAAGGAAAGGTTCAGGTTCCCCTCCCACCCTTATCCCCCTTTTAGCTTCCAAAGCATCCTCACAGTTCCATCCCTCACGTGAAGTACAGCATTAAATCCTTTAAGAGAAAATGTTTATTCATTTGCAGCTTTGTGTAATCAGTAGATAATCAGGACTGCATTTAAGAATGGCGCTTGCAGACACATTAAGCTAGTCTAAAAAAAAAAAAAACACCTCAGTAATGGCATATAAATTATCTTCAAACATTTCAGCTCGTACAGAATCCAGAATCAACAGAAATGCAGTGAATTTCAGGGAACTGTTTTAACAAATAACAAATGTAAACCAGTCCACAGCTTCCCAGAGAACAGGTACAGAGCAGCAACAACATATCCACTGCACCTAAGAGGGTTTTACCAGGTAAAGCTCATTGTGCTTATCTGTAAAAACACGAGTCACCTATTTATTTCAACTGGCTTTACCACACTTCTCACCAGCAAGAGCTCCACACTGAACAACTGTCACGACACATGTTACAGCTGGGATGGCACACAGAGGCCCACGACACAATTTCAGAAGGCTTCACCCCAAACACAGTAACACCTCACCTTTTCATAAGGCTTTAGGTGTCTGCCCACGCAGAGGAACACCATTCCACTTCAGAAGGCTGCAGCAGCTGCCCTTCTCATCCTTCAGCCCAGCCTTTTATCCCCCTGATGTTGATGCAGTGCCCCTGTGTGCCCTCTGTCCCCTCTGGGGTTGTTCAGTGCCCCTGGGCACTCCATGGCTCCTTCCCTTCAGTGCTGCTCACCTGTCCTGCACAGCTGGAGCCACTCAGGGATGAGGCTGGGCCACAGCCCCACTCCCAAACACCACAAACCCTGTGCCTGCAAACAACCCCTTCTTTATGCCCACAGGAATGGCTCCAGGAATGGGACCTTATCAGCTCCTCCTGCCCAGCCAGTCCTGTGCTCCACATGACAGCTAAAGCCAGCAGCAAGTCAGCCCAGGGACACCATGGAAAGCACCTTTATGGCTTTACACCTCTAGAACAGACTTGTGGCACCAACCTCCAAATTTAACATTGGAACGTATCATTTGTAAGACATAAGTGGTTATTTGTTGATCAAAATCACTACTCAAGTGTTTACAAATAACTAACAAATAATTGCACAACTTGGCACACGTTTGCAAATCAAGGAAAAAGAAATATTTAAACAATAAAGAGTCAAAAGTCAAGCAATAGTTACTAAAGCTGACATATTTAATAAACCAGCCTGTCTGTGGAAACATCAGGAAATATGATCTAATATCCAGAAAGAACCCTGTCATGTGTAACTCAGGCTTGCTGACTGTGCTGTCAGAGCCAAGCAAAGAACTCCATCCCTCTCGAATGCACAATACTAATTTGTGTATATACATCCTTACATATATGAACATTTACATAAATGTCTATATGTGTGTGCACACATCTATAAAAACATGCTACAAGGTGCCAGGTGACATTTTCAGCAGCACAGTGAATGTTAGCTTTGAATTTCTTTCTTTAAAATAAGAAAAATAATTATTAGCTGTTAAAAATAATTAAGAAGCTCTCTTTGGATTTTAGGATGTGAACACAGCTCCTTCTGCACTAAGGACTGAACTGAAAGGACCACCTTGTTACCCTGGGAGGGTTGAAAATAGCAGAGGCAGGAGGAGATGATTACTAACCTCTACAAAGAGAATTTAAGAAAAATAGCGTTTTTAACAAACCTTTGCTTGCTCAAAATGAATTTTAAAATATCACTGAGTGAGAGGCTGAAGGTATCCATTGTCTCACAAGAGTAAGAGGCAGACTGCATTTCAGCACAAAGATTCCTGTAACAATCCCAGTGACAGATTCCAACTAAAACTCCAGCCACATGAAACATCTCTTCTCAGTTGTTGCACTTAAGAGATGCACCCAAACTCATTGAAGCTCCTTATCAACACAAAATACAGAGATCAGACTTTAACAAGATTAACCTATTGTTAGCACTACCAGTACAGCTGAAGAGAAATGCACCAGAGAATTCAGTGCAGCACGCAACAGCCTTTTGCTTTTCAAAAGTGAGTTTTGAGGGAAGGACTTCAGCATTACCAATACAGAAATAGTGGTAGCTGCATTGGGGGGTGGGTTTGTAGAGGAAATTAAGCAGCAGAGTCTACTCTGCAAGAAAACCCCAGTTAGATCTGTCAGCTGGTGAGCTCAGGCAGCAATAAGAAAGGAGAAAAGGGGAAGAGAAGCCAAGAAGGGAAAGAGAAGAAAGGAAACAAAAGGGCAAAAAAAACCCAAAAAAACCCACTCTCAAAAGCACTTGAAACTGCATTCACAGAGGCAAGGGTAGACATACATAAGGCTGTGCAGCCCCTTTTCATCTATACTTTCACACACAGCTCTGCACCTTTCCACAGCTGTCATCTCAGCTGAGAGCCACCATTCGAGCACAGACAGGGTTTCACAAGTTTTACTCTGCAGGCAACAAAAGGCTTGGGAGAGCATATCTAGATTTCTGCCCACAGAAGTGGAGTAAAAATTGCTTGGATGTGGCTTTTCAGCCCATGCACCACCCTCATCCTCTGCTGCTCAGGCAGCAATCAGAAAGGCTCCTGAGGGTGCTTCTGCAGCCTGCTCTGACAGCACACAGCCCCCCAGCCACATTGCAAAGTAAATTTGGGGTGTATGTATTTGCCAAGAATCAGTATTTTCATGTAACATCAGTAACAAAAGAGATGAATGCTCTGCCTCTCCTTGATGACATTAAACACAAACAGGCATGTGTTTATTTAAAACCATACAGCAAAAGTGCAAGGGACTCAAAGTATCTGTACTCCAGGGTGAGGAGCAATTTAGGTTATTGCTGGAGCCTGGCAGCAGCTCCAGCACACAGAGATGCCAGCAAGGTATCATCAACCTGCTGGGAGTGCAATAGTTCAAAAAATAATTAACCTTCAGCACTCAAATACTCAATTCTTTCCCTGTCTGGAATTCATATCACAAATGTACTTTTGGACAAATTTACTTCAAAATCAGTCAGAAGGATGCTGCTCAGAAAAAGTAATGTTCACTTTTGAAGCTCAGTAAAAAATACTGTTCCCCTACAGTATTACAATTTACTCAAAGACAACCAAGAACAAGAAGCTTTTTTTAAAACAAAAAATAAACCTAACAACCCTCAGTGACTTGGTCCTCAAAACACAGCAATAGTTTTCCAGCAGGCATCATCATATTTATATTTCACACAGCTTTTAATGAAGCTGAGATATTTCTAAGAGGACCAACCAGTCTGAGAGGAAGGGTTGCTTTTTTTAAACTGTCAGCAGGGAGTGCCTCAGGACTTCAGCAGCCATCAGAAAAAGCATCATGAGGATATTTGAAAAGCACCACTCCTACAGAGTTAGGCAGACAAAAATCCCATTAAAATAAAACCCTAACAAAATGACGCAGAACAGAATTTTATTTTGAAATTCAAACCAAAGCATAAATCTTAGTAAAAAACAAAGCCAACTCCAGCAACCTACAAAATACAAAAGTCAAATAAACCACTTTAACCCCACATACTTCACTGGTGGATTGGGGGTGTTAGCCAAGGAGGCCTCAGCTATGCTCTGAGCTATTTCTGATAGGTGGAGGTTTTGTAATTTTCCAGCCTTGTGCAGGGGCAGAAGGAGAGCCTTTAGCTGTAGTGATGCTCATAAATATCTTCTCCCTAATTTTTTCCAGTAGTTAGTTGCAGTAAAAATACAGAGAGTCATGCAGTGATAGGTCCTAGTCAGTAGGCACTTCAGATACAGCAGTACAGTCACTAAAGCACACAGAGCGAGCAACTGGGAACTTTCTTCCTAACTAGTATCAGATGTTAAAAACAAACAAACAAACAAACAACAACAACAAAACAACAAAAAAAAACCCCAAACCAACAAAACAAAAAAAAAAGCAACAGTTTTTCTAATCCTCAAGTTGTTTGGCATCAGCAACTTAGACACTTCAATAACTAATAAATACAAAAGTCTAAGCTGGAAGAACTTTGTTTATACTTTGTGACATGCATGTATTTTCCACAATCAGTGTGTATTTCTATCTTACACAATCAGTGTTCTTCATAGCAGCTTAAAAATAAAAGGTTTGGGGTTTGTTTTGAAGTCTGGGGATGGGTTTGATTTGTTTTGTTTTCCAAATTTCTTTCTGTTCTTTCATTTTTAGGCAAATATGTCATCAATACCCCTCGGATTTGTTTTTATGTACAATTTCAGTCCCATCTTAGATGAGGCTCAGAAGTTTGGGCTATCTCTGTACCCTAATCGTTCTGTATGTCTGACCAAAACTTGATACACCACTCCACACCATGCCTTTACTAACCCAATTTCATTATAAAACCTCCCCCACACAAAATCTTTTCAGTGACCAGCGCTGCCAGCTGACACAGAATCCTTTTCCTGACACGTTCAAAAATGAACAATGCCATTTCACTGACCAAACTCTTATAGCCACCAGTATCTTCCCTGTGCTGCAGATTTCCCCTTTTGCTCAGCAGCCCTTGAGGTGGCACTATGAAAACATCCATCTGTGTTCAACAGCAAAGAAGGATCATTTGTCCCATCACAGAAAGGCTGGGGTTGGAAGGCACCTCTGGAGCTCATCTAGTTGAACCCTTCTGTCGAGGCAGGAGGCACAGGGTGGTGGCCAGGCAGAATCTCTCCAGAGGAGGTTCCACAGCCTCTCTGGCAGCCTGTTCCAGTGCTCAGGACTTTTGGTTCATATTCAGCTGGAGCTGGCTGTGTTTCAGTTTGTGCCCCTTGCCCTGCCACTGAGCTCTTGGCACTCACCCTTCAGATATGTGGATGCACCGATAAGATCCCCCTCAATTATCTTTTCTCCAGGCTAAAGAGGCCCAGCTTTCCCAGCCTTTCCTCCCAGGGGAGATGCTCCAGTCCCCTCCTCATCCCCATGGCCCTCCCTGAACCTTCTCCAGCAGCTCCTTGTCCTTCTTGCTCTGAGGAGCGCAGAATGGGACAGCGAGCTCCAAGCTGTGGCTTCAGCAGGGCAGAGGAGAGGGGGACATGCTGCTTTTCACGTGGCATTTCCCACGTTGCATTTAGAGATGCTCACACGGAGCCTCGGGCACCAGCAGGACCCGCCCCGGCTGTGCCACCGCGGGCTGCGGGAGGCGAGGCGGGGACGCGGCCGGGGCGGCAGCCGCGGAGCGGATCCCGGCAGATCCCGGGCCGAGTTAAGGACCACGGACAGATTTTTGTGGATGATGTTCGTGCCCGGTTTGGCTCTCGTGCCCTCTAGGGGGCCGCGCCCGCCAGCGCCGGCACCGCCCGCATCACCATCACCATCATCACCATCATCACCATCATCACCATCATCACCATCATCACCGCCGCTCGCGGCAGTGACAGGCACCCACACGGAGGGAGAAGAGAAGCCGCTCAAACCCTTCATTAAAATTAAATAAATAAAGGAAAGAAAGAGGCTAAAGCTTGACAGAGAGGGTAGGGCACATCCTCTTCCCACAGTCCAAGAGAAATCTCCAAAAGCAGCTCGGGAGGGAAAGCGCTGATATTCCACTCACAACTTAAAACTCAGACAGATATCACATTTCATTATTTGTTTTTGTTTTTTTTTATTACTCCCAATACAATGAACTGCCACTTGCAGCAGGGCTTAAAGCAAAACTCACAGCAGGACTTAAGAGCAAGACAAATTGAACACAAAAACAAAACCACCCAAGGACAAACAAACAGCAAAAACACCTCCACAAAAAACAAACAAACAAACAAAACACCCACCAAACAAACTAAAAATACCAAAAAAAAAAAAAAAAAAAAGAAAAACCAACCCCACCACCTTCCTCCTGAAACCTGAAAAACTACATAGTCCAAATGAGAGCTATTTCTTTGAATGACACCCCGACTAACACAGAAGAGACTTTGAGGAAAGTGTTTGGCAATTCATAACAAAACTTCTTCAAAACCAAGCAGAGGAAATACATTAAAACTCCCTGCACAAAGTAAAACACGACTTCCACTTTGTTATCTGAATCTGTACATTTCTTTCCTTATGTGTCAAGGGATGTGCTACAAGGTGTACATCTTCCATCAGATTACCTAGGTAAATCACAGCAACTGGCTCAAAGCTTTGATTGCAGCAGTGTTCTTTTCATTCTCAAATCGTTTAGGATGCAGTCAGCTCACCCCCACTCCAAGCCCTGCGGTTTGCAGGCACTAAAACCCAGCAAAACTTTTCACTTCCAGGCTGAGATTACTTTTTTATATTACTTTTTAAAGAAAAAAGCCAAAGCACTATTCCTTCTATTTGCAACACACAGCTATGCCTCAGTCTCCCACAAAAAAACAGTTGGAATGTGAGAATACTAACAGCAGATTAGGACAAATTCATACAAATGTCACAGTTAATGTCCAAAACATCATGTGTCACTGTTTTTCCCCTCCAACCCCCAACAAGCTTCTCAAAACACATTTCATACACAGGGTCACTGTTCTGGCTGTTTATTTAATTAACATGACAACCCAGAGTACACAGGATTTCTTTCAGTTCCCCAGCTTTGCATTTTCACACTTCAGGCAGAAAGAGCAGAAAGTCACTACTGTACTTTACTTTTCTTGCCAGTATGCCATAATATACATTTCTTGATTTAACCAATCGACAAAAATAGATTCTGATCCCTTTGTGAGAGTTTCAGCAACAGTTTTAACATTTTTGTGAGGCTGAAAGAGAAATGAAAAAACCCAAGTAGAGCAGGTTTGCGTAAATGAAGCCGTGCAAAAGAAAATAAAGCATTATGTCTGGAATCCCTGGGTGATTTTTCCTGGAGTCTTACTTTAATATTTTACATGGTTGTGTTTAAGCAAGTTACCAGATGACATAACTCCTCAGTATTCCTTAGTTTTTAGTGACCTAAATGGCAATGCCATTAAATCTTATCAGAGTAATTACAGCTCAATAAACCCTATTAGCAGGAAGAATATGGTATATAAAACCTCACATGCCGAGTAGACACAAAGTTCAGTACCTAAATTCAATCTGCCAGCTCCCCTCAAAAATTTTGCATTTCTCTATGCTGCACCCTGATCGCTCCCATTTTCAGGCCAGAGCACAGGATTCGTATTAGTAAAATTTGGTTAGAATATAAGGGTTCATGTCTCTACTTTTTTAGGTAAAATCAAGAAGAATCAGCAAAGGGGAAGAAGCAACATGTTCCTGGCACTATCAAAAATGAGAAGAGAAAAAGTCTTAATTTTCCCCTTGGGGAAAAGGGAAAAAAAAAAAGAAAAACTGACAAATATATTTCTTTTTCTCCACTGTTTCTAGGATCTTATCACTGCAGAGATATCTTTGACCATGTGAACTGTTAGAGTATTGTCTTCTCAACTCCACAGACAGGCGGTGATAATGACATCCCGGCACAACTTTCCCAGGCTAGGGACTGGGAACAGAGTTACCACCCAGAACCCCATGAAGAAACAGTCACTCAAGCAAAAAAACCCACTGCTGCTGCTGAAGGAAGATAGACAAGTCTGGCACCAAGGTTACCAGTCTGAAAAAATAACTCTTAACAAGGAGAAAAGAGATGGGAAAGATGCAGCAGAATAAAACAGCTACCAAGTCTCAAACCAGCAGAAAATAAGTGACAGACCCTCAGATGTCCCTCGGGAAGGCAAAGAGATTTCTACTTCTCCAACTGCCCAGAAGGGGGGCAAACCAGAAATACAAAAGGAAAATGGATAGAAAACCTGTCTGCCTTAGGAGGCAGAGAGCACGGGCAGGAATTTGTACGTGGAGCTGCTGGCCTGGCAGCTGGGGACGTGGGAGAAGCTCCTCCATCCCAGTGCTGCCTCCTGGCATGGATCAGGGCAAGGAAGGCTCAGCACCCTCTCTCACACAGGGCTGTGTCACCCACTAGCTGGGGGACCAAGAAGTCCTTCAGGTAAAAAAAAAAATCCTGCAAAAGCAAATCAAACTATTTGCAGCAGCTGCAAATAACACATACTTGTAATAAATCCAAGGTAGCTGAAAGCTTCCCTAAACAAAACAAGCAAAACTCAAAAGCAAAATCAGGAGTCTTCAGCGTGGTTTAAATTTGCCCAGCTACAATCTGTTGGGCTGCCCAACAAGGCAAAATCATCCCCTTGGACTGCTGCATGTCAAGATTAGCACATTAATCAGAGGCACAAGCTCTGGAGCACATGAGCATTATAATATTTTAATGGGAAAAAACAACATATAGAAAACGTTTCTGCTCCCCTCCCTACCCCCACTAACCTCCTCTCCTCTCTTTAGGAAGAGTTAAAATGTTTGCAAAACCCTGGAGACAAAACTCCAAAAGCCATCTTCTTGGTGGTGCTTTTGCATTTACTAAAAAAAAAAAAAAAAAAAAAAAAAAAAGGTATTTTTTCATTCATTCATTCCCTGTCTTATGCATCCATTCACAATTTTGCTGGGCATCCTCTTTCAAGTCTAGCTGAGCAAGCCCTGAAGGAGCTGAGCATCCTCAGCCAGCCTTGATGAAATAAATCACAGGGAGATAACACTCAGCTGGGAGCAAGATCAGGCACACACTCCTCAATGAGATCTACACACACACCAGGCTGGAAGCTTTTCACTTGGCCAAAGCTGGGGAAGAGAGAGAACATATACAAAAAGCAACCACAAAAAGCACAGAATTAAACTGAAAATGGGGAAAGGATGCTTTTAGCAACAACAGAAGGTTGCATCATGGTACTACTGAATTTTGGACGGTGGCTTTTTTAATGGAAGATTTTCTTTTCAAATTCTTTTTGGAACTGGTAAGATGCTTACACAAGGTGTGCTAATACAATATCCATATTGTCAGTTTGCAATTCCTGGTACTGTCCTTTACATCACAATGCCACATAGATTCACCTTCAAATTCTAGCAGAGAAGAATTCAGATCAAAATTGAGATGTGTGTGATTAAAAAAGAAAAATTCAGAAATTCCAACTTTCACAGAATCTCTTATTAAGAGAAACAGTCAGATATGAAGGGTATCAAATTCTGGAAAAACAAAAGCTCAATTAAGTGCTCAGCAATAGGAAAGGTTACACAGGAGGTGATGGGAAAGATCTCTAAAATTTTGCCTGATGTTACTCACTAAATTCAAGTACATATTTCAAAGCAATAAAGTGGATCTATTTCCTGATGAAAATTATTAGCAGCTCACAGATGTACAAACAAGACCAGAAACATTCAGGGGATGTTTTTTAAAAATAGAGGGTCAAGAGAAGACCTGGTTTTCTTTCAAAGACCTCATGTCTATTTTTAACATGCTATATTTAAAAACTTTCCAAAAGAAAAACATTTACCTACACTTTCTTTAAGTCTACAGGGAGCTGATTTTTGCTATAAACATAAACTTTGTTTGCTGTAGGAGAGTCCCACTTCTCTCATCATCCTTCAAGGTCCTTACAGAGCTGTGTTTCAGCTTTTCCATTTTTCTATCATGCTAGAATTTATTTAAGAGAGCAGCTTTTAGGGAGAGAAGTTCACATACACACAGCCACATTTTGCTAAAAAAAAAAATACAGAAAGTCTCCCCAAACTCCAAAGTAACCATCCATTTCTAATCACACAGAGACACAAGCAATACCAGATCTCATTATTGATTAATAGTGAGTAAGAACAAAAGAAAGAGAAATTTGCCAAAATCCTGCAGTGGTTGAACGGAACAGTTGCCAGCTAACTCCAGCCCAGCTCCACAGCCTGGAAGAAGGAATTGCTCGGGGCAAAACTGGCCACTGTCCCCAAGTAATGCAGCACCAGGGGGGGAAAGAAGTTCTACCTTGTTATCCATCACCAGTTCAACGTTGTGGTACATGCAGGAGATTTGAAGTCCCTCCACAAGATAAGACAAGGACCATGGTCACTGAGTTTTGTCTCAGAATGATCACACTTAGAGATGTTAACTAAAAGGCTGCATTTATTGGAAGTGTGAAAGCAGGTGGAAAATATGTTTTAAGACCTTACAAATGATTATTGTAATAAACCACCAGAAATGCCTAGCATCACCAAGTAAGCATAAACAGTTTTAATTTTGTGCCTTATTGTACTTAAAAATTACTCTTACACTATTGCCTCTCAATTCCTGTTTAAGTCAGAACTCGGTCAGTTTTCTACTTTTTCACACTGTATTTGTCTGTGGTAAATATTTACTTTACCTAAACAAAACTGTTAAATAAATAAGTATGTTTGTCATAAAACACGTCTCAAGTATATAAGGTTGTCAGGCCCTCTTCTAAGAAATGTCAATATCAACCACAAAGGCATGTAATCAAACAATTTCCAGGAACAAACTAGCCACTCACACCATATAGTTAGATCCATTACTTGGAAAATACTTGCCTGCTTATCCAGCAAGCCACCTGAAAGAAAACCTTAGGTGTATGACAACGCACTTCACTTGATGACAGTGCAGAGTCCTTTTCAATACTAATTGAAAAAGAAAACTTAACACCGTTTGATACTTGTTTCCCCCCAGGTTTCCCTTTCCACTGCTCAGCAGGGGTTGCGCTGACTTTCAAGACGCTCAGTTTACACTTGACCCGTCGAGTGATATTGTTTGTGAGACAATCTTAAATCTCAAAACAACTGAGAAACACTTCAAGTGCAGAACCAAGCCCACTTTGTGTCCGTGTCAGGACTCTACACAGCAGTGCAGTTAAAGGTACCGGTGCCAGGTTCCTTCTTTCTCCACTTTTTTTGAGGCGCGCATTGAAAGGAACGCATCTCTGGTAATGAAGTTCTCACCCAGCCTTTCTAATCACAGCCTCTCAAAGGAAACAAAGTTGAGATAAATCGCGTGTGCCTCGCACCGGCTCCCACAGCCACGGCAGAGCCGGAGCTATTGATTACACAGGGAGGCAAAGTGCAAAGACGAGCCCCGGCGTTCGGGCTACCGCCCCGATAAGGCACTTCTCCCACGGAGCGGACGAGCTGCTCGGTGAGCCGAGCACACACAACCCTTTCAAGCTTAAAGCAAGTTTTAAAAGGCTCAGCTACCTTTCTAGGAAACTACACGTTTGAAGCAGCGGGGCTCCTAAGTGATGCTGGGAAAGCCCGGGGCTGCGCTGGGGCAGGTTTCCACCGGCTCCGAGAGCCAGGAGGGCACCGTCCACCCCAGCCCTCCCTCTGCCAGCTTTAGGAAAAGCCGGCGCCGGCGACAAGCACACACCCGAGCCCTCTGCCCGTCGCCCGCAGCCGGGGCAAGTCAGACGGGTCCGCAGAGCCCGGCTTCAGCCCGGCTTCCCCCCGGCCCCGTCCCGAGGCGTCCCGGGGCTCTCCGCACCCAGAAAAGCGCGCACCGTGCGCGGCCCCTCCGGCCAGGAGCGGCGTGCGGGCGCCGCTCCCCGCGCCGCCGCCGGGACCCCCGGCAAAGTTTGGGACGCGAGTCCCCCCAGCCCCTGCCCTACCTGCTCCCGGGGGATGCAGGGCAGCGAGGTCCTCCGGTGGGTCTTGTTGCCGCCGCCGCCGCCGCCGCCAGACATCTCGGGGGAGATCATGGAGCTGGACCGCCGCCGCCGCCTGAGCACCGGGGCTTCGTCCGCGGCCGGGGGGGCGGCGGGAGGCTCGGCCAGCGGGGCGGCCCGCCGCGGGGGCCAGAGCCGGTCGGCGTAGCCGGCCAGAAGGATGCCCAGCAGCCCCAGCAGGTAGGCCAGGTAGGGCCGCCAGGACGCCGGGACCCTCTCCAAGGCGACGAGGGACGTGGTCTTGGCCGCGCTAGTCACGGCGAGCATGAGGACGCCCTGCCTCAGCTTCAGCACCAGCCATGTCACGGCGGCCAGGCAGCTCAGCACCACCCCCGTGGCGGCGAGGGAGAGCAAGTGATCCTCCTCCTCCTCCACCTCCTCCTCCTCCTCCTCCTCCCCCGCCGCCAGCGCCGTCTGCGCCACCGCTTCCCCCCCGCAGCAGGCGGCCAGCAGCAGCAGCGCCGCCGCCCGCGGCCGCACGCCGCCCCGCACCGGGCAGCGCCCCGCGCCCGAGAAAGCTCCGGCCAGGCACGGGGGCACCGCTCCGGGCGGCCCCCAGCCCCAGCCCCGCGGGCCCCGCGCCAGCCTCGCCGCCGGGGCCAGCAGCATCGAGAGGGAGCCGGCGCTCAGCGCCGAGCAAAGTTTCCGGCGGCGCCGGGGCTGCCGCGGCGGCGGCAGCGGCGCGGTCCGGGCGGGCGCCCCTCGCTCCGCCGCTGCCGCCCCGCCGCCCGTGGGCTCGGCGGGCTCCCCGCGGCCCCAGCCGCGATGGGCGCCCGCCCCGGCCTTATCGGCAGCCGGGCAGGGTCCGGGAGCGGCCCCGCGGGCAGCGCCTGCCGAGCGGGGGGCGGCGGGCCGGGGGCGCTCCCCGCCGCTGCAGCGCCGGCGGTTCCTGCGGAGCGCCCCGCTCGCCCCCTCCCCGCGCCCCTCCGCGACCACCTCGGGCTCGGGGCGGTCAATTAAAATGTCTCTTTAAAAGTACAGGACTGGGAGACACGCGGAGAAATCCTAAGCGGTGTAAGAAAATGGGCAGGGGGATGAGGCAGATGTACCACCTCGGAAGTGCTGCTTAATTTCTAGGCCATCCTTTGCCTTGCGGGCGCTCCCGGCGGAGGCGGAACGGCGCTGCCCGCCAGAGGGTCCTGCCCCGTGGGTAAGGGGAAGGAGCCTCCCGGTCGTTGTGCATTGCCGGGAATGAGAGATGATAGGGAAAAAGAAATAATAAAGCCCAGGGCTTAAAAAAAAAAAAAAAAAAATCAAATAAAAGGCCAGTGGAACCGCGGCAGAAGTTGCGAAGTCCTGCCGGGAGGGCGAGAAAGAGACCTGCGGGAGAAACTTGAACGTAAGCCCGCTTGGGAAGAGAAAAAGAGGACGAGCGAAAAGGAGAGGGTTTCCCTCCTGAACGCTGCAGGGCTAGTCCTGGAGCTTTCCACGGGAAAAGCGCTCCCCCCGGCCGGGAGAGGAGGCTGCCCAAAGCCCTGGAGCAAACTTACACCGAGCAAGCGGCCAAAGCCGGGCAGTGCTGGAGGCGATACCGAAGGAGGCTGAGGGGAAAAGCGGGGGCTTTGCCGCTTCCAAAGGTGCCGGAGCGACTCCCGGGAAGGGCAGCCCGGCCCTGCCCTGCGCTGCCCCGGAGGAGCTCCCTGGCACCGGCCGCTGGCAGCCAGGGCATAAATCCGCCTGTCAGGGTGGGGCAATTACGAGGCCATAAAAGAGTCAGGAAGATGGATGTTTATGAGTGATTATTACGGGTTGTGTTGTTGTTTTAATAGGAAGCCCAAACTAGAATCCCAAAGCCAGCGGGCTACGGTCCTCTGAAGCATTATGGGTTTCCAGGCTGTAGCTCCATCCAAAAGCCGCTGTTCCCTTCCTCAAAACCTGCCTCACTCTCTGCTCGGGGCAGACTCTGGCCCTGCCCCTGGGCTGCCCAAAATTTGCCCTCACATGAGTGTAATCAGGTGCAGACTAAGTCTGTGCAAAACCCCGGGTCCCACGAAGAGCACGGAGTAATGTATTTAACACTTAATACGAACCACAGAAAAAATACAATCACCAGCTGTCAAGTGACAGAGCATTAGGAGTCAGGAAACGAACAGATTAGAAAACAGAATTTCCCAGCCCTCTTCCCCCTTGCACATCCACAAATCACTAATTTGAGACAGATTTATAGCCTTTACATATTTATTGGTGCATCTATCTGGATATCATGCCTATCATCCAGGATCTGAGTATCTGAAATGGTAGCATTAGTGAAGCATACTTGGGATTTTTATTAGAAATGGGTCATAAAAACTGAGTCTGTTTTAAAATAATAGTTTTCCAGCCTATTATGGAATATGGATTTATTAGTCATTTTTATGTTTGAAGCTTGGTTTGAAAACAACCTAGATATTGTTAGCAAAGTTTGGCTCTGAGGAATGGAAAGCCTCTGGTTTTTTTAAAGGTTAAGGGGCCAGATTAAGAACAGCTGGAAAGGTTTGGAGTTTATTCTGGTGAGACAGCAATCAGCAGGTTGCCATACACATCTAGAAAAACATAGCTGCTTCCATCTACCCTAAACATCAACTTCCCAGACACAGAACAAGCACCCAGATAGTAATAATTACATGACTTTTTTTTCCATATTTTTTAAATAAAAACATGCATCTTTCATGTGTTTCTAAGTCTACATGCATCAGAACAAAATGCAAATAAATGGATATTGCAACACTGGATAAAACACATGCAGCAGTTACAAATCAGATAGATCAGACTTTTGATCTAATACTCCCTACCAAGTAGCATTTACTTACATCTTAATTTATCTCCACTTTGTTACTTTACACTTATACCTCCTGATACCAGACATAGTGACACTTTAAAATAAAATAATGAAAGCAAAAAGAACTAGAGATATAAACACTCCCTATCTTATTTGCTGCCACCCCATTTAGAATTATACTATGCAGATAATTGATTATATTCTTTTAATTCCTTAAGCTAAAACATTAATTATTCTGTTTAGATTAAAAGCAGCAGCATTTTTTTTTTTGGCTGGACATATTCTAGGTTCTTTCCAGTCTCACATGAAACAAACCAGACCTCCCAAAGGCATCGGCCACTTTCTGCACTGAAGTTGTAAGAATAAAATAAAATTAAGAGTCTTTTTTCTTGGTATATCGATTCTCACATCCTGCATTAGGTAGCATGATGGAAATCAAGGCTCACAAAGTCAAGGCACAAATTCTCATGTATTGGGAAGATGAATTTGCTGTGGCCTCTACCATGTGGGCTTTGATAAAAATACCACTTCTGCATGTTTCTGAATGAAACAATGTAATTGTCAGTTATTCATCTACTGTCTAAGGGTGTTTCAGGCCACTCTGTTATGAAGATCTTTCACACAAAAAGCAGCAGTGATTTAATTTTAGAGTCTCCATCAAAATCACTACCAGGTGGGAAAGCACGGTGGGACATGAGCCAAACAGAACACGAGTTGCACAGAAAATGAGAAATAATGACCATCGAGGAGATTTCCTGTGCAGGGACACACAAAAACAAGGGGAAAGGCAGGAGGGTATTTGTGTTATTTCATTCTTCAGGGTATGATTCCACTGGATTAGGCTGTCTGTAGCTGACAGGTACTCCTTAAACAGCATGTTGAGCATATCGTTATAGTCACCTAAAAATTCTGTCTTGCTTCTCTAGAGAAGAGAAATTCTGGGAAGGCAGAGGTCTACCTCTGCAAATAGTCAGCAGCTCAAGACTTCCCTGAAGTTCTGCTGCTGCATCTTTTTGGCACTTGCAGACTCAGCCTCCTTTTGATGAATAGGTGTCTATAATAACCCAGAGAAAATAGGAACCATTCCATATGATGAGGTCACTCTATCAGTCATTCACCAAAGAAACTGCAGCAGTTCACACTCCAGAGAAAACCAGAAGCTACCCCTTCTATTTTCCACTTGCAGCACAATCTTCCACAGTGATGGTAGAGACTTCTTGTGGAGACTGCAAAGGAGACAAATCCAGGAAGTTTCATGGGTTACTGCCACAGAAAGGTCTGTAAGAAAATAAAGGTGAACATCAAGTTAGTTAAAAAAGCTGAACTGGCTTTAACTGAAAAAAAAAAAAAAAGCAGTTTGCTGTGGACAACAAAGATCAGGAAATGGATAGTAAAGAAAAGGAGGTGTAAAGAATTTTTGGACAACTGACTATTCCCCAAGACATAATCATCTGTCTCAGAATCACTTCATCCTTAGTCACTGATGAAGAAGATAAAGTGAATTTTACGTGTCATTAGCAACAGCACTTTTACCTAATCCTCTCAGCGATTTACAATTCTCCATCCAAAGGGAGAAACAATGATTTCCCTGACCACTAAGGAGAGGGGGAGAGATCTTACCATGGAAATGTTTAGCCCAACTATCCAGGTCAGCACCTGTTTGGTTTGTCCATGCCTCTCTGCAGTCTTTTCTCATGCTGCTGCTGGTTTGTGGTCTCAGGGACTGCACCACAGCTGCTCTGGGAAACCACCACAAACACGTACAGGACCACTTCCCATGACAGGTTACATGGACTGTGCCCCAAAAATAGTGGAGCAACACAGCAGAAGTCCCAAACCCTGCAGAAATGCTGTGATTGAGCTAAGTGATATTCTCTTCTGGGGGTAAAGAAGTAGTGAAAATGAAGTAAAATAGTGAAAATGTAGTGAAAATGAAGTAAATGCTGCACCATGTCCTGCTGAAGTGTGCCATGGGGTGGGGAAAGAAGAAATAGAGACAATCCTGTGCATACATTTTCAAGGTCACCACTCTTGGTCTATACTTATGGTAATTATTCTTACATCTTTTTGTTAATTTTTTTCTTACTCCTTATCATTTAACTTTCCTCAACTTCTTATGATGTTGCATATGGATAATTCTGTATAAATTTTAATACTGCTACCAAATATTAATTGACTGAGTAAAGTTAAATTTGCCTAATTTGTGAAATGTACTGTGGTTAGAACCTATGTGATTAGTGGTAATGTTCTAGACTTGAATGCTAGTTTTCTGTGTAAGGATCTCAAATTATTTTACAACATTACTATGCCATTAAAATCCTCAGTAGTTTAGGTAATGATCAGTACATTGCATGACAGATAGATACATCTGTTTACTGGAGCACTTAAAAATATGGTTATTTAAAAATATGAACATTTTTTTGACTTCAGTAGCATTTCACAGACTACCACATGAAATTCAATTGAAAGTTTTGAAAATTACAAATTTTTCACGTAACTCATTAAACATCCAGAATAATATGTAGTAAAAAAATTAATGTGTGAGTTATCTCGCTGATTCAATGACTTTAATAGTGAATGTGGCATTGAAACATATTTACCTTGTGAATTAGATTATTTTTATATCATTTTCAGCAAAGAAGTAGTAAATAATATTATTTTGGAGTTGAGTGCAGGCATACTAACAACACCCACACTGCATGTGTTTATTTAATTCACAATTTCAAGGTTTTCTTCATAAGGGGAATGTAAAATACATTACTGAGGTATGTAATGAATAAAAATTAAGTTCTATATTGTGGAGAACATCCACTTGATGACAAATCCGATTTATTAATTTATGAAAATTTCCATTGCCTTCCATTGTGGTGTGCATAGAAAGAATTACAATTATTGTATTAGTAAAACAATTAGAATCCTCCTGCACTGTAAAGAATAGGCTGATTCAGATTTTCCCAAGCACAGAAGTGAGTTTTCAGTCTCTCTAAGTCTGTTATACTTCCACTAGAGGCAATTAAGGAAGTACAAATTTTGTATTTCAAAATAAGAGTGGAATGTGATTACTTTTAGCTTACATGAATGATCATGCTAAAATAAAGGAGTAAAATTCCAGCTCAGGAGAGGAAAGAATGTAACTGGAGCATTTTAAATGTTATCTTTTGTAACTTTTATATATTTTTATTTTTGCCTATGTATCTTTTGTCAGTCCAATCATGGAATCATGGAATGTTTTGAGTTGGAAGGGATCCTAAAGGTCACCTTCCACTACCCCAGGTTGTTCAGAGCCCCATCCAACCTGGTCTGGAAAATTTCTAGGGATGGGGCAGCCACAGCTTCTCTGGGCAGCCTGTGCCAGGGCATTATCACCCTCATACTAAAGAATTTTTTCCTAATGTCTAATCTAAACCCACTCTCTGTCAGTTTGAAGCCTTTTCTCCTTGTTCTGTCACTCCAGACTCGTGTAAAATACATGTGAATGGAAATTTTTTTGATGATGCCCATGGAGGGAATCTCATTTTCAAAGAGTGATTCCATTTTTTTGCATCTGAGAATTCACATTATGCAGAGGTTTTTGCTGCAGAAGTGAATCTTGTGCTTTGGGTTGTAAAACACACTTTTAGCAGTGACCTGTTATTTTTGATAGAAATGTCCTATAGCAATGGGATTACAAGCACTCTGTTTTGTTGGGTTCTTTTTAAAGATGCTAACCTTCATAATACTTGAATGACTGTCCCAGAAATTTGGTTTCATGTTTTTTTCTCTCATAAGTTTGGGTTCAGGAAAAAATAACGTTTCAAAATTCTGTATGTTATAATTTTGAAGCCACCTGAAGTACTGGTTTTGAAAGCAAATATTCACCTTCTTTTAAAAGTAGTATTTGGAAGTACACTGGCTGGTTCAAATCTGCACAGGACCCTCTGGTTATTTTGTGTTTCAAATGGTGCTTAATTTTCTGATCACTGAGTTAAGTTTAACTCTTCCACTGTTCCTTTTTTTTTTTTTTGAATATTCACTTTAAAAACTTCTCACTCAACAAATTTGAGTGGATACATAAATGCTTGTAGAATGGAGCCCTATTTCTCATAAGTTTTCATTTGACTGGACTATTCAGCTCCTTGGTGTCTAAACACCAAATATTCTCTCAGTCTCTTTTTTTTTTAATCTGGTGGTTTTGTTGGGTTTTTTTTCCTAATTCTTAGAAATATTCTGTAGAAATATGAGGAAGTCACAAGTTCCTCTAACAGGAATTTCAATGCTCTTTCATATAATGTGGTTTGTTACAGTTTTGGGAGACAACACTGAAAAATCAAGATATTTACTAACCTGAATATGATCTTTGTTTTGAGTTCCATTTTATCTTTTGTTCCAGAGCTAACAGTTCCAAAAAATGTCAGCAATTTACTCTTATTTTTAAGTAGTTCTGTAAACACACTAGGTTTTATGCCTTCTGATTTTGTGATTTATAAGTGTGCAACTTTTTTTCCTAGGAAATGGAACAGATATTTTCAAAGCATCTTTTCTTAGTAACACTGAAAAAATGAGTTCTGCTTAAACAGCTGAGAAACAGAAATGTAGGCTGAAAGTGAATTTTAACTAGTGTTTTGCAAGGAAAATGACCAAATCTCTAAGAGTGAAGGGAAGCTAAGAATGAATACTTGTTCTACTGATTAACCAAAAAAAAATTAATTTAATTGAAACAATTCTCACTCGACATGTAATGCACACAATCAAAGGTACAGGCTCATTAATAACTTACTAATGACAATCCCCCTCTGAGCCATGTTAGGAAGTTTCTTTTAGAGTGAAAAAAAATTGTAATGCTAAGTCTTAATATTCAAGAAACAAATTTGATTTGGAATCAAATTATTGTAGTTAGATAAGTATCTAAAGATGCAAGTAAATATTTAGTGGGATTTTCAAAGATTGTTTACCTTACTGTGCCTGCATCCAAAAATTCTTCAGCTGCCTCTACAGTGCTCTGCTTCTAGTCTTAAACCAAGTGCTAAAGTTTCATTTCTGGGTCATGCCTGGAAGAATTCTCAAGCACAGTTCCTCCACCTGTATCACTTTTAAAAAATTCCCAGAGGCACGTGGTGAGCACATGCAGCAGCTTCCCAAAATCACCAGTCACAAAGGTTGGAGTGCTGGGTAGCAAATTCCTCTCATTCTTCAGCTGTGCTTTAAATTCCTGTCCATGGAATATTTTGTTAATCTTGCCAGCCTTGATGATGGATCTTTTTCATTTTGTGTAAATAAATAAAAAATATCTGTGGTAAAAAGGGAGAAGCAATGAGTATGACACCACAGCCTTGTGGTAGGAACATTCAGTGAGGGGCAGAGACACCTGGATCCTAGCCCCTGTTCCAGAGGCTGGTTTCTAGAAGATTTATAGTGTAAATGTTGAAAATAAGATTTAAAAAAAATATTTAAAGTACATAAAGTAACCACTGGAGTAGGGACAGGTGTCTCCATCATGAATATCCCTATTTTTCATGGTTGCCAGATTCCATAGCTCTATGAGCTGTGCACCCAGACCTTCACATGGCTAGAAGCCACAATACACATTCTTGCCCCATGTGCTGGGAAGCAGAATCTCTCAGCAGGAACTGGTTGTGGCTCTTCAGGAATTCCACCAGCCCCTTTCCATATTGGGCTGCATTAGCCATGCAGCTGAGCCCTAAATCAGCATTATATCACCTTCAACAGGCTGGACTGCCATGCTCCACCTCACAACACAGAAATTCCCTCATGTTGCAGCTCCTTCTTGGGGATTTGGTCCCAGGTGGCTGAGAAACAAATATATCAAAAATATCTGTGAAATAATTCTGGCCTTTGACACTGAGTCTCAGGGGGAGCTAAATCTTGCAATGAAAGTTACACTCGTGAACATTTTCGGGCTCCCTTTGAGATGTTATCCTAGATCCTGACATCTTGACATTTCCTTTTAAGCACAAAGAGGATATAACTGACCCTATCATCGAAATATAAATAATTTATCCATTTTAATATTGGGTTGCTTTAATATTATCTCCTCTACCACCCCCAAAAGGAGCAAGTGGCATTATCCATTTCCAAGACTGTGTAATCCTGTGCAGCATCAGAACATGTACAGGTATTATGCAGTGAACATGTACAGATATTTTGAAATATACATGTACAGATATTATATAGTGTGCATGTACAGATATTATGCAGTGTACATGTACAGGTACTATACAGTGTACATTTACAGATATTATGAAATGTACATGTACAGATTTTATGCAGTGTGCATGTACAGATATTATGAAATGTACATGTACAGGTATTATGCAGTGTGCATGTACAGATATTATTCAATGTACATGTACAGATATTATTCAGTGTACAGGTATTATGCAGTCTGCATGTACAGATATTAATGCTGCACAATCTCACACTTGTCATGAGATGATTTTCTTGGGGAAATGAGGAACTCACTCATAGGCTAAGGTGGCTTACAGACATGCCACAGAGTAAGCTTTAGGCACAGCACAGGGGGATTTGACTCCAGTAAAATCAAGGGAACCACCTGTTCCCATCTGAGCCTTACCTGACTCACTCGGCCATTCACACCAGTACAAGAGCATGAGGAATTTTAACAGCAACTTTGCTGAGCTTAATGAAATTAATTTCCTAGTCCCACCAACTGCTCCAATTTGTTTCCAGGTCCAACACAAGAACCATATGGAGAGAGGCACAGAAAGAGGTGGGCGGTGCGTGCCGTTCCTCACCATCTGTGCAGGCAAGCCGTGCTGAGCCAAAGGAGGAGCAGGTCATGGCTCACACAGGTCAGAGCCTGTCTGAGAGCCAGCAGGCACCACAACAGCAGCTGCCACACGTGGGAAGGTGTTCCTGGAGCTGCCCTGCGAGATGAGGACAGCAAGGGGTCAACTGGTAGTGGGTGAACACAAATGCCTGAGAAGTGAAAGCCTGTGTTGAGGGAAGGGGTAAAAACCGACTGAGTGGGGAACATTGTAAAGGCATAAGTGATCCAGCAACTTAAGATGCTGACATGAAGGTTTTTATTGCAGTAGAAAGCCCTGCATTTACTAAGAGCTGGACATTTTGCCCAAGGCTTCATAACCTTATAATGTAACATTATTCCAACTGCTATTGCTTTCTCAGCAAAAATTATAAAAATACAAACACATTTTAAATCCTATGGCATGTGTTTCAGTAAGATTTATAGATGAACCTATCCACTGTAGAGCTGTGTTCTCAGACAACCTGCCCTGCACCTGCAGAGGGCTGGGAGGATAATTATGAGCACTGAGAGCCTACACCAGGTGTTCCAGGAATGGAGAAATGCCATCTTTGGTTGGCTGGCCTCAGGAGGCAGGAAAACAGCAAGAGGAAGTGCTTGTGTCTGAGCTGGCATGGGCCATGCAAGCCCTCTGCTGCTGGCAGCCTCCTTGCCCTGCTCCTTGCCCCAGACAGGCAGAGGCAAACACAGAATTTCTGGGGAAGGCTGAGGTGCTGAAGGAAAGAGGGCTGTGAAAGAGGAGTGCCTGCAAATGAAGGGAGCACGAGACTCAGAGGACTCGTGTTTCCAACTCAACACATTCCAGAGTGCAGGGGGTTGCTTCAGAAAGATGAGGTGTCACTTCTGTGCTTGGATAATGAAGATTTTGCATTTTAGGTTTTTATCATAAAGAGTTTGTAATAAAATATTCAGCAGGAATGTTAATGTTTTGTGCCTTGGTGTTTTCTTGTCAAGATGATTAATAATTTTAAACAAAAGGGAGTAAATAATAGTTAGCCTTTATCTAGTAAGTGACCAACTTTGGACTTATGTTTTCCCAGTATTGGAAACATTCATTTTCACATCCTCTTAGCATGTTAAGCAATACCAGGAAAGCAATCTTAAAATTTAGAGCAAGATTTTTCACCTCAAACCAGAAGCCATGATTCTTACAATTGTATCCTATAGATTGAGGTAAGATCTAAATCATACATTTCAAGAGCTTTTTTTCTGTTCCTTCTTCTCTTAATTTTCTTTTCAGAAGAGCAAAATGAATACATGGTCAGTTTAAGAATAATAAATAAATCTTGGTCAACCACTTCCAAGTCCTTCTTCATTAATTCATGCAAAACTGTCAACATGTCACTGACTGCAGTGCTTGATTTCAAAGAGGTCTGAAGGAGGGAGGAAAGCATTATTGCAAATGTATTATTGCAAGCAGGAATATGTCTGCTGAGTTTCAGAGAGGCATTTTAAGATTTAAATAATGAATCCTCAGAATGAAAGCAAGTGCCTGGGTGACGCAGCAGGGACAGGCACAGGGACTGTTCCTGTCTGCTTGGTTTGTGCTGTGTCAGAGCTCACTCCTTTTCACTCCAATGTGGAAAATGAGGGCTTCTTTATTTTCTGGTCTCTGCTGATCTCCAAGCAATGGCAGTGGAAGTCCTGTGACACGGAACCATCCAGCCTCTGGTCCCTTCTATCCCATTGAAGCAACTTCTGGAATTTGGGCTGTAGGATACCCAGTGCAGAAGCTGTGTCTGGGCTCTCAATGGCACCATGTCACTGTCCAGGTATCCCTTCACTTCCCAGACACTTGAAGGAAGGTTTTGTGGATGTCCTTACAAGCTGATGTCTCTTGTGCCTTTACCCAGACCCTTTCACTCGAGGAGGAAGTTGATGAACGACTTTGGAGGACTTTTTTGGAGAAGCCATTTATTGAGGAAGGAGAAGTGGAGGAGCCTTTCACTGAGGGCAACTGCTCTCGTCAGCAGCTGAATTGCAGATCCTTCAGAAGGCTGCAATTCACAGAAGGACAGATGAGAGCTCAAAAAGAGAGACAACCCCCTAAACACCCCATTTGCATTGTTTAATTAATTATAAAGGGGTATCTACCATTGTTGTTAGTGACTACTAAGGTTTATTTGAGAGATCTTTGTGATTGTTTTCTTCAATTTCAGGAAGTTGGCAAAAACCAATGAAGAGCATTCCATTAAGGACCATTAAGGATTAAGGACCAGAAAAACCTGAATGATTGATTAAGAAAAGGTTTGTGTGAAGTGAACAACAAATAACTACCATGGATTGAAGTCCTTTCCCTCAGGATCAGGTTTCGTTAACTGGCACTGCCTGAGTAATCATTTTTAAAATAAATTTAGGGGATGGCCTTGTCTTAGTTAAAATTCTGACAATTATTTAGGCATCTTACTTTATTTTAAGTTCATCACCTCTATGGGAGCTCTTGATAAGACACAGCTAAGTGACACTCCTTAGTTTGCCTTTTGTTTCTGTTGCAGGCACCAGAGCCTGGCAGGCAGGCAGTTTTACCTCGCTGGTAGCTGGTTCTTAAGAGCTCAGGATTTGGGTAATTCTCCATTTCTGAACAAACATGTGAGCAATTAATTAGAAGATGTGTTTTATCTCCTCCCTGGAGCCTCTGTGCAGCAGATTAATTGTTCTCATGTGGTGACCAAATGAGGGAGTTGGGATGTACCTGTGACTCCTGTGGCTCTGTAGCATCCCAGAGGGATGAAGTGACACCCAATCTTTCTGGAGGGGCACAGGTGACACCCACAGACAGGCAGGAAGGCAGCAGCCCTCCCATATTTATCCCATGCTTACCCACCCATCAGGAGAGATGTCTGTATCCAGGGCACTGCATGATCTTTTTTTGCAGCCTACAGATTTCACTGTGTAACTAAAAAAAAATGTGAAATGACAGGCCCCAATTTAGGATTTAGTCTGTTGCATTATTTACAAATCCCCATTAATTTTGGAAGTTTCTAAATGTATTCAGTGCCTTGTGAAAAGAACCTAGAATCAAGAGAACCTGAGCTAGACTTGCCAGGTTTCAAAAAATGTTTGATTTCCTTTGCCTCTTTCACAATATTTTTAAAAATTTACTTGCATCTCTTCTAATTAGCAATATCTCAGCCTAAGAAAGTAATGTTTGTGGGTTTTTTTTTTTCTCTTAATACTTCTTTTCAAATCCTGTATAATTTTTTTCTTGGTTTTAGGACATGAGCAGGGGCTCCAGCCACACTTCAGTTCATTGCTGGCTCAGTGAACCTTCATGCCCAAATGAGTTTTGAGTCAAACCATCATCAGTCACCCCAGAACTTCAGGAAAACCCTGCTCATCCTGCAAATGTAGAAGGGAGGGACTTGAATGGTATTTGGAGTACTGAATGTGCAGAGGTGAGGCAGAGGAGGAGGAAATCCACCATCACTTTGGGCAGTTCTAGCTGCAGAGACAAAAGGGATCAGTGTAGAATGAGCAATTTCCTCAGAGGACAGGTGCACTAACAGGGGACTGAGACAGCAGAACTGGAGCTTAAACTTAAGAACAGTTCCTCATTCCTAAACAGAGTGCAAAATAGAATCAATAAATAAGACATTGATTTGTCCACCAATGTTTGATGGCCTTCACATGGGTGGAATGTAGTTTATTTCTTCTTAAGTATTCCAGTGATCCCAGAATTTTCTGATTTTATTAAATAATATTAATATTTTCATATTAATAGTGGAGAATAGGTGGGGTTTCCTTTGTCATGTTAGATATTCTTTTGATAGAAATGTAATTTTCTAATAAAACTATAGTCAATGTCTGACCATTTGCTGGATTTCAAAACTCTCGCAAGGCAGTTAAGGGCTGAATAACTAAAAACTGCATGCTACAATATTTTTTGTAGCTTATGTTTTCATTTCTATTTTCTGCCTTTAGAGTTTGAGTTTGTAAAGTGTGTAGAGAGCCTTCAAGTCTGATGGGGACTGAAAGTTTATCACTGCTGTATGAATCTCATTCACAGCTGCATTTAATGATTGCCAGTTTTTGTTAAATCTGGATGAAATGCAGTTTACTCAACAACTTGAGCTGAGCATTTTCAAACCCATGTGCAACAGAAATTAATTCTGGAGTTTTATTTTGCAGGCAATCAGATTTAACACAGTACTGGGCTGAGGTACAGAAGATCTTCAGAAGGGGAATGCAGCAAACGTCAAAAGGCTGGGAATCCACTACTTCTGTAATTCCCACCCCTTTCCATAACCATAATGCAGCTACATGAAGACATTTCAGGCAGTCTCTTACCTCTGTACCTTCAGCATCCAGAGCAAGTACCCAAGCTGAGCTCCGGCCATGGATTTATTCCAGAGGTCTGAAATGCAAATAATACAAAAAAAAATTTTTTAGACTGATAAGGATTCCCTCATAATGTGCTTATTAATAGAATTAGAGCAAAAGCATTCCTTTTTGCTTATTTCTTCTAGATAATCATGGTTACTTGTATTAGCTAAAACAAAGCAATGACATTTGCCAAGAACGTGTACGTCAAAAATCTAAAACAGGCCAAAATCAAAAAGAGGCATTTTGCCTCTCAGATTTAACAAACAAAAGTTCTTCTCAGATTATAAAAGGAAAACAAAGCACATCTTAATCTTTCATGCTTTTTGCACATGACTGTGCTGTTGCAAGGCACAAGAACATGAGTGCTGCTAGAGCTTGTGAAATTTTTTGTGTATCTTTTTAGAAACTGAAAATTACAGTAAAAATAAACCATTATTTTTCCACTAATAAGAAAAAAAGGCCAACAACAACTGAGGCTGCATTTTGTTTGAGTAAAAGAATAAATTAGATCGATTTTTTTAATGAAATCTGCTTTACACAGGTGTACATTAAATCAGATTTAGGTTGCTCTTTGGGAATGTGAAATAACTGTGAAGTTGCTCCACAAAGACTGATGAAATAAAGAGCATCTGGGCAGACAAAGGAACAAATCCCAAACATTTTAGCTCCCCTTTTTTCCATGTATCTGTATTTAGTTGCTTTAAACTGTGATCTCTTTATGACTGTAGCATGAGTCCTTATTCCTCCCAGAGAACTCCTTGTAATGTCATTCCTATTTGAATATTTTAGCAATACAGCACCCCCACGATAATTACAGAAGGCCTTACTAGTTAAAACAGGGCCCTGTATAGGAGAAAAGCAACATTTTCATTTAGATTGCTATTAGTAATTGCACTCTAGTATTCTACAGCTGCAAAGAAGATGAGCAAATCTTGGGGTGGAGAGTTCAGCCCTTCCTTTCTGTGAACTGGATTTAAACCTTAAGCCAAACAAAACTGTGAATTGTGAGGTGGTTTTGATTTTGCTCTGTAGTCAGCAGCTGGCTCTGAAATACAATCATAAATTGCCCAAGTCTATCAGAGGTATTTTAAGACAGCCTCCTAAATGAATGTGGGCCATTTCAAATTAATAATGAAATCTTAACCCAAACAAGTTTCATAGGCAGCAGATACTGATTGAAACACCATTGATTTAAAAATAAATAAAATAAAAATAGGCACTTCAGTCTCAAAAATGAAGTTACCTGCAAAGCTATTAGCTATGCACTCTAGGTATGGTTTAAAAAGCTGCTTTTGGCATCTGCTATCATTTGTCATTGCAATACACAAAGGAAAACTTTGAAGATAGAACTGTGGATTAAGGGCCAGCCTAAGTGCAATTTGTTACTTGAACAAACAAAATGATAAGTTCATACCCACACTCTGGATACCTTTTTTACATAATTTTACAGAAAAACTGAGGGGACTTTTCCTAAAGCACTGAGAAATCAGAGACTGCTTCCCACTTGTGAATAGGTTTTCTTGAGTGACAATAAAGTAGCCCTCCAGTAACAGCAATTTAATTACATTCCTAAGCGGGCTTGCAGGTATGTTTAATGGGACACAAACTGTGAGACAGACACTGCAGAGGGTGCTAATTCAAAGTCTAGATCACAAAAATCTATATTACAAAGATCTTTTAGAGAATCACCTCTGTAAAGCTAGTCGATTAACGTGCTGGCTGGGACTTGCTTCTGACAGGTCCAGCTCATTACATTCAGACACCGCTGGCACAACTGAGTCTACTGGGAGCCTGAAAGTCTCTGAGAACCTTCAGAGTGACATTTGGGATAACAAGGGTGAATTTCAGCCATGCCCATTTGCTGCACTGTATTTTTGGCTCCAGGCACATGCCAAGATAAAATTCCCAGACTTTCTCCGTGCCCGAGCAAATATTGTTCGACCCAGATTTGGAACATTCACCAAACACAGACACAGCACGTCACTGTGCACAGCTGCTGTCACACAGGGCTGGGGACCAAGGGGGTGCTCCTGCAGCTTGGAACATCCCATGGCATGGCAGGGCAGTGTGCATCTCACTGCTGCCGTGTCAGGAGAGAGTCTCCAAGGGTACCTTTATCCTAGGGGGTTGATCTCCAGTCAATCCTCCAACCAGCTGCGGAAAAGCTGACAGTGTTCCTCTAGGCAGCAATGTGGTGACCAGCTCAGGCCCTTTTGATGCCTTGGGAAGGCTGCCCTAGAGCAGAAGCTGGACAGAGTTACAGAATAAAGCAGGGATTTATTAAAAGGATCTCCTCCATGGATCCACCTTGGGCAGCACAACAGCCCAGCCAGGGCTGCACCCAGGATGAGCCAAAATGGTCCCAAAATGCACGAGCGCTCCCGGGGGCTCTCACTGGGATCAGTTCTGCTCCATTGGCACCTTGGAGTTCATTGTCCCATTCCAGCTTTAGCCCAGGCAGTCCCACCCTGCTTGTTTTTCTCTCTCCAGCCCACGCTGTTTGTGCTCCTGGGCCTGAGGTTTGGATCATTTGTCCTTGGTCCCCAGCTGGAGAAGAATTGTTTTGTCTCCCTGCTCTGTGCAGAGCTCACCATCCCCTAATATAAAGCTCAGAACTGCGCACTAAAGCAGCACAGAATCTGAAAAATATAAAAGCTAAAATTTAAGGCACCATTTTAAAAGCCTGCAGCCCTGAGCTTGGTTAATAAAAGGTCGGCTACAATTTGCATGTCAAATCACTGCTCCCCTCTCCTCCCTCCCCACCTGAAGCTGATGTGGCCCATGTTATTTTAGCTGGCAGATGGTATCAGGTACAGCTGCTCCAGGTGATGGAGCAGAGCACTCAGGAGTTATGGCAGGCTGCTCTTTGCAGTACAGTTTCTGAAATCAAGGCTGAAAGTTATGCTTGTCTCAAGAGGGGCTCTAGGGGCAAGAATAACCCCCTCAGTATTCATTTTTTGGGAGATTCATCCAAGAAGATGTACAAATGTCCAGGATGCCATCTAAATCTCATTGTCCTTCACAAGACAGATACTGCTGCCTTCCTTTATGAAGAGCGCTTTTTTGTCATCTTAAATATCAAAATAAAGTAAACTTCATTCAGAGTTTGATTTTGGCCAGGTTTTCTTTATTTGCATACAATTTATGCTTTAGTCTTTTTTTCAGAACACAAACTTTGGAAATATAAAGGTAATAGAATAGAAGATTATTGTTGTAGGAAAAATAGGGGGTCAAAGATTTTTAATTAAAAGAGAATGACTTCTAGCTTAGGGGATGCTTTCTGGTGCTCTAAAAGGACCTCTGTTGCTGATGTCAGGATTAGGAGATAAAGTGCAAAACTTCTTAAGTGTCTTTCCCCCCGCCCCTTTCATTCCTTTGGGACAGGCTTTGTTCATCTTGTTAAAATTATTTGTCTGGTTTAGTGTTTTAAAAGACAAAGAGGGATTTAGAGTGCTTCATCAACTTTAGTTGAAGACCCAGGAAGTGAAGAAAGGAGGGGAAACAAATAAACAAGTTTTCCCCAAAACAAAAAAAAAGTCACCTGATGGCATATACTGATGAGAACAGAGATTCCCAGCCAGTGCTTAGATACCATCACATCTGAGACTGAAATGGAGATATTCCTGGAGACCTGTAACAGCTTTGATGGTGTCTGGGATCTTTATTTCCTTAAAAATGAAAAAAAAAAAAAAAGGAAACTGTGAAAATAAAAATGCACAGATAGAGATCCAGGATACAAAGCATCACTATTTTCAGAAAATATAGAAATATCATTTCCAAAGAAAAAGGGAAAAAAACAACAAAACCCAAACATCTAAACCCTCTTCCTCCCAAAAACAACAAAAAAAACCGCAATAAACACAAAACAAACCAACCAAAACAACAACCACTAACCAAAATGAAAAAACCTCAACAAACTCTGTCTTAAGTAGTGGAAGAACTCATTCTCATTTAACCACCAGAATGGAATTTACTGTCAGAGTGAAATCTGCCTTTCAAGATTTAAAACAAAACACAAAAAAACAAAACCCCAAAACAAAAACAAAATAATAAAAAAATCCCATTGAAGACCCAGCTGTGAGTTCAATGCCAACACCACCAGAGTCATCTTCAGCCCACTTCAAAATAAGAAAAACTATTTAAAAAGCTTAAAGAGCAAGTTCTCTTGTAGATTGAAGTACTGAGCAGGATGGAGAAATATGGTAAAATAGTCCTGTAGCCTCTTTTTTTTTTTTTGAGTTGTCTGTAGCACATCCTCATTAAATATTCAGGATTTCTATCTCAGTCTGGTAACATTGCGAATTTTTCTGTACAAAGGAGATAGAGAAAGAGCACTTTTCTTCCAAAGCCATTAAAATCCATTCGGGATACAAAAATAGTTCTTACATCACAGAACATCATGAAATATTTCTGAGTTTTCTTATTATGCCAGGCTGAAGTAGCACAAAGGGAAAATAAGATTTTGCTGCATCCTACATTTGTGGTCACAGGTACAATTACTACTTGCATACACATTTCTGCTCTTGGACTGTGACTGTAAAGGAATATTCTAAATTAAGGTAAATCATCTGAAGATATAAAGTCAATACTCTCTTTCAGACAAACCTTTAGATAATTGTAGCTGATCAAACCCACCTGTTTGTCCTGCACTCTCCATGAAGAAAAGGTTTCTAAGCACAATATTTGGAACATACATGCCCAACAAGCTTTTTAATCAGTCTAGTTATGAATCTTAATTTATTAATAAAAGTAAAGGTATTTTCATCCAGTGTTTAAATTTTTCCCCTCAAATTAAGAGTTATGATTCTGAAAGTGTTTGACACAGAAGTAAATAATATAATCTGTTTACTTATAGTATCAGCTGTTATCATTCACTGATCATGAACAATTGAAATATATTCCCACTTAAGTAGAAGATCATCACTTTTATTTTTCACATTTGATAACTGACAAAAATACACACATACAAATTCACATTAATTTAATAACAAACATGATTTTGCACACAACAGTTATATAAAAATAACTGTACAACACTTTGAGCACTGACACTACCTATTTTTAGAATCAGTTTTGAGAATGAAAGGATGGGTAGAAGTAGTGGAAGAAGATATTGCTCCAGGGTATTTGAAATAAAACAAGCTGTTCAGTTAGACTGTTGCCCTTTCGTCTGTTAATATTTTATATGAAACAGATATTTTTTCACATCCAGTCCAGCATACAACAAAACTTATATAGGCCATTCAATTTTGGACAGATTCTCTCAACATTTAGTTCCCTGCCTTGCAAATACAGCACTTCAGTGCACGGGCAGGCTGACTGATCTGCATGCTTGAGTGATTAAAATAAAAATATTTACATACCTGCAGATGGATAGATAGATGTATGTATAAACACAGACATATAGACATGTGTGTGTATATATATATATATGTATGTATATATATATATATATGTATTGAGAGATTATGGGTGGAAACTCATTCCAGCCACAATCTCAGTAGAATAAACAATTTCCCTCATTGGAAATAGAGCAGCAAGGACTGCAAGACTTCCACAAAACAAAACAAACCACATTGGTGGTTTGCACCATCCATATTTTTGATTTTAAACCCAGGGGTTTTTTAGGATGAATGAGCTAATAAATGTATGACTTGTGATCAGGTTTGGTTATGCCATATCTTCCTCATTATTTAGGCTTCTGTTCACAACTGGTGCTATTTGATGTCATTATTAGTGGAACTTTCATCAAAGTTTCTGAGTGTATGAGGATAATAAAAGATTTAGAATTTTATTGCTTCTTCAGGAAGACAAAGACACTGGATTGTTGTTTTCTTCTAAATTAGAACAGAATTCTCATGCTAATCTATCAAACTCAAATGGAGTTTCTATGCATTTTAATTTCACTGGTTCCTTCATTGTTTTCTATAAGGGGAAATCCAAGTTCAACACTCACTATGAAATTTTAATTTCTGGGAAGTCCTCAGAGACCTTTAACTAAACTCTTTTCCTCTGCCCACCATTCATACCAGTTCCCTATGGCACTAGGGGATCTTCCTGCAAACAACCAGATTTTGAAAGAGTTTCCAGTAATATTTAAACTTATGATCTAGAAGGGAGGGGACTCTTAATTGCACAAATCTTGTACAATTCTGGTGTTTGTGATTATTCCCAGAGAGTGAGCAAATGCTCAAATTAAAAGAAAGTAAACACCAGTGCTAGAAAAGTACTAGTTATTTTTGGTATGTTTTAGAAAGATAAAATACCTACAATTGTACAATTACAATTATAAAATAGCTAGAAACCAATGCTAAAATCAAGATTCTATCAGTGTTCTCTGACCTACTGTATTAATGTAAATTTTCCCTCTTCTAGACAGGCATTTACAGAATAAGAAAATACTTAATTAATATGAGAATAAAGCACATCTAAATTTGATTTTTCTGGACAGAATCAAAACCATTAGTGGCCTTAAACTGATGCATATGCTGAAATGTTACATATTATTAGGACCTTACAACAAATATCTGGAAGCACAGGGGAAAAAAAAAACACTGAACAAAACTGAACAAAGGGAAAGAGGAAATATGAACCAAATTTGCATAGTTAGTGAAACAATAATGATACTTCCCATTTTTAGAACATTATTCATTATTTCTTCTGTATTCTCAAAAGGGTACAGATTTGTCAGTTAGGAGTCAAAGACTATTTGAAGCTGACACTTGCAAAACAACTTACTAAAAACCACTTAGAAATAGTTAAAGGTGAGTAAAGTAGAACATAAATACTCAATGGAATAAGTAGCATTTTTTGACCTGTATATAATGTAATCTTAAACCACTGGAGTCTATAAACTCCCAGCATTCTGGAAATATATCTAAATTTCAGCAAGACTCATTTTAGAGAATCAGAATGTTTTAGATTGGATAAGTCCCTTAAGATCATCAAGTCCAACCACAAACCTTAAACCACCAAATCCACCATTCAACCATGCCCCTAAGCACTGTGCCTGCACATATAGAATTATATAAAAGATACAACTAGGATCATCTCCTAAAAATAGCTTCTCATTTCTATTTCTTCAAACTGTTAGACCTCAAATTCTAGTTCATACTCACAAAATAGCATTTGTTGAGAAGGTTCAGAAGCTTTCCAAACTTCCAGAATTCGGGCATCTCTGAGGAGGATGATGATTTGGAAAAGTTTTTTTGAATTTCACTATGGTTTCTCAATTAAGCAACTGATAGTCTTAACGAAGCCAGTAAAATCTCATTCATCTGCCCTGGGGCCCGTTTATTTCATCTTGCTCCCAGTAGGCAGCACAGAATTATTAAAACATGTGTTTTCCATGGTGAACAGAGCTATCCCATAATTACTATCACACCAACAATACAAAATATGGCAGTCAAATGCCAAATTCACTGCAGCATGTGAATCTTAGACTGCTACTTAAATTTTCAGCCCTTGTCTAAAAAACTTAATTTTACTTTCCCTTGGATAGTTATGACATAGCTATAAGGGCTGCAACCCATTCTGAGAAATAAAGTTAATTTCTAACCTCTTTACAATTTGCCCATCATATCACACCTGAAAAACTCATTATTCATTATTATAGTAATTGTTTTCAAGGACAGTCACTTTTAACAGATGTATAAACAGTTACTCTAGTCTTATTTATTTGCAACAGAGATAAATTGCACAAATTTTGAGTTTCACCATTTTATTTGTTGTGCTTAACCTCTTGCCAGGCAAGCACAAATACATTATTAGAGAACTGGGTATAATCTATCTAAAATGAGATAATATGTTTTAGCCATTAATATATTTGTATTATTTATTATACTTTTTCTCATATTAGTGGGTAAAAGAGTTTTGAAATTCAGATTATTTTGGAGCAACTCAGGAAATTACATCATCTCCAAGCAAATATTAATTCCAGGTTTCTGTCATTCCTCTGCTTATATGGGGGAAGGGGAGAAGGAGAGGAAGTTGTCAATGAGACAATTAACACATAATGAGGTTTAGCTGAAATCTAATCTTCACCAGAAAGACCATTCTTCTTGCAGGTGAAACAATCAACCCTGGTGCTAAGAAAATAGCACAAATTTTACACAACTATCAAAAAAGAATGAAGACTAAGCTAATTATTATAACTCAATAAATTGCCAAGAAGTTTCCAGTCATTTAGGAGCAGCTCTTACTCACACTTTGGGGTTAGCATATCCCAGCTGTAATTTACAACTGAAATTATCTACAGATGTCAGTAATTCCAGGGTTAGGCACAGTCCCTGCAGGAGAACAAGAGGGAATACCATTTATTATTTCACTTCATAACTGTAGTTTGAAATGTTTAAGGAAAATACATACATATACACTGGCAGTTAAAGCTCCTTTAAATTAAGAATAGTCCCTGTGGCTGGACTATCCCAGGAAACCCAGTAATTGCTTTCCTTACATGACTATTATCATCTTGTGGCTGATTAGTGCAACAAAATGATAACAGCAACCAAGGAAACTCAGCAGCTGGGGTGTTGAACGTGGTGTATGGCTCTTCTGCAATTCCTAAAGTCTCCACTGTTTGCCAAAAAAAAAAAATTGATGTATTTGATAACACAACTTCCTTGGTAAGACAGTACAAACATGATGGAATCCTCCAAGTGACCTGATAAAAGGGAATCAAGGATAGAGGAGGATGGGAAATGAGACTATGATATGATTTTGATTTCAAAATCTGCATGGAATGAACAATAATATACATGTCCTTCCCCCACAGGACAAGGAAAATTACATAAATAATGAAACTATTGGATTAGGAAATGGACTCGAATACCAGAACTCTTTGGGGAATGTTTTCCAATCAACCAGATGATAGATAACCTAAGAAATCACAGCAGAAGGCAGCAACATTATTGTGTTATTAAACTCCTTTCAGCAAATATATCTAAGCTCAGAAGAGCCATTAGGCTCCTGCTCTTGTGCAGTCAAAAAATTAGGGTCAATTCTTCATTTAGCTTCATGCAGGAATACAAAGTTACTGGTGGGAAATTATACCTCAAATATATATGAGTGTATGCATACACATGAATACCTTCTTTATGAAAACCCTTGTTGGATAACTGAGTGTTCCAAAGGTGAGTTATATGACATGAAAAATGAATGAGAAAGCAGGGAGCATAACAGGTTTTGTTTTCAAACAACAATTAGTTTTATGAATTAAATTCCCTGCTTGCTGAGAAGTCACAGCCATAGTTTTTCCTGGCTTCCCTTTAAAATAATCTTACAGCTATATGTTCCTTTTACTTTTCATGTAGCTATAAAATACTTTCCAACCTGTGAGAGACATTCCAGCTCACAGGTGTCCCAACACAGACCCCACCAGTGCTGGCTGTGAAGGCCATAATTATACCTGGGCCACAGGTGAGCTTCCCAGAACAGGGTCAAAGATCAGAAGTAGTTTTCACAATGCCTGGAAGAAAAGTATGTGTGAAAAGTGACTTTAGGTAGTTCTAGCACAAGTCATTTAATCTGTTAGCAGCATGGGTTGGATACATCACTGCTGTATGAAGTGTTTTGTTGTTTTTTTTTTTTAATAGAAATACATATGTTTGAGCTACCAGTGATGCAAATAGAAAGCTGTGGGGCAAAACAGGGGAAAAACTCTCCTAAAAGGAAAGAGTGACAAAGGCACAAGGAAGAAGAGACAGGGATGTGCAGCACAGGGACGAGAATCTGCAGGAGAGCATCAGGCAGCAGCAGGCTCTGGGGGGGATGAAACCACAGGAAAATTGAGACTTGCTGCTAGAAATTTCCCTTGAGAACTTTAAGAATAGGCAATTGTCATTGGGAGATGTTATTTCTCTTATAATTTCCTTCTAGAAACAGCATCCAAATCCACATGTGCAGACAAAGACATGCTTTTTCTTGGCTTTTTGTCCAGACATATTATATTTTGGGTATTTGCACCAGAGCTTGCCAAACAGACATAATTTTCAAATTCAGGGTTTTATTTCAAGCATAACTTCGTTATATTCAAAATTTATTTTAACCAATTTGAAACTGAAACCCCCCACTAGTTACATATTTCACAGCAACCTTTGCTGCTTGGGCTCCAGGAGGAGCAGACCAGAGGCTGATTTCCTCGGGAAGAAGTTGCCATATGGCACCGGTGCAAATTGCCCAGCAGACTGCACCTGCCTCTGATACCCACCGAGATCTGGCCACCCTCAAAGCAAACAGGCAACGGGGCTGATTTGATGGAGAAACTCCCATGCTTGTAAAACCTCACCAGATTTCAGCTCATCTCAGCACCAACCCCCTCTCCTCTCCCCCCAAGCCCCCTCACATTTCTGCTTTCTGCGATGAATCCAGCACAAATAGAAATACCTAATTCCTGGAGTGACATGGCTGGGATGGTGCTTGGTCTCTTCAGCCATTATTCAGCAGGAAGATCTGCATTTTTCTCTAGTTTTGGAAATAATGGCTTGGCCCTGGGGAAGGCAGCTGCTCCGGTCCATCCCATGGCTGGTGTTGGCACACGCTGTGCCAGGGTCACAGTGCAAAGTGAAGTGGCCTCATTAGCATCTCTTGACTGAAAAAGGATAAAATTTAAAATGAATCCATCTGTTTTCTGTGCGGCTTTGTTTATACTTTCTAATGCTGGGTTTTGGAAGGCCCAGGCACTATTTATTCATCACTGTTGTCACTTATCCATTCATCTAGCCACAGAATTTTGAATAGGAGTGTTCGCTTACTCAGGCAAATTTTTCTCTGGGTATTTGTTTGTCTTTTTGGATACAAGTGCCAAATATTTATTTGAAAGTGAAATCCTGAACAGCAGTCATGTGAAAGCAAAGAGACTGGGAGGAAAAGGGAATAAAGGTATGTTTGATAGCACTCAAACTGTAGTTCCTGTCAACACATCCCACTTTTATTCTGTATAATGAGCTTTCCTCACTAGGAACCTCTGCCTTATGCTGAGAAAAAGCAAAGCATCCTTGCACCTGTTTGAAATTTTCATGTTTGGCGGTGGCTTTTATTCTTAGAAATAAGATCAATAAGAATCATAACCATAATCATGGAATGGTCCGGGTTGAAAGGGTTTATCAAGTTCCAGTTTCCTGCTGTGGCCAAGGCCACCTTCCACCAGACCAGGTTGCTCAGAACCCCATCCAGCCTGGCCTTGGACACCTCCAGGTATGGGAATATGCAAACCTGCCCTATGAACTCAAGAAAGGAATCCCTTTATAACCAAAAACATGGAAGGAGAGAACTAAAAAGTTAATGGATACTCATTAAAGAGTGGGGAGCACCTGCTGAAAAAAAAAGATTGCCAGAGGTTACAGAGAAATGATTGTGCCCCATCAGTGCCTCAGCAACTTCTCAGTTAGGGGACACAGCTCCAGCCATGGTCATCACAGTCAGTGAAAACATGGCTCCATTGGCTGGTTGTGGCAAGCACATTTCTCTCACTCTCAGGATTTTTCATTGAGGTGCACAGAGAGAAATGGAAGAGAAAACAATTTCTATTTCTGCTCCTTGTTTTTCCTATGTGGAATGTGTTTGGAGAATTGTTCACCTGGAGTGAGTGCTTGATTGGATTCTGGTGAGGATTGTTTGAGCCTGATGGCCAATCCAACCCACCTGGGGCTGGACTCTCTCAAGAGGGTCACGAGTTAGTGAGATTAGAGATAGAGTAGGAGAAAGTAGTATGTAGTTTTAGTATCCTCCTTTTATATAGTATATTAAAGTATTTTATCATAATTGTAATAAAGAAATAATTCAGCCTTCTGAACTGAGTCAGACATTGTCACTTCTTCCCACTGGGTTCGCCTGCATCCACAACATCTGGTTAAAAGGGTCTAAACAGATACTGGGATTGCTGAAATGATGGTATTTAATAACTGTAAGTCAAATCTTCACCAGAGCTGTAGTCCATGGTTCTTTAATTTCCTCACACCATTAACTTCCCTTAAAACTGGATCTCCCCTCACTGCAGTAAATTTAGTTAGGCAAGAATCACTCAGAGGGGAATATGATTAGTAATAATTTATATCATGCTCAGCAGAAGAAATATTGTATGTATGACTGTTTATATCATTGTGGATTGGGAGATTTGGGCTGACCAGAAAGAGCACTCCTTATTTTTAAATAAGTTTTAATTTATGTAACCTTGACTCAAATCAGAGATGATTTCAATGCATTTGTAAAACTGCTTAGCACTGATGAGGTTGCACAGATACAGAAATGAAGTTGTTTATTCTGCCTTACTAAATAGTTGTGGCTAGACCTTCTAGTACCTAATCAAGACATAATGAATGCATTCATGTTTGCAAAATCACAAGTGGAAGTTACTGCACAAAAGAGGTACTGTGAATAGAAATCAAGTTTAATGTAACAGGATAAAGGTTAGAACAACTTAATTAAAAAAAAATAGCAGAGTGATAATTTTTCACTTGCAGAAGGATGCAGATAGCCATTATGTGAAAAAAGGGAAAAATGTTTTCTGTGCCTTGGGTACTGACATTTGTTTTTGACACAGATGAAGGGAAACTTCACCTTTAAAATTATATCTTTAGATAACCTTGTAAAGGAGCACTGGCCCCTCCTTCTTGCCAATAGAAGCATCATTTTGACTGTACATAAACAAAACTGGAAGGTCACAGGTTCAGACAGGCAGGCCAAGCAGGCCCTGCTTGCCAATATATTTCTATTTATTGTGAAGGAAAGGAGTAGTGCACTGCAGTTATACTACATTTCTGCATCCTGACATGCCCTCACCTCCATTCTCCCATGTACCTTTTACACTGTCAGATCATGTTTCAGTGTAGCTCCTAAAAACTAAAAATCACAGACATGTCTGTGTAAGCCAATTTTCAAATGGACCGGGATAAAACGTTTGAGGAGTTGTGTCAGAAAAGCAATCTTCAGACCATGCTGGGTTTCTACCTGTGCTTCAAGCCTCAGGATGCCCTGCTGACCCTCCATGTGCACTGGAAGAAGCCAAACTCAAAGCTCTAGGTTGTCCTCTGGAGAAGGGCTCCTTTCTAAGTCTAGCCTGGAATGTTTTACCTGGGCCATGTACTTTGAGAGGACACAACCCAACAACTGCCACACCCTACCTCATGGAATGTAAATAATCCGTCCACACATGAGATACTTGCAGATCCATCATTCCTGGATAAGGGTCCCTGGAAGTACTGCCCTCAAAGTGCCACCTGAACCCCCCAGAGTAATTTAGCCATTAATCCTTTATGAAAATAATTTGTTAAAAATATTCTCTATCCTGTTGTCTTTTGCACCCTTTGCCAACACTGAAATGATCTCATCCTTAAAAGCAGGAAAACTTTGCAGGTTGTGCTGTTAGTCTAAGTACAGATTCTGGAATTTTAATCTCTGTGACCTGCTCCAGCATCACTGACCTCCATTTTTCCCATCTGATTTGATCTCTAGCCTAAGCACCAGTGACATTTTCATTTCTCACACGAGCTCAGCCAGTTCTAGCTGCTCTCCAGATTATTTTCTTGATGAGTGTGTTGTGACCCTGTTTGATGTGGTGCTGCAGCTTTATCTGCTGAGATAAATCTTCCTCAGTGAACTCATGTGGGGAGTCCCACTTTGAACTAATTGTGTGTGCAAAGTAAGCGTGATACAATGCATATAATCCAAAGGTACTTAACGTGCAGTAAGCTGCCCTACTTTTGCTAGAATTGTCCTACTTTTCAGTAAGCAATTTTGCTTTTCTCCTCTGAAAAAAACTGGCTAAATATCCTACTTTTTGCCATTAGGCTTTTCTTAGGGAAAAATAAGTGAGATAAAGCATACAAGGAATGTACAAAATATTTTTCCAGGTTTCTCATGTATACTTTTTTTTTTGTTGTTCTATCAGTATTCATCTCAGCACTAGAAAATGCAGCATCAAGAGCAGGCCTTGCTTCAGTCATGCCTTGTATTTAAACAAACTGATCAAAGCACTTTATAGGAATTTAGTAAGCCAAATGAAGTTCAGCAGAAGAATTAAAATTATCTTGTCGCTGTTGCAAGAAAGGTTAAATTATTTTCTTGCTGTCCTGCTGTTCAGTCATAGAAACAAGAAGCACTGATCAAAATTATTATGCTGTTCCCTTTCTTTTACTGCCTCTATTTCACTGGGGCTTTTGGTGCTATAAGAGCTAATGACACAGTGCAATGCTTACTATGATCTCTATTGGGGTTTTGTATTTAAATTTTAAGGGGAGATTTGTAACTAATGCAGAAAAAAAATGAGGGATACATCGGAAAAAATAGCTAATAGCAGTTAAGCAAATAGTTGAACCACTAGAAGTGCTTTTCTCTTTCAAAGTATGCACATATCTAGAGCAAATTGTATAAATTACTCAAATTACTAGTAATTGTGTTGAAAGCAAGGTGTTGATAAAGTCAGCCTGACCATAGGACAAGGGCTGAACACTTCTCTAACTTCTCCCTGCACTCCACTTCTATTCCTTTAATTCTAGATTCCTAAAGCTTAGCTTTGGTTCCAAAAACAACCTTATTTTTAAACACACCCTCAAAGTAGATTTTAACATCTTTCAACCATGGCTTTTCTTTCAAAATGCCCAGAAAAAATGACCCTAAATGACCCTCCAGCTGGGCAAGACAGGCCTTTTGCCATTCCTTCCAGCTGAACACATCCACTTTCCTCCTTCAGACTGCCTCACCTCATGGTCCTCCCTCCGGTTTTTATTCCACTTCTGCCCAGGAGAACGTTCTGAGTTCTGAATATCTGAGCTGCACCTTCCTAGCAGACAGAGGCAAAGCCTTTGTGTTGAATCTGATAGAATGTGTGTGCAAAATCATCAGAAAATTTTTGCCTGGTGAGTGTTTTTCCTGAAATTGTTTTAAAGGCGACCTGCTGAATTTAAAAGATTTGAATGAACCAAAGAGCCAATCTTCCCTTTCTTGGTTGTGGTGTGAAAGAAAATTCTTTGTCTCTTCTCATCTCTATCTGGACCATCAATTTTCATCGTTCCTCTTTCAGTCTGAATTATTAGAGTGGTCTCTTGGCTGACTGTTATGGACAAAAGGAGAACATGTCTGTCAAGACACAAACACTGATGTAGGAAACTCTAAAGGCACATATTTCAGTGTGAAAAACTAAGATCTTAATCTCCCCTCGCTGAAGCAATGACCTCTTTCCCCACAAAATTTAAATTAGTGCCTCTTCACATGACAAACATTGCTACAAAAGGGGAAGAAGGTACTCTGGTATATTATAGCATGATGCAGATAAACAAAATAAACAATGTTTGCCAAATTCTGAGCCTAACCTCTGCCAAAACCACACCACCATGCTCATAATTGTCTCTAATAGATGTAGTGGATTTATGATGACAAAGGAAGGTATTGAAATGTTCAATAAACAAAGCAACAAAAACTCATGAGGGTTTGGAAAAATCCAGCTGGAATAAATCCCCTTTATAGTTTCTTCGCATATAAATTTACAAAGTGCCAAACTTAAATTTTTCCCCCGGATTTACTAAGTTGATTCCAATGCCTGAGAAAGGTGCCAGCTTAATATGTATTGTTGTTAAAGACAGTTCATTTGTAAGAAATGAACAATACTCAGGGACAGAGATTTCCTGTCCTAGATCAGCACTGTATTACAACTGTGTCTAAGAAGGCTCTCTTTAAGAGACAAATGTCTGAATTCTTTTCAATGCTGTTCTTGCAGAGACTTTAATTAAGAACTTTAATAAGTCTATTTTCTCATTGCCTTCTTTGTGGGAAATTCTTATTACAGAATGGTTGATACCTGGACATATTTACAACAAAAGAAGTTTAGCAAACCTCTTTCACAAAGATCCAGAGACCTCGCGGGAAAACTAAAGTCCAGCCCCAAAAAACTGGGCTGGATGTGAACCACTGATCTCTATCCTTCAATCAGAAAATCATAAGAACCATTTGGGTTGGAGAAGAACTCCAGAATCATTGAGTTCACCATAAAACCTTGCTCCCAGATGCCACACCTATATACCTCTTGCACAGTTTTAGGACCCACCACTTCCACACTCTTCACTACTTTGTCAGCTTTCTGACAGCATTTCTAAGTACTGTGACTGAAGAATTTGCTGCTTTGGGGCCTCTGTCCCAAATATATATATATATAGATACAATTCTATATTTTTTAGATATAGATGCAATATATATACATATATATAATATATACATATATATTTTATATATATACATATATATTTTTAATATATACATATATATTTTATATATATAATATATACTATATATATATACTATATATACACACATAAAATTCATTATATCACAAACCTGCAAACTCTGATCGATGAGCTCCTTTTATTTATCCTTGATAACAACTAAATTTTGCACACTTACTGGAAGACTAGAGTAGCCTGTTGCCCTCTGTTTTGCTTTCCAGCAAACTGACATAGCAGTGCCCTCCAATTCACAGGCAAGAACTCCTGCAGTCAGGAATGGGGGAGCCTGAGGGCAGATTTTTCATTCATGCCTACAGGCAGGACTTTGTTCATCAACCTGAATCCCTCTAATCCAACCAAAGACACTTCAGCATGAGTTCAGCCTCGTGTTTCACAGACCCAGCTCAGCCAGAAGTAATTGTGCCTACAAAATGACAGTTCAAGCTTGCCAAGAGCTTTCAATCCTACTAGACTTTTTTTTTTTAATTTACCCTTTGTTTTATCAGTAGGCTGAGAAATGAGGTGAGTCATTCAGGCAGCCTTACAAAAATCGACCAGCACCTTACAGTTTTGGCACCAGGTTTGGGAGAATTTATCTAGGAATGGATAACTTAGAGGAGCCAGAATAAATGTAGGTGGAAAGAGCTTGTTCTGCAGACTCCCTTCCCCAGTGTCACAGAGGATGTGACATTCAGGCTGCCAAGCAAAAGTCCAGCTGCAGGGTCTGCTCACTTCCCACAGATGCAGGGGGGAACCCAAAAGGTTCCTCATCTAAAGCCCAAAAGTGAGCAGTATGGATGAAAACCACAAAAGCAGCAATTCTGTGGCAGATGCTGTTTTCCCTTACATCTCCCAGCCTTAGCTCCTTGCTCAGCTGCTAAAATCCCATTCCTCCACCAGGAGCATTTGTCAGCTGAACAGGAATGCTGGAGGTGATCATTGACATCCCTCTCATCTGATTAATTTTGGATTTTTCTTAGCTCCAGTTCAAGCTCTCACACATAGATCTTAACAGATCTATGGCATATATGGCAACTTTAGGATTGTTCCTAATTTTTTTTCCTGTAGTTTCATCTTTGCTGCTGGCTTCTTGACAGTTTCAGTTGTTCTTTGTTTCCTAGCATTGGCTCCTGCACAGGATACGTGCAAATAACCTGCAGAGTTTACTCTATGATATATCACTAAATCAAAGCACCTTCTGAAGGTGTCAAAGATGAATTTCTACTTCAGAATTTACCAGAAAATTCTCCTATAGATGTACACATCTCTTGCTATTCAGTCATTTTTAAAAGATTTCAAGCCTTTCTAAGCATTTTCTAAAAATAAATGCTCCAGGAGTCCATTATTAAAAAGCAAAGGAGTGCACTATACTGAGCTCTCTAGCTCTTGGAGAAGTTGTGCTTCCAGAGAGTGGGCTACTATTTTAACTGAAATTTGGGAAAAAGTGGGGAAAGGGAGGAACTCTTTCTGCATATTGTCTTTGTCCAACCACATAATAGTAGCCATATGTTGACTAGTAGCCTAGTCAATACACTATATATTGTAATTTTTTTATGTCTTTATCAGGAAACCAGCTCTTAAACCCTATCAGTATTTTCCAGAGATGTCAGATTTCTGAAGGACCCTGAAAACATCTCAAGAAAAAAAAAACAACAAAACAAAACAAAGCACCTTATAAAGGCCCCAGTGAAATCTTGCAGCTCTCTGCCATCCCCCCAGCAGGGTTATGCCTTTTGTGGCCATGAAGTGATGAAATCTCATTCCAAGTTTCATTTTCCCAGAGAGCCCAGAGCCAGCTGCCACAGCCCACAGAGTGGTCAGGCTTGGCAGGGGAGATGCTCTGCACATCTCTGGGACAGCCCCCATCTCTTAGTCCTTCCAAGGAGGCTTGGCAACAGTTCCAAAATACTCCCCTGGTGGGACCTTGGGAAAAGCTACAAAGGTAGTTCAGCCTAGGATTTCCTTGTTTGTGCAACAGGGATGGATTTTCATCCTTTCTTCCAACTCTCTCTGAACCCAAACTGGTGCAGGTGGAAAAGTTCTCTATTTAACTTTTCATTCCCTTATCAAACAGCAAAATTAAGCATTGACCTGCACATCTAACATTTCTCAGGCAGATTTTCAGGGAGAAAACCTACTATTTTAGTACATGTCTACAACACTCTTACTTCAGTGGGGATAAAAGGTCAGGAACTGCATCTAAAGCCTGCCCTGGGAATACTACCATGTAAAAGGATCAGGGTACTATGCAAGGATTCCCTTCTTCCACAGTTACTCCTGCTTTACTCCTAGTCTCTGCTTTTTCAGCCCCACGGTTGCTATTTGATGTGCAGCAGGCCTGCAGATCACGTTCAATCACAGCAAGTGACATGGGCTGAATTTATTGGCACACATCTCCACAGATCCAACTAACCAGTGATGCAGACAATCAGAAGGCTGCAATTAAAGCACTGGGATCCACAAATGTTATCAATCATGCAGTGTTTGATAGTGGCAGTGATTGCTAACACAACGTTTCCTCCACACTGAAATGGTTGTGGTGTCTCCACAGATATCACATTTCCAGAAATAATCATTTTATGGGAGCTCTTAGTTATTTTTACCTGGTCTTTCTGCATAAAATTCATTAAAAGCTATCCTCTTTTCTTGAAAGTATTTTCTCTTGCTGACAAAAATAAAGTAAAATATAATAAAACCAAATTAAGAAAACATCGATACAACACTCTGGGACTGTGTAAACTATTTGAAAATGTTACTAAAGCATAGAGAAAAAAAGAGGTCATGATTGAATTTGGCATAGAAAGAGTACAGGTTTATAACTTTGAAAACAGTTGCATCAGACTCAAGATAATAACCCAGTAAAAATGCACCCAAAATAGCCACTAATCCATCATTTAAAGCATGCATTTAAGTAGACAAGGTAGATAATGTGATACTTCTTATTGCAACAGGAATATTTTATAAAGTTCAAGCTTAAAGGCCCAGAAGTTCTGCTTCTAGATGTATCACTATATAAAGATTAGATTAATATTCTTGTTTCAATAAAAGATATCATGTTATCTGTGGTGTCTTAGATTGAAATTTCTTGTTCTTGGACCAATTAGGATACATTTATTCAAGTTTTCCGTTATTTTGACTAAACCTCAGAGTATTTAAAACACATCTTTAAAAAAACCAGTGGTGAATTATGCCTAAAAGGCAATTTCATACAGAGACTCATGGCTGTTTATATGTCAGTTAATTCCCTAACTAGCAAAGCCCCCTACTAAAATCCAAGAGAAATTAAGGTCTGATTTTTCTTTGTCAGAACTGTAGAGTAGAACCCAACCTATTTTCCAAAACTTTAACCCTCTTTTTTCTGTAAAGAATTACACTCCATCTTCTAACAAATCCATCAAAAGGCAGGATGGGTGTGTGGAAGAAGTGCAACAAAAGTTTTGGCTTGTTAGGAGCGAGCCTTTTGCCAAAGTGTGATTTTGGGTTTGATACACAAAGCTGTGGAATTTGGGGACTGCTGAGCTACTAATTAATTAAACTGCCTGGTAGATTTCTCTCCTGCTACTGCCTTCTTAATGAGCAGGTCAGGAGCTTTGATACTCCTTTGCAGCCTTACTGTGGATTTCACTTTCCTTCCCAGGCACAGGAGTTTGGGCTCAAAGGCAGATTTGAAATCCCATATACACACCAATGACTTCTCTGTCTGACTAATAGGGTTGGTTAGCTCACAAGCTTTATTCCACAGGATAGAAAATATCCTTAATGGTTCAGTCCAGCTAATAAAAAATCTGCTAATGTTACCTGTGTAAGAAGTAGGCCATAGGAACTTGGTAGGCACATTGAATTCAGTAATTATCAGGCTGGAAAATCCATGAGCTATATAATCAGTAAAAATTACAGGGCTGAATTTTATGGCTTCTGCTTGAAGATAGCCTTGAGACAAGAAGGTTTAGAGCTGCAAGTTATGGACACATTTTGGCTCAGCTTTGCACATTTTGACTTAAATTACATAGTTCTATCTTCTTGTATAAACAACTAACAGCTGTATAGGGTTACATTAAATATTTGATAAAACTATACTTAGAAGCTGCAAACAGTTTTCCAAGAAGACAAAAAAAACTTCAGCTCCTGCTCTGTTAAGGTGCCTGCTCTTGGAAAAAAAAATGCCTAAAATCTATGCACATGGCAACAAGGGATTTTTCTTTCCAAGTGTGCTCTTATGAGAAATGTAAAGGATGGTGTTGAAAAGCTGGATGGTACAAACACATCAGGACTCTTTCCTCACCACTCAAACCACAGAGCAATTTAGCTAAGTAAAAAGGCCAGGCACATCATGATAATGGAGACCTAAAATGAATGTGGCCAAACCACACTTGATTTTGATTCAGTCAAGCAAATCAAAAACTTTCTTTGTGTCCTTTATGCTGTGGCAGAACAGAGAGAAAACCTGAACAGATGAGCAAGGAAGAAAATCTCTTACAGAAAGACCTAGTCCAGAGGTGCTCAAAAAACCAGCGTGATGATGTGAGAAGAAAGCAATTTCTTCTGTAAATTCTTTCAATTGACCTCATAAATGTGGTTTTCAGTCAGAGTAACAGACATAGAGAACCCAAGGGGAACATTTGTGTGTACACATATTCATGCAATGTTTGCCCTTTGTTGATAGCTGAGTCACTTTTAGCACTCTGGATGTATCTTGATGAAGGATTGACAGTGAGTTCAAGTTCAGAAATTGGTATAACCATGCCAAAGAGGAGGAGGAGGAGGAGGATGTTGTTTCCCCAAGCAGTAGTGTCACGACAAATAAGATGATTTTACAGAAACTTTGTGATCTCAAAATCAGAACAATGGCAGCAACTAAGCCAATAGGGAAGATGTGTGAATGGAAGCCTTTAACTCATTTAACCTTTACTCATTTCAAAATATTCTAACAATTATGTTCTGTAAGGAGTGGGAAAGGTTTGGCACCACCTTGTTCTTAGTTCCAGGGGATGGATTAGAGCCTTAACCTTTGGGCTGGGAGAACATCAAGCCTCCTTCCTGGAGCTGGGAGCCCATCTCTCAGCGAAGTCAACTCAAATTCTCATTCTCAAAGAGCAAACGGGAGAGGTAAAGTGCCTACAGCCACATGCAAACCAGTTAACATTAGTGCACAAGGACTGCTGCAGCTGTGACTAAACAGGGCTGGCAATTAAGTTTATTTGGTTTTCCTCTGCTTTATTTCATTTTTTAATGTCTTTTTGACATGTAGCATTGTGGGGAAAGAAAGAAAGAAGAAATTTCTCCCTGGGCCATTTGAGTCCTAAATTGAGGGAGCTCTGCTGTTCTGTGTCCCAAGCCTGGCTAGACCTGTCAGTCCCTTTTTTTTAATTGTGATTTCTTCAGCTATCTGAACAGTCACTATTAATCAAGTTTTCCATTTTTGGTAGCCAGTAGGAAAGCAGCAAGCATCCAGGAACTAGAGGAACAGCAGCAAGGCCAGTGCCTTTCATTCAGACAACTGAGAGCATAAATCAGTTTTAGGCTGTCCACCGAAACACGATAAGGCCACCATCTTTTGTAGATGAGAGAACAAACAGACTCACCATTTTTGCTTCCTCTTGGAGTCTAATGAAATGATCAAATATGATTAGTCATTCAGGAAGAATTCATACCAAAGCTCTTTTAATTTCAGTGAAGTTTCCACTTACGTGGAAAAGTCTTCAGTCCCTTGGACCATTGTTTTACTGGAGTTAAAAGCATTTTAAAATGGCTATAAGAACACATGAAATTTATGGACAGGATATAACCTAACCCCTGGCTTGCTTTTATGTGCTTTTTCCAATTTTAAGTCTACTGTCCTGCTTTTATCATCCTGCAGCTTCACAAAAAAAACCCAAAACAACCTACTTTTACTCCATTCTTTGCTTCCAGCAGTTTCACTGACAGCACATTCATGGGTTTAATGTCCTTATGGGAAGTAGCTCTTTCTCTCAAATCCCAGCTTTTTATCTTCTCAGTCTTTATTGCTTTCACATTCATCACTTGTATTGAAAAAAGACACCAACACACACACAAAAAAAGAAAAGGGAATTTCCTCTCCATCCCTTTCATTGATCTTTTGGGCTTCAGCTGGACTCCCTCCCTCAGCAGTGACTGTTCCTGAGGTGAAGTGCACAATTAAAAAGGCACAGGAATGAGAACTACAGAACACTAAGAAAAAATATGAGGGGAAAAAAAATCACTTTAAAACTTCCTTTAAATTTATAACCCTTTCTTAGGAGCTAATTTCAAACACAGTGTTGGTTTTATTGCACAGGGAAGCTCTGTGCTTCCCTATAATGATCAAACTGTACTGAGCCGGGACTTTTACTGCCAAGAGTGTATTTGCAATCCAATATTTCAGTAGTTTGTCCTGACCTTGCACGTCATGATCAGTAGGAGCGTGAGTTCATTTCACTTTTTCATATAGCTCAAGTCACAGACTCTTATCAGGTCCATAATGCTCACTGACACACAGCCTTTTATTGCCAGCTGTCCGAGTGAGCCAGCTTTCAAAGGTTGCTTCCCTGCTCCTCCAAGTCCTGATCACATCAGTAATGCCAATTGGAACCCTCAAGTGCCCTGTCATTCAAAAATAAACCTCTGCAAATTTCCAAAAGTCAGAATCTACTCATTCCATGCCACAGCTTCCTTGAGAACCCCCTAACCCTAATAAGGGAATATGTGATGCCTACTATTATTGCGTTAGGTAGGTAAGAGCTAATTAATTAATTGCATCTCTGATATTGCAGAGTTAATATTCTTCAACTAAGCAATGCCATGAAATGGGCCATTGGATGCTAAAATGTAAATTAGTGGACTGCAGTCAAAGGAATTACTTCAGGGGGAAAAGAGTGCACAATTTGCTTAGCAAATTTGGGTACAAACAAAGGATGTCTCGCCTGTCCTCTCCAGACTGGAGGACAAGAAATATCTCAATAAAACTTCGTGTTGCTGTGGTCCCATTCACTGCAGAGAGAGAGTGCACAGAATTAAGGAATTTATGATAGCCCTAGATCCAAAGCATGAAAGTTCCCTTGGGGATTTCCACATGCCATTACCTGGGAGTGCCCAAGATGCTGACCCATCATCCTTCATCCAGCCTCGTGACTCCCATCTCCTTTATTTGCATTTCTGATGATAACATGAATTTTATGTGGACTTCAACCTTTTAACTTCTCTTGAGCAAGAGTACAGGAGCCAATTCTCTCACTAGTTACATCCAAACCATCCCTTTGATATCAGAAAGGCTCACTCTAGAGTTTATGAAGAGAGAGTGCCAAACTTGACCTTTAATCTAATCGGCATTGTAGTTAAAAAGAAATAAATTAAAAAAAAAAAAAACCACAACATAAACCAGATTCAATAGAAAGTTGCTAACAATTACCACCAGAGCAGGGAAAAATGGCTTTATCTCAAAAGGCAAATGGAACCACCTGACATCAGACAAAGAACAGTTGACAAGTCCTCATTACCATGACACTAAAAAGCATATCAGGGCACCGACCTGGCTTCACCCTCAGGCAGAACTGGCAGTGGTAACTGCAGCAGATCTACCTCAAAATCAATAGCTGGGGCTGGCATGATCACCTCTTGCTAAGCATGTTTGCCAAGTGCAGGAGAAGTTAATATTCAGTGAAAGTTCAATAGCCACCATTGATTCAGCTGTATTAGCCCAGAGCAGGAGATTTCCCCTGTATTTTGCAAATGTGCCCCCTCACAAAACACCAGAGAGCAAATGCCACCCCTGAGCTCCTGCACATCCAAATCTGGGATGTCCCAGATGATCCCACTGTCCAGCAGATGCCGTGGAGACTGAAGCTGTGCTTCTCCCACCACGTAATTCACATTAACCACAGCTGGACCCCATGAAAGCATCACAGTGAGAGGACCAAAGGCTCTGTGCACAGGCTGGTGCCTGAGCTGGTTGGCAGCATCATGATGCCAGCGCTGTGATCCCACGAGTGCAGATGCCTGGAAGAGTGGAAGAGCAGCACACAAGCTGGCAAAGTGCAACCAACACTCCAAACAAGCATCATTCCAAGAGCTACTGTCTGGTTTTGACTGCAAAATGGATGGCCTGAATTTCTGGAAACAAGGAGAGCTGCAGGTTATGCTCCTTCAGCTGAACGAGATCAACCCCAGCCAGAATTACAAATAGGTTCATTCATTCTCTGTGACCTTCTGAGAACATTAAAAAGCTACTAAAATTGTCAAATGTGTTGATTGGCATTTTAAAGGCATGTCAGATGTGCAAATAGCTGTCTTCAGCAGACAAAGGTTAGTGCAGCTCCCACGGACTCAGCTAGAGGGAGGCTCCTTCCTGGATATGAACCCTCAGGAGTCCCAACTGCAGCTCTGCTAAACTTACTCCATAAAGGAAGCAAAGGTATTAATCTAGGCAATACTACCTCTCCTTGCTACAATAAAATATACTCTGTTCTCCACCCTGGAAAATAATTTGGCCAGACTTGGAAAAAAGTGAGAATTTCTGGCCTTTCCAACTCAACTCAAATTTTCAGAGCACCTCCACTAAAGAACATAGCCAAGGTGCAGTGCCAGGATCTCCTCCTGTTAACACAAAAGAGCCACAGTGAGATCTGTTAAAAGTTACAGGTGAGTCACAGATTCAGTCTTTGGGTATAGACTTAAACAAACCTGTAAGGTAGGACACAGATTTGAAATTTGGCCATGACTCTAGTTCAACTGAAAGGGCACCAGGTTGTTCAATAAAATTAATTCTAAATGGCACAAGGCACCAGAGGTTATGATTTTCATAACCTTTTTGCTGTTTCTCTACAGTTTGTGGCTGGCTGTATGTCTTTTTCTGCTTAAAGACTCAGCAGTTCTAGAATTCTTCACCTGTGCCTTGCTTACCCAAATTCCCAGCAGTCCTGCCTTTCAGACTCTGACACTTACTCTCTGCGCAGAAATTGATTTAATTACAGGAAAAATATCAAGGTTCTTTGAAGATTACTAAAAAAATTCCAAAACCAAAACCTTAAAAATGCTCTGTCATCAAATAACATATGACACTTTGGTGTAGAACCTTTCCTCCAGCTGTTATTTGAAAGGATAATCTTATTTCCCGTCAAAGAAATGATTTTTCATTATGTTAACTAAACTCTCAAACTACACATGCAAGGAAGATAATTTCTATGTGCAAAATGAAAAATATTTTACCTTCTAATGTGGATAGTAAACTTTGAATTATCACATACATCAGTACTACCTACAAAGAAATATAGTGATGAGTTCAGTTGATTCTTCTTGTGGTTTTCTAGAGCTCCCACAGCAGCATCTCTCAGCAGAGAATTTGCCTGAGCACTGAAAACTAAATCTATGCAGAACTTGATTGATTTTTACATACTTCTAAAAACTTCCCTGAACTTAGACCAGATTTAAAGAAAGTAAAATGGGTATGAATGACACATATGGAACCCAGGTCTACTGTATTCTAAGGGGAAGTTCAACGCCAAAGTTAAAAACTTTCCTATTCAAGCAGCAGTTCTGGAAGAGATAAAGTCAAGCCTTTGGAAGTGAAATTCTAGCCACTCTTGGTAAACCAAAGTCTCTTGCATGATAGTAGTTTGGTATCCATTACTATAAAATCTCATTTTTGTTGGTAATTTACAAAAATATTGCAATACCACACAGTCAGTGCAATTTAAGGAAAGAAAATAAGAAATTTGTTCTCCTCTACAAAGATTCACCCAGAAGTACCACAAATAAGAAAGGCCTTGATAGCGGCCTTCCAGTACCTGAAAGGAGCCTACAAAAAGGTAAGAGTGGGAATTTCTACAAAATGGAGTGACAGGACAAGGGGGAATGGCTTCAAACCGACAGAGAGTAGGTTTAGATTGGATATTAGCAAGAAATTCTTTACTGTGAGGATAATGAGGCACAGGAACTGGTTATTCAGAGAAGCTGTGGCTGTCTCACCCCTGGCAGTGCCCCAGGCCAGGCTGGATGGGGCTCTGGAGCAAACTGGGATAGTGGAAGGTGCCCCTGCCCACAGCAGGGGTTTGGAGTGAGATGATCTTTAGGGTCCCTTCCAACCCTGGCAGTTCTATGATTTTGTGAATTCAGGCCTAATACCATAAACTGCATCTGCTTTCAATTCTGAAAATGCCCAGGCACAGAATAAAATTCAGTCATAGTTATGCTGCCAAATTTTATAGACGGTGATAAGGCGGTTCAGCCACTTAACAGAGAAGTCTGCATTAAATAAAAAGTCACAAAAATTTTTCAAATTGTCCTAATTGGAATAAAACAAAATGTGTAAACCAACTCATTATACTTACTGTTGTAATTTTTAGTTAATACACAGCTACCACACAAAGCTTGGTGCTCCAGACATTTAGTGCAGAGGGGGAATGGGCATGCACAACTCTGATTTCCTTGGAAGCAGTGGATATCCAGCACCACTCAGAAATAGGCCAAGAAGTTTAAAATTAAAAGAATAAGCAGTTTATATTTTTATTATTATAGGAGAAATTGCAAGACTGGAAATGGAATTATACACCTTGTGTTACTGTATATTGGTTGAGAATATCATCAGGCTCTGATATAAATGCTGGGGTTTGTGACAGTAGCTTCATTTTTTTATTTTAATTCATAAACAGACTGTGAATATAAAAAGTGAGACATGTCCCAGCTGTCCTGAAACACATGGGAGATGTCAGCAAAACTCAGAGCAAAATAGGGTCTATAAAAAAAAACCAAAAAACAAACAAACAAAAGAACTCACAACAAAAAACCCCCAAAATATGTAGAAAAACATTTTCCCAGTACTTCAGGCATTACCTTTCAAACATTTCAGAATTGTTTATAAAACATCACAACATGTTCTTGCTATGCCACATTTTATCCTGAGTATGATACTTCTCATCCAGATTTTCCAGGTACTTGAACACAGCTGTTATCCATGTTTTACCAGTGAGACAGCTGGGACAGCAGACACCCACCTCTGTGGCTCACAGCAGAGCAGTACCTGGAAACTATTTTAGATCTCCTGATATTAAGAGATGTCTCACTGAATTTGATGCTTTGGGAAAATAATATTTTTGAAAATGAATTTAGAAAGTGTAGCATGTTAACATTAGTAATTTATTGAAAAAAAACACATCAAAATTTCCTAAAGTTGCTTTGAACACTGTTCTTACAGCAGGTAAGTTAAAGAAAAGACCCAGAATATCCCTACTGAACAGAAGATGAACGAAAAAAGAAAAACTATTATTGCCCATGGGAATTATAAAAAACAAGAAAGCCAAGTACAGCAGCTGAGTCTACAGTTCTCAGGGCTAAAACCATATTTCCCTGAATCATGGCTATTTCATCAATTCTCCAAAAGAAAAGCTTTCCAAGATTTCAGTCATACTGTACAGGGATGTGCTTCATATCTGTCTTTGATGAAGGAACAACTTTTTTGGGGGTTGCTTAGCCTAGGTTGGTTACCTCCATTTACAGCAGTGAAATCTGTCATTTAAACTGAGCTCTCAGTAGAATTCCAAGCCTGTGGGAGAATCTGAGCTTGAATTCATCTGCTTAAATTGCTAAAAATCTGAAAAACTTCTTTCACTGCTCATTTAACCCAGGTTAACTATACTTAATTTAGCTCTAGGACAAATGCACCCCTGATATAAAGAACAGTAAGCACTCATTTGGCACCTCAGTGTAAACTCATGAGACCAACTCAGGACCGTTTTGAGTTACATGCAAGAGCATCAAGCTAAACCCAGGCCCTGCTACTGCTGGAGCAGCCATTATTTCAGTTTTCCAGTTGTCTATTCCAGGCGTGTCTGTGCCTAAGGCCTGTTTTGGCTAATTCAGAAGTTTGTTTCAGAAGAAAAACTTCCTCTCAGTGGCTGATTTATTGGGGAATTCCATCTGCATCCTCAGAACCAAAAAAAAAAAAAAGGTACTAGAGACTGGTGCCTGTAGATAATAAATTCTATAGATTATATCGCTGAATTATTCACAGCAGCTAGCAGGGCCATTTTCCCACACATTTATACAACCAGAGCAATGTGATCTCACCTGGGTGAAAAGACAGTCTCTGTTCATTGGTTTCATCTTGGCTAATCCCTGGAAGTGTTCAAAGCCTTGTTGGATGGGGCTCTGAGCAGCCTGGGACAGTGAAAATGTCCCTGTCCATGCCAGAAGAGCTGGAATAACATGATTTTTGAGGTCCCTTCCCATCCCAAGCAATTCCATGAATCTATAATTTTGTGTCAAGTTTACAGAAACCATCACTTAAAAGAAAGCAATCGCTTACAGGGATGGAATAAGAAGCCAAGTAAAACTAAAACTTTTTTTCACAATATATGATCCATTCAGGTTTGGAGAAAATTAAAGAAAATCAAGTTGAAAGAGCAAAAGTGTTACTTTTTTTTCTTTTTTTTTTCTTTTTTTCCAATATATTTACTCTGGAAGGCCATCAGCAAGTCACAGAACACTAATTTTGAATAACCACGGTACACCTAGGAATTTAAGTTATGCTGACTAGCCTATTATTAAGATTGCATAATACTTCCCATTTATATGGTCTTGTTTGAAGTCCAGGAAACTCATAAAAAGCTGAAGCCACTAAGACTGAAGTTCTCCAGGCTCAGGCTATGCCTCAGGCTGAATGTGTTTGGACATTTTCAGCCAAAATTATTTGGTCATCCTTAAGCACAAACTCAGTGAAATTCTTGCTGTTACTTGCCTCCCTCCACTCCCCATCTGTTTAAATAAAAAAAAAGGTGACACTCCGGTCATTTCAGTGTTTTGAAGGATTCCTAACCTTTTGAATGGGACAGAAGATATCTGCCCACGTTGGGTGGGCACAGTGTGCCCCGTCCTTGAGCTGCAGGCTAATTCAAACCACCTTAAAACCACATGAAAATCCAGTTTGTACACTCAGCAAAATTCCCTCCAGTTTGGCAGGGAGAACTCCCTCAAAGATGTTGACACTGAGCACGTGGGCAGCATTTCAGCATTTCCAGCTGCTGGAGGAGGGGGATCTGGGGTGGGTTGGTCCTGGCTGGAGGCCAGGTGCCCACCACAGCTTCTCTGTCACTGCCTTCCTCAGCAGAGGAGAGGAAATATGATCAAAGGTACATGGGTTGAGATAACTCACCCAAATTCTCCATTCCCCCACCTTCCAGCCCTGTGAGCAAGTAACTTCTTCAAATGAATGCAATGTAGTACCAAAAAAAAAAAAATAAAAATGAAAATACCAAACGTTTTTGGGCAGGAAAATTGAGGTTTGGGAGAGAAGGATGGGACAAAGGGGAGAAAAGGCACCAGGGCTGGCCAAGGAGACCATGCTTTCCATACGAGTGAGCAGACCACTGAGGAGAAAGAATTTCTGATGTTTCAATATCAGTCTGAGAACCAGGTGCTTCTGAAATACTGATCAATTTGTGCTGTGGAAAGAATACCTGCTTTTTGAAATGAAATATTGCTTAGTTTTGCATGGGTGACCCATTCAGGTTTTGGGTACTAAGGAAAAAGGTGGAGAGAAGATGTGTCAGCTGGGATTTGAATGAAAAATATAATGAATTTTATATATTCATTTATTTGGAACAATGTTTCTTGGCTGGATCCAAACCAAAACAGAGTTGTACAGGAAGAAAATGCAAGTGAAAGTTGACCAAACCTGGATTTTAAGTCTGTCCATCAAAGACTGAGTGATCATTAAAGATATACATTTTTACATTAGTCATGAATACTTTGGTTTTATGTATGTAAAATATATGTGCTTTGGTTTTATGTATGTAAAATATATGATTCTGAAGAAATCCTAACTGCAACTCACAGGAGGACCTAGGCACTGAAATTATAAAACCCTGATAAAACAGCCAGGAGCCTGAAAAAATGCAGGTGTCACATATGAAAAACAAGGGTGTAATTTCAACTCAGTGAAGCCATGGCATTGATATTTTTTTTCTAAATTTAAAATGGTGACTCCATCATCCCCTCACCTCATGAGTTTGGTGTGAAGTAGAAAAAAGCCTTTGCAGTGCTTCAAAACTCGGTGACAGGCACTGCCAAAAAATAATAGGGCAAAAATAATTAATTCTTTCTTCAGGGTTTTAGTAATGGGATGCAAGAGGCCTCATGCCAAACAATGAAGATTATCAAATTATTAAATGAAGGTTTTTAAATGAGTGCCATCCATTATTTCTATTTATTCAATTAGCCTTTCCACTTCTTTTAATAGTATTTTTTTGTATTTTTTCAGAGTTTAAAAACATGACTGACTGAAAGATGTTTGCATCTATCCCTAAAGGATACCAAATTTTATTAAAACTGCTAATAGACTGCTGTAAGCTTTTCAGGAGTTAAAAAAAAAAAAAACAAAAAAAAACCCAAACACCAAAAAATAAGACACTTCTAGAGCAGAGAGCATTCACAGGAATTTCTTTACCTGTGATGCAAATATATTCACCTCTGGATTTTAAGAAAGCATCTGTTTAACATTTCTTATAAACATCACGGTGAGAGGGCTGGAAGAAAAGGAAATTCTGTCTGTGTGTAACTGCAGACAACTGGAAAGACAGAACACCATCAGCCTAGGTGGAATTCTCCCTGTACCCCAAGACTGACACACCTAAACTAAACTAAAACAAAAAAATGTAATGAGATGCTTACATTTCCAGAAACAGACAGGATTTCAGGCTTTTTGTATCACCCTAAACACTGCAACTCTAGCAAGAAAGTTTTCTGTTGCAGAAATTCAGTGTGAGCTTTAGAACAGTCTCTATTACAAATGCAAAAGGAAATGACTTGTATGTTTGCTTTGACAGATTTGTTAGATCAAATCTGTGAGTTATAGATAACATTCTTTGCTGTTAGAAAAAGCCAGAATTTTAACCAGGTCCTTAACCAGACTTCAATGCATCCATTTTTCATTGTTCATCTCTCTATAAATTAGATAAAAGGATGGGTCCTGACTTCTCCTGCTTTAAAAGCAAACTTTCTCCTCTAAAAAATCTTCTACAAACAAGAAAATAAACAGAAACCTGAGCAAATAAATCTGATGATACTCACTGTCTTTGCACAATGAAAACAGTAGTTTTTTTTTTTACATTGTCTCATTTCAATAAGATTATTAGAGAGTAAATTTAAATAAATATCTCGAGATTTGGAAGACATTTATAATCCAAGCTGTTCAGTACCAAATGAGCAGGAAGTCAGCACACAACCATAGAAAGAATCAGATTTGCAGCCACCAAGTTTACCACAGGTGCTAGGAACTCATTTACACAGGATCATTTTTGCATTGCGTACCTGGTATTGGATAGCTTTTTTCACAAAACACAGCTATTTATTTTGTCTGCATAATGGAAGGTGATGCATCTATTAAATTTATTCATTCAGGCCAATTTCCTTCCAGCTTTATTTATAAATAATGTAGCTTTCAATGGTTTTTTTTCTCAGCCTTAGGGGAAGACAAGCAAAATGTTGCCCCTCAGTCATGTGTCAGATAAGAACAGCAGGAACTTGTCTATAAATTCTTCAAATCCTATTTTGGACATTTTGTTCAGATATTTATAGATGTCTCTCATTCATGTCCAAATTTAAGAAACAGAAGACCAAAAAAGATGGGATACTTCACACCTGATGAAAACTCAACCTGGGATATTTTTTTCTGTTTGCTCTACTGTGCAAAACAAGTCAAGCTAAAATAATAAACAATAAAGTTATACCTTGTGTGTCATCAGAGCTAAATGCAAAAAGTTTGAATATTGCTACATCAAAGCAAACAAAGGACTGACCTGCTTTGATTGGGACAGATAATTTCCTTCAGAGTAGCTGGTATGGGACTGTGTTTTGGATTTGTCAAAACAATATTGACAAATAGAACTATTTTTGCTGCTGCTGAGCAGGTCTTACAGTATCTTATAGTATGATAACCTGCTCTATAAGCAAGGAATGAAAATTTTTATCAGATCTGCTCCAAATTCACCACCATTTTTGCATATAAAATTGTCAAATTATTTCTTTCAACATGCACTGCACACCTGAGATTTCATTAGACAATGCCAAAGATGAGATTTTTGATATTTTCACCTTAAAAATTTTGTTCTAATGGTATCCTAACACATAAATGTAACTGTGCACATTCCGTACAGAGTAAGAGAGAAAATTATATATATTCATTATGCTTCTCTGATTTTAATTTTTAAGTAGCTACTTAAAATTGTTGTGGGAGAAAAAAGTCAGTAGGGAAGTAGATGTAACATAGAGTGGGTGGTAGAGATGGCCCTTTCTAAAATATCTGAAATTATCTAGTCACCTAAACAGAATTTTCAACTTTTGTATCTTGCAATCTTTTTTTGCTTTTGTCCTAGTCTATTATATTTTCCACATGGAGCAAATCTGGGGAAAAAAAAAAGAAGTGTTTTGGTGTTTGGTTTCAAGAGGAGAGAATAAGATTTATAAACATGAGGAAGATTGTGTGCTGTGCAGGAAGTTCAAGAACATAGCTTCAAATACCTTCAGGGGATTTTATCTGGACAGTAAAACAATCACTTTATTATCAACCTCACCTCAAGGCCTTGTTCCTTTCTGAGCTGGAGTTCCTCAAATGTTAATGGATTTATCTGTGTGAATGAACTTTGCAGGACTGAACCTTCAGCCCCCCCAAAGTTGATAACACAGCTCTGAGCGACTTTGCACATGGGAACAGTCCTCTGGATCTCATTTCTGCACTATTAACAGACTGCAGAGGAAAAAGTCCAATGGAATCACCCTAGGAGTTATTTAAATACAAAAGTCTATTTGGATCAATGCATGGATTTGCAATCTGGGAAATGCCATGGGTTGACCTTCTACATAATCTCCTGAGGAGCTTCAATATGCCTTTGTTTATCCAATTAATTTATGAAAGTATAGAATCTTTAGTTTTTATGCAAGAATAATTCCCCCTCCCTAGTCCCAGATGTTTTCCTGGATGCAATTTCAATGTTGTGTGTCTTATTTAATGCTTTTGATTAAATTTGTAATGCATTTAAAATATCAGTATGTCCAATCAAGTGCAAAGAGACATGTGCAAATGAAGTGATTCATGCAATGGGAATTAAATCTCACACTGCCTTGTCACCTATTCTTTTAGGAATGAATTTCATTTACAGCTCGAGCTTCCATCACACATCACCAACCTTGCAAACAGACTAGAAATCACATTGTATACTCACTGAACGTGGATATGGATTGCAGAATATCTATTACATGCTTTTTAAACAAATATCTTTGGTTTTGTGGTTGAGCCACAGCTACTCCTTCTTCTTGAAAAGTAAGAAAATATATGAAATAATACTTCAAGGATTTTGTATAAATACTATAATTAAAATTTGTAAAGCGCCCTTAAAAAGCAAGTTCATAGGGCAGTAGACTCAAGGTCTGTCAGAAGCCCTTCTTCCCAAAGCATCTTCGCAGCAACACTCAAGTAAATTTTAGAAGAGGAAAAGCCTCTGTTAAATTGAGGGCTGGGATATAACAGTGAGCCAGACCCTAAGCTTTCCTAAGTCAGGGCAACAGGACAAGGCTGATGTCAGTGAAACAGAGTTCAAATATTCTGGCTGAAGATGTAATTCAGCATCTAGGGAAAACAAACTTCAGTGGCATGGATATGAATAGTAAGAATAATTCCCTATACCTCTCTGTGCTTTATTTCCTTTTGCCTTCTTCTCCATCAGTCTCTCTCACTGAATTAAAATAACTTCCAGCTTTCAATTTTATTTCTCAATGCACTGTTCTTGCCCTGTGTATAAAAAATAATGGCAAGAGCAAGATAAAATCCCTGCATACCGAAACTTGTCTCTAGTATGATGACATGCCAAAAAAAAAAAAAAATTCAGCCAAAATTGAGCCTAAGGATGACAAGGGTGCATGTGTGTGCACGGGCTTTAGGTGGTAGCACCTCACCTGTGCAACTTTGTTGTCTTAGGCTGGGGTGTGTATTCTGTTCCTGTCTGTGAGAGGTGGGGCAGGTATCTTCTGTTCATTTGACATTTTTCTTTATCTTTTCCACATCCAATCCTCCCTCCAGGAGATCTCTTCTGTTCATGGCCAGTGAGTGTCCCTGCATGGCTGAGAAAATTCCATCATCCCATGGGGAGATGCTCTGCCCAGGGGGAGGAGCCAAACATTCCTACCTGGACACAATCTGACTTTGGGAACAGCACAGCAGCCTCTGCCCCCTGCATTACCAGAGGAGCAGCTTTCTTCCCCCCTGCATTCCCAGAGGAGCAGCTTTCTTCCCCCTGCATTCCCAGAGGAGCCCAGGCCCATCTCCCCCAGCCCTGGAGCTCCAGAGGAAAACTCCCCCCTTGTGCAGGATCCCTGCTCCAGCAGAAGCACAGCTGGCACTGCAGGAGGGCTGAGCCACCCTGGGATGGGGCTGCTGCCACCACCCTGACCCTCAGGCTGTCAGGGCATGTTCTGACTATGGCAGTGGTTTCTTTTATTTTTTTTTACTATTGCATTTGTAATTTAATTTTCCTAATAAATAACTGTTAACCCTACTCCCATATCTTTGCCTGAGAGCCCCTTAATTTCAAAATCATAATAATTCAGAGAGAATTTACATTTTCCATTTCAGGGGAGGCTCCTGCCTTCCTTGGCAGTCACCTGTCTTTTCAAACCAAGTCATTTGTGCTGGGATATCATGGAGCAGCCATGCACTGGAGGTGTCAGAACAGCCCTCTCTGCAAAGCCAGTGCTGCCTGCAGAGATTCAGGTCAGCTTCTGGAAGTGTCTGCAGCTCTGTGCTGCCTGGCTGGCCGGGCAGAGGGAGCTTCCCTTTGGAGACCCTCAGGGCTCACAGAGCAGCTTTTGTGGTCAGGCCATCTGGCCATTAGAATGACATAATCCACCCTCTTCAGTCAGCCAGGAACCATGGATCTCTCCTGATCTGGGAAGGAAAGAGGGCAGAATCAGGAGCTGGGATGAAAGGCCAGCTGGTTGGCTAACTTAAATGAACACTGACACATGCAAGCTGTCCCCAGCTCCATCTCCTCTCAGATTTGCTTACCCATTCTATCTTCAACACAGGCAGCACAAGGGAAAAAACACAACACTGATGATAACACAAGGCCAGCATCTTAGTTTGAAAAGACAGTTGCCTGCTAAGGAAGGCAGGAGCCTCCCCTGAAATGGAAAACGTAAACCTCCTCCCTCTGAATTGTTATAATTTTGAAATTAAAGGGGCTTTCAGGCAAAGATATGGGAGTAGGAATAACAGTTCTTTATTAGGGAAGAAAATAAAAATAAAATAAACAATGCAGTAATACAAAACAACACTGCCAGAGTCAGAACATGCCCTGTCAGGCTGTGGGTCAGGGAGGGGGCAGCAGCCCCATCCCAGGGTGGCTCAGCCCTCCTGCAGTGCCAGCTGTGCTTCTGCTGGAGCAGGGATCCTGCACAAGGGGGGAGTTTTCCTCTGGAGCTCCAGGGCTGGGGGAGATGGGCCTGGGATCCTCTGGGAATGCAGGGGGGAAGAAAGCTGCTCCTCTGGGAATGCAGGGGGGAAGAAAGCTGCTCCTCTGGGAATGCAGGGGGGAAGAAAGCTGCTCCTCTGGGAATGCAGTGGGGAAGAAAGCTGCTCCTCTGGGAATGCAGGGGGCAAAGGCTGCTGCGCTGTTCCAAAATTCAGATTGTATCCAGGTAGGAATGTTTGGCTCCTCCCCCTGGGCAGAGCATCTCCCCATGGGATGCTGGAATTTTCTCAGCCATGCAGGGACACTCACTGGCCCATGAAACGAAGAGATCTCCTGGAGGGAGGATTGGTTTGTGGAAGAGATAAAGAAAATGCCCAATGAACAGAGGAGAGCTGCCCCACCTGATAGGGACAGAACACACATACACATTTCTAACCTAAGACAGCCAGGAAATAAATAATCAAACATTTACACATTACAAAGCTGGAGGCACTAAATGAATTTTACATTAGTGCTGCTTGCAGGGTTAATTAGTAACAGCAACAACCTCAAGTTACTAAAACTTGATCACAATTTTAATGTATCTTTTAGACTGATAGAAACCAAATTGCACAAACCCTCCTGTTATTTGTGATCCTTCATGAAACAGCCATTTTAATAACAGCTGGAAGTTCTTGCACTTAGTTCAATTGCTGCATTGCTAAATTAATTTTTGTCGTGTTTTTTTTGTATAATACAGTAAGTAGAAATTTAACAGAAACTTTCCTTAGTTACCATGCTTCTATATTTTAGTTAGGCTGTTTCCTGTCCTGAAATAAAGGTTGTCATAAAGAGGCACCACTGGGCAGGACAAAGACTCCCAAAATAATCAAGCTGAATGATTTTGTGTTTTCTTCTTTTATTATTCTAATAGCAGTTGCCTGATCACAAGCTTTTCCTTTTCTCAAACCAAAATTCTCTTCATCTTAATAAGGTCACAAGAATGTATTTACAACCTTAGATTCTGTTGTCTGAAATGTGTCTGTGGACGCTTGTCCTTTTTAAAAATAAAAGTGTTTATGCAACAAACCTGTTGTGAACAAATACAGGGGAAGCAGAGCCCCAGCGACAGAAGTCACTAAAAACCCATGGCAAGTGGAAAATCACTTGCTGTGGCAAACTTAAACCCAGAACAAAGACATGGCTACAAGATTCATGAGGGAGTTTAGGACCCCTTATGCCCATTCTTGAAAAATTAGCATAATTTCATAATTTTATTATCCACTAGTACCTGGTAGATATTCACATACACTAGTTGGTGCTTTTCTCCCTAGCTTGAGCTCTGGAGACCTAAAAGCAGGGTGAGGCAGGTAATATCCAGGCCCCTGAAGCTGTAGGGTGAATTTCCTGCTCCTTGCCAGTGCCAGTAGCTGTCACAGGACAGGCTCCAAAAGAAAAGTCACCAAAAGCTGTAGGAGCCCCCAGGATATTTTTTCCATCTGTGCATTGCTGCACAGCTTCTGATCACTCTTCCCCTTCCATTGTTTTCATAGCTTTCAGGATTTATTGTGATAGTCATTACATTTGTTTTCTGGAACAGAGAGAACCAGCATTTCACAGCTGCCATTTTTTTAAGGAAAGCCCATTACACCACAGAGCATTAGAATGGCTTAGAAAAAGGAAAGAAAAAACCCTATTTTTCAGGCCAATTTCACAATTTAAACAGGAAGGGAGCAGGGAAGCCGGCCTTCATCTTGAGATTTTTCTTTATCCACAGGCAAGAAACACATTTTTGTTATTGTTTAGAAAAAATACAGTTGTTTTTGGTATGAATAAGCCCCTGCAGAGAAAGATGCTGCTTTGCAGTGGATGAAAATTCTTCCTCCAGAACTCCTGGAAAGCGGAGATGTGAAGATTACAAATGTGATGCTTATCTGCATCACAAAATAAAGTTTACATCTGATTGTCAGAGTGCTTTATGAGGCTTTAAGATAAATCCTGTTTACAAAAGTCAGATTTACTTGGGCAATATTGAATACTTCACTGGATTAATCACAACTTCACATATGTGTAAGTGAAAATTAAGGAAGCATTAGAAACCGCAGTTGCTGTCAAAAAGAATCTGCAGTTGTTCTCTAACTGCGACATATTTTCATCATTCATCCAGACTTAATTTCTTCAATGGCTTCTGGGTTAGAAAAGAAGCAGATTATTTCTGAGGGTTATGGCTCATGTCCTCAGAAAATACATGACATATATTTCTGCTATTTCACATGCCAAGAGAATGCATTTAGAGCTAGATGATGTGGAAGAAACACGTAGGAAAAAATCTTTACCTGGACAATTTAGAGGCCAAAAGGGATTACTATCCATGAAATTCTTTTGGGCCAATTTCTTTGTTGATGTAAGAAAGAGAAAGCATGTCCACCAATTGCAGCAGGGGAAAAAATAGTCTAACCAAAACAACCCATTAATAAATAAATACAGTTAGCACACTGGCCTCAGAACAGCTGCTGAAACAGAGAGCACTGTGCCCTTTCTCATGTCCTAACAGACAAAAATATATAGCTCTGTTTTACACCACAGCTATCCCTATCTAAATATGAAAACAGAGGGGAAAAGGTGAATAAATAGATTTAAAAGTATGTGTCCAGAGAGGCCTGGGGCTTTTATGTGTAGAGATTTATTTACCATCTTTGTTTTTTCCACCAGATCTGGTGAAGCCCTCACAGTCCATCCTCAAAAGAGTCAAAGACTTGAACATTTGCACCAAGGCAGCAAATGAGAATAATGTTGATTATAAAATGTTTAGTGTAATGAAAGATGAATTTACTCCATTTCTTTCCAAAAGACTTGAATGAGAAATCCTTAATCAGGGAGAAGACTTTCAGGCAATTCAAAGGAAACCATAGGAAACCTGTGCTCATGCACTTATTCCCAGGCTGAGTCCCACGTTTCCAGCTTGGCACAGGGACTTCACTGCCTGAGACTCTGAGCTCTTGAAGCAGATTTCAAATGGTCTAAGAAGATCTTCCAATTTCCCCCTTACCCTGCACATCCCACTGAGGATGCACAGAGCCAACTTCATGTCACCTTCCCTCCTCCAGCCTCTTATGGTGCCCACATGTTAGTCCTTTTTGTCCCTTAGGAAACCCCAGAACTTTTTTGTTACAAAGTTGGTCATGTGCCCCATATTCATGTGTCCCTTCAGGCAAAGCTTTTTCTGGCTTGTTCAGAAAAAGCACTCTGGAAAATGTGTGACACAACCAGCAGAGCCTGTGCCCTTTCCTAAATCCTACGTAAATTCCAAAGAAGTTCTGCTGATTTATGCAGCAGAGCCTCGGGATCATGACCCCTTTCCTTGTCCTAAAATAAGTTTTCAGAAGCTGCCCTTGTGCCTGGCTTTTTTTGATAAAGCAAAAAGAGGTTCAAAATCTCCTGCAAATGTCTACGTTCACTCAAAACAAAAAAGAAAAAATCTACCTCCAGGGAAGTGTTCTTCAGTGTCACCCATGACAGATTAATTGGAAAGCAAGGGAGGCACAGGAAGGAGCTGACTTCTGGCTGTGACTCTGTGATGGAAGCTCAGACTCCTCAAAAAGAGACAGGCCACTACACCTATTTCTTTGGTACTGAGACTGTTGTGAACTTCTGTCCCAGCTCAACAAAGTCTGGAATAAACTTTGCAAAGTAGCCCAGAGAAGAAGAGTGCTTCTTTTGTTTTGTCTTGAGATATACACTCATCTAATATTTAACAGACAGGAACACCACAGCCTGAGAAATTTTGGATCACAAAAGTGGAAAGCTAAGCAATTATTTCTAATGATACTTTTTTGTTGTTGTTGTTTTAATGAACAGCTAGCTTAACTGCTGATATTAATTATCTCTGGCCCACATCAGATTTTTCCTTGTGCTGAGGGATGTATAAACATTGCTTCTTGTCTGACTTTAAAGACTCCAGGCAACCTGAAGCTTAAAGAGCTCTCTTGGGGTGTGTCTAGCTCCCACTAGACCTAGGGCTATTTACACCCTACACTTCCCTGGTGCACAGCAGTCAGCTCTTCATTCCTGAAACACAGGCCATGAACATGGATAGAAGTAGACTAGGTTCAAGAGGAGGATCAGAAGTTAATTTTGACAGATGTTTTTATCAGCCTACAAACTTGAACAGCTGAAAGGTGATTTTCCAAAATGGGGAGCTAAAGCATATAAATGCACATTTTTACTCCTTAAGGAAAGAACTCATAAAAAAAAAAAACCTCAGAAAATTTAGAGAAAAGTAACTATCCTCTGTTCCAGATAGCACTGGATATTTTGAACTAGGAAAGTTTAACAGAGTTGAACATGAAATGTACCGAGCAGGTGGCTTTTATTAAGATTTCTGATGTCATGCATTGCTTGGAAGCCACACAAAGCATGCAAGGAACATTGTGAAATGAAGTTAACAAGAGGGTCACACACTCTGTAGCTTCTGTAGGCTGAGATTGCAGCATGCCAGAGAGGTTTTTTGTCTTCCTCCCAAACCTCTCCTCCACAATCCCCATCTGTCCAAACCAATTTTTATTATCAAGCCTCTTTCCCCCTTCCCAGAGGTGCTGTGTCTTCCACATCTTTGTCTCTTTCACTCTCCCAGTTAACATGCAAAATTTCTCCCCGTTCACTTGCACTGTCCCACCCCACAGCAGAGTCCCCCCAGCAGCACCTCCTGGTCTCTGGCATAGCAGGATCCTGCAGCTCTTTGCCCCAGTGTTCTTTCTTTGTTGGCAGCTCAAGATCCACTTTTTTTTTCTGGTCCACAGGGGCCAGAGAACTTTTCATTTTTTGGAGCCCACCTGTCCCCAGTAACAGAAGCCTCTTTCCTGGGCTGTGCACACTCCTGTTTGCTGTTCCTGTCCCTGTTGTCTTTCTTTCCCAGGATATTCTCACTACACAAACTTCTCCTCCACCCTTTCTCACATCTCCCATTTTCCCCTCCATTTCCTAACACCAACACTTAGGTGGGAGGCAGTCCATCAAAATAACACCATCCTGAACAGCTGTAAGAAGGAGGTAGCATTTCTACCCTGCTGTACAGCAATCTTAACCAGGTCTCTGATCCAAAAGCTCTCCAGCTGTGGCTGTATTCAAGAGAAAGAAGCAGCTACACTTGTCTCTCATTTTCTTTTTTTACTTTTCTATGAAATTAAGGTCTTGGTTATCAAAACCTAAAACTTCCCCTAAAGTTTCAGAAGCATTTGGGTGTGATGTTCAGAAGTTGTTGTGTTGCAGACATACAGAGAAATGCCATTGGCTTGGGTCTGTGTCCTTTTGAGCTAAACCAAAAACCAGAACAGAGGTCCTCCTGAAATAATTCTACTCCAGCTGCAGAGTAAAACAGAGCCTGCTCACTTCCAGAACACAGGCAGTGAGGTTTCTGAAAGTGCACTTACATAAAACATGAAGAAAAAGAATGTAGCCTCTACCCCATGATCAAAGCTGACAATTAAGTCCCACTGAACTTTGCATGCAGCTTTTTTCCTGGATCCAGTTGCAGGCCTTTATATTTACCAGGCTTTATATTTACAGTTCTGTGTAGGTCAGAGCCTGATCCAATCATCTGCACAGCCTGGGGGTGATGGTTGCTTTTAGGGTTCTTTGCCATCCTGTTTTCCTGTTTCATAGGTGGAGACCAACTAGAAGCTTGTAAACAGACACATATGTCAACTCAGAACTTCTGGGGATTCTGCCTCAGACCATATCTGTCTGCTTCCTTTAATTAACAGCAAAAGAGTTCAGAACCATTAATCCTCTTTTTTTCTATACAACAGAAAAGGAAATTATGGCATGATTTAGAATTTTGTTTTTCAGCTTGAAAACAAAAAGAAAAAAAAAAGTAAACTGGAGCTGTGCACTTCAAAGACACTTTCTTCCACACAGATTTTTCCAATTTGTTCTTTATAACGCAAAGACTGTCAAAAGTGACATAGAGCTGTACTTTGCAAAGAAAAGGCTATTCATGAGATCCCTCATCCTATATCAGTAAATTAAATTATTCTAGAATTTGTGTTGTATTTATTGATTATTCTCCATAATGGGGAAAAGATTGCTGCCTAGCTGAATGTTAAGCATGGTTCTCATTGCACTGAGAAGCATAATTTGTTTTGCATATGTTAATTTATAATTATTTCTTTCTCTTACTTATGTTCAATAGAAGACTTACAAGCATTTATGGTGTGCTCTGGATGCATTTGATAGTCCTGTAAACAGACAGCAGAAAATACCCCCCCTTCAAATATGCTGATGGTATCTTAAGTGAAAACAGGTCCATGAGACCAGAAGCAATTTTCCAAAGTCCATAGATACTCAAAGGACCTCTCGAATTAAGAAATTTCAACTTTGGTGTTTCTAAATAAAACTAGTATGAAAAAGATTAGTCAATTATCACATTATCTAAGAGCCTTAAGAGCAAGACCAACATCTCAGACTTTGCTGAAAACCTCAGAGTTAACAAATCTAATGACAATGATGAGAAAAACTTCAGTTAATAACAACCTATCTGCTTCCAAGTTTAATGTAATATTCCCAAGCAGAAAGGGCTACATCAGTCAGACTCTCAGACAAAAGACACAGTATTCAACATGGATGAAAAATACCTCAATCACTCTGGAATTAAAAACATTCTTAATGGCCTTGGAGCTGTCCCAATATGTAAATGCAAAAGAAAACAAAATACAATCCCTATAAAGAACCTGAGTAGAATACACACAAGGAATAAGAGGTAAAGGTACCAAAGTCCTCTAGAAAACTGTTCTCTAGAATCTCTCTTACAAGGCACAAAAATGAAAGCACTTCACAGTGACTTTACATTTTTCCCAGTCCTAAAGAAGAGATAAAACAACATCCTCTTGAGATCAGAGGTAAGACAGCAGCTCTAAAAACACCATTAAAAGATCAAACTCACATTAAAAATCAAACTCACCATCTGTATGGCACCTGGGCTGCTACCCAGACTGCCTGATCCAGGAAGTGCAAGTAACTCAACTGGAGCTTGCCCATGAGTTTGAACAACAGGGAAATAAAATGGCCCCAGACTTCACTGGCTGCATCCTGCAAACACTTCACAAGAACAGCTGGCCCCATGTTCCTTGAAGAAAAGCTGATTTTACTAAAGGGAGAAAGTAATGGCAGCTGCTCAAATTATCAGGTTTTCATGGTTCTGCTGTTAGCAGAAAGTGCTCACCTGTGGAGCCAGAATAATAACAATTAATAATTATTTATTATTATTATTAATAATGTTGCAAGACCTTCTATCATATATTATATTATGTTAATTTTATTATAATTCTTATATAATTTCAATATAATGATTATAAATAAATATTATTTATATTAATATATATTTTAAACTATTACTAATCAAGTATAACAATCACCAATAGAAACAATTAATAATCAAGGCCAAAGAGTCACTGTGCAGCTAAAGCTACTTTTCTCTGTCTTGTTCTAAGCATGGCTTGGTGGTCAACATTTATTTTTTAAAGTTCAGTATGTCTTCTGCCATCTTCCTAAAAAGAATGAGGCAGCAGAGAGTTGAAAGGGAAAGAGAAAGCAAAACCACTCCTCCTCAGAAAACACATCAAATGATTACCCATCACCTATCTCACCTTCCTCTCTGGCAATTTTGGTAATTCCCTTCCATGTCACCTGTGTTTTTTCATCTTTACCAATTTACTGCTGGGGCTGCATCAGCTCCTGCTCCTTACCCCCATAAAAGCCAACACAATGGGATGAGAGATGGCAATTCTAAACCTATAAATCCAATTTTCATTTATTGTGGTCTGAAATTACTGGCCTTACCATATATCTCTTGGCAAATGTTTAGCTTCAAGGCAGCCCAGCTGAACTAATTGTGGGTTTTATCTTTTGTATGCATGCTTTATCTTTGATATATTTGTGTTCTGGTAAACACTACATGAATATTGCAAATTACCCTGATGATGCATCTTAAAACTGGGCTTCAGCCACGTGTTCTGCTGAAACCTTTGGCAGTCACAGGAAGATGAGTTTCTGCCTACAGCAGAGGTGTACTTGGGCTTCACAACTGAGCTGTTTTTCATGGCACTGCTGTCTTGATTTTTGCTTGCCTCGTGGTGAAAAGTTAAATTTAATATTAGCCCTTGATTGGGTCCTCCTAGCTACATCTAGAGAGTTGTATTTGTTTTGTTTTTTTTTTCCTGAAAGACAGAGGTGGCTGATCTCACCGACATTAAGCTTTGCCAGACAAAGCTTATATATATAAAAAAAAAATGCCAACAACATAAACCCACATTTATCATACAAAATCAAGAAAGATAGTAGAACATCTAGCCACCTTCCCATTTTAATGAAATTTGCCAGCAGTTTTTCAGTCTGATCTTGGGCTTCTCACGTGTAAAGTTAATGTCAGCTAAAATTCATAAAAGCATCTTTCTTCTGCTGCAGGGATGGTAACAAATAACTGTGCTACCTAAGATATGTTACTGGATTTCTCATGTACCAGAGACAAAATTGCATTTTTTAGATAAATAGCATTTTTAGAGCCAGACAGAAATGCTTTGCTGAGTAGCCCCATAAAGAAAAAATGTTGTATCCCCAAAACTGAACATTTCTCTGCAGTGAAAGTAATTTAAAAAAAAATAAAATTTTAGGAAAATTAAAAGGAAAATTCTTTTTTTAAAATTACAATTTTTTTAATATTTTCAGTTTATCTGAAATGTTTTCTTCACTTCATTTTCCTTTTTGATGCAGCACAGCACATTCAAAGTTGGCATTGCACGTGGCTACCTTCTGCTGTGGTACTGAGAGCTGACATCCACCAGAATTCCATTTAGATGTTGGAGACCAAGCTCCAAGGCACAGTCACCTGACTCTGGTGGCACAGGGAATGTCCTGGGACACGAAGCCCAGACAACAACTATGAAAAATCCATATTGTTATTTCATTTATCATCCCACTGCTCATATCTCAATGATGGAGTGAGTTTCCTTCACACCTTGCTGCTGTCCTATTATTATAATAACTACCAAAAAATGTATCTTCATTAATAGTTTTGCTGTGATATCTTTGTTATTAGAAGGAATGAGGAGACTCACGCATCTGTAAGAAAAGTATGTCCCAGGATTTTTGGAGTTATTTCAGGAAGTGTTTCTTTTCCCCAAATGGTATTTGAAAATCATAAAAATGCTGGCTATGTAATTAATTTAGTTACACGGAATGTTGCATAAATGTATGAGGTTCTTGAAAAATAGATTCAACTGAGAAAAACATATTTTAATGAGGAAAGTGGTAATTTGTTGTTCTAAATTTCCATAAACAAGCATTCAGAAACTCCATGGTTTTAAATAAAAGCTGTATAAAAAGCATCTGTCCTTAAACAGAAACAATTCCATCTGTCAGTAATATAATTTGTATTTCTCAAAATTTCGCCATGACTCTGCAAATAGTAAAGTGTGGCAGCAGACAACAGCACAAGACTCCAGTTTATTGAGTGTTTAGCAGGGTCTCTGCTTCTCTTAGAAACTGAGCCCTGTATTTCCACTAATAACAGTCTTGGGATGTGTCTTCAAACAAAAAAACCCAACCACAAACCAAAACTCAAAAAACCCCATAAAACAGAAAAAAGAGCACAGCGAGATCCTTTCTCAAACTGAGCTGAAGCATAAAAAAGTCAATTTTAATATTCCTCATTTCTTCTGGAAGCACTAGTTGCTATCCTTTGCCTTAAGAGCTCTGCTTTTATGTTTTCCAAGGCTGGGTGGAAAAACATCGTTGTTTCTAGGTCACATATTATGTGGTTTCTTATCCAGCAATGTCCTGCTCAGAGATTAGCCACTTTTGACATCAGGATGCTGGTGTCCTGAATCTGCACCAGGCAGCTCAGATGGAATCAGCAGCCATTCCTGATGCTGAATGCTTTTACTGTGTAATTATCTGTGTTTGGTTTGGACTGCTCAATATGCACAAGGCTCATAAAAGTGGTGGAGTGCATTCAATATTACTGCCTGGACTATTTTGTGGCACTGTTGCCACCTTGCTTTCAATTCATTTAAGCTGTTTAGTAACAATAATCATTTTCTATCCCATGGATGGTGACTGCAATTGGCAATGCATGCTCAGCTGACCTGGCTGGCTGCTGTACCAGACTCACTGTAGAACTTTACTTCTGTCATCCCCAGCAAGTGCAGCTCTGCACTGGCATCTTGGGGTGCATCTTATCACTGTTCCTTTTCTGTCTGAATTTTAGACTGTGCCCTTTCACGTGTTGTGCTCCTGTGCCTCGGTTTTCACATCCCTGTTTATGTCTGGTAACTGCACAAGATGGATTCTAATTGAGTAATCAAGCTTTACTGCAGAAAACAAACAAAAGAGAGGAACATGTCCCACTAAACAACCTTCCTGTCCACTTTCACTGGTGTTAGGCAACAGCACCTCTCAATTCTCTTTAGAAGAAACATCCAGCTACAGACAACCCATCTGAGTACAGCCCTTACCCAAAAAATCTCCCTCTTGGAGTTGGACCATTAGTCTTTCTCTGCTGCTTTGGGGCCAGAGTGTGATTCAGAGTTCTGATAAGATGTTCTATATTTGTCCCCAGCAATGTGAGTTCCTTCATTCCCAAGGGGGCTTGAATATTTGGACACATCTTTAAAGGAGGCTGTTCACCCTACTGCAGGCACCACCAAACAAACAACTCCCAGTGGCACCTCTTTGGGAACCAGGCTCTTGATAAATTCAGAAATACTCAAATGCTATGATTTTGATAGGAGAATTATCTTGGAGTAGTTGGCAGAACAAAAATTATTAAGAGCAACCAACCAAAAAAAAACCAAAAAAAGCCACAAAATAACCCTGCTGCAAAAGCAGTCAGATTGCCAGTGTGTTCTTTCAGTCTCCTGTAGGTTTGGCACATATATGTGTACATTTGCAGTTATTCTGGACCAAGTTTTGGAAATACAGCTAAAGTAAGCATTCCTGCTGCCTAGACATGGTATCTGCTCCATGTTGGCATCAGTGCCATGCAGGAGCTCCATCATGTCACACAGTCCCAAGACCTGATACTTTGGGAGAAAATATCAATATAGTCCCATTGAAATAAGTTTCTGTGTTATATCCTTCTAAATAGGAAAAAAAAAATCCCTAAAATTTGCTTTCATTTGGAGCACTCTGGAAGGCAGAACGTCCATCCCAATATCTCCAGGCTTTAAAAAGAGAACATTAAATTATATTGTCAAGTCCCAAAATAAATAGAATTTTCAGCACAAGAAAAAGATGTACATTTTTAAACGGTCCACGTTGCATAGCATATCTAAGAATTCAGTTCACCACACATCAGCTCACTGGAGTTAATACTGTCCAATACCTTGTACTCAATATCTTTGCTGCTGCTATGCTGGTGACATCATAAATTACTAGATTTTTTTTAATGAATCATGGTAAGATTTTGATTATCAAAATCCAATAATTGCTACCATAATCTTCACAGAAATTCACTTTGAATACCTATCCAGGGCTCTTTGTCATGTATCATGATCTAGCAGCTTTCTTCTGAACTGGAATTCCTCTCTTGGGATTTTGGACCCCACTGGTCTTTTGTATCACAAGCTGTTAATAGATTTGTTGAATTTTGGGGTTTTTTTTTTTAATAAGAAATGCCATAGAAAACAGCCTTATCTGAAGCTCTCAGTTCCCAAGAGCATCCTGCAAACCAGCTAGATCTAACAACAAACAAACTGTTAGACCAGCTAGGTCTAACAACAAGCCCGAGGCAGTAATTAGTCACATTAACAGCTCCTACCTGGTGTTTCAGATGTATTCTATTAGCTTGTTACAAATTAATTTTAAGAGATGCCATGTGGCTTTATGGCATCAGTAGTCCAAAGCATGTCACAGAACAACTAAGTGGCCAAAGATTAAACTTTAACAGGTGGGAACTGAACTGCAGTGCCCCTGTGTTTAATCACATTTGTAACAAGACTTGTGGGAAACAAACCCACACAGAGATTTGTTGTTACTCCATAAAATTTAAAATAAAACCAGAGAGAACTTAAAATGAAAATACTGTCCATAAAACAAATAAATTTACAAGAAACCTTATTTTTTCTTCTCCTAACAGGATGGCTTTTCTGTGTAATGTTTTTATCTGGAAACAATAAATTGTTGTTGAATTTAGCAAGCTAATAATTCAACATAGCTTAATTAAATATCTCTCAGTGAAAATCTTACTGGAAATAGTGCATCAAATTGTTTCTCAGTGACTCTTGACACCTTCAGTTATTTTTTTCTGACATCCTTCCCTCTCTAGCAGATCACTTTATTTTCTGGAGCATGAGCTGGTTATTCCTTGTCATTGTTTTCCCAGGAAACTAGGCTGGCAGATATCCATACTCTGCCCTTTACACTCTATTATGCTGCAGTGCCACAAAGCTGAGCTGGAAGAATTCCACTTGCAGAGAAATCCCTCACCTGCCAAACAAGTGAGAACTCCCATCTGTTCCACACCGTGCTTCTGCTGTAATTTACCAGCATCTTGAGACGGCAGCAAAATGCTTTGATCTTATATTTATTTAGTCAAATTACCATGAAAAACATAACCTGGTCAGCTACATCATCCTAAGTGAAACAACAACAACAACAGAAGAATCTGAAATTAAATATCTCCAGTGACAGCATAGCTGAAATTTGTCTGAAAGTTCCAAGTCCTGGCACATACCTAACAGCAACACTGTAATTGCTGTCAGCATTAGGTAAAACCTTTGCTAAAAATGGACTAGTTTACTGGCAGTAGTTGTCATCTAGGCATTTTTAGCTGTAATGCACAGAGGAAATGTTTGTTCTTAAGAATTCTCTGTAATCTAAGGTTAAAAATACCATGGTTATAAAAATCCTACGTGTAAAATATATTTTTTAAAGCTCAAAAACCCGAAGTGACAGATATCACATAAAAATGGAAAGGTATTCTTAATTTATAAACTAAAGGTACACTGTGCATAATTGGTATCAGATAGTAAGAAAGATGCACAAGTCCTGGAATAAAGAGGTTTAAATCACCACATGCTCTGAACAAAAGGCTGTTTAACTTGTCCTCCTTGACTCAAATAAGAATAAATATATGCAAAATGTGGCAAATGCTGCAGAGAAAATGCTCTTTACTGAAAAGCACCATGTATTCCTTTTAAAGGTATTAAAAACCAGAAGGGTAAGCAAAAAAAAAAACAACCACACTCAGTACTCCACTAGTGATTACTGCTGCCCCCAAGCTGATGCTGACCATGTCTTACAGCAAATGCATATAACCATAGGGTGTTTTAACTCCCAAGCAAATTTCTCAGCAGTAACTTTTCTGCAGTGTTTTGAAAAGTTACTGCAATTCCACATCCTAAAAAAAATAAAATAAATAAAAAAAATTTCTTGGTTACAAGTTTTACTCCCAGAATTTGGCAACCATATCTTGGTAAAATGAACTCAGAGTCCAGTACAATAACTTGCTTACCAAGTAGTCATTTGGATTTGAAATATCTGCAACATATTATTGAGTGCTCAGTAGTGGTAAATCAAGAGAAAGTAACAAAGTAGGGACCTTCAAACCATGAAGGTTGCCATGGTCACCCATGTTGACCCCATGGTCATCTTCACTCCCAAGAATTCCTCCTGGTCAGTGAGCTTAAGAGAAACATTGAAGCACTCTGTCACTTAGCTGAGGAAAGTTGTGGTCTAGTGTAAACAAGAAAAAACATTTACTAAAATTATGGGGGTTTAGTAAGGGGTACAGATAAAAATACTTCTGGCTCTTTCACTGTGGCAAAGACTCAGTGGCCCCGTGCTGCTGACCCTGTCTCAGGAAGGAGCAGGTCTGTGCTGTGTTGGGCACTGCTGTGGAATAAGGTGCTGCTGGGCTGAAGGTTTACAGCTTAAAACGATGTTGTATCTTGGTAGCTCATACTTGGCTGAATTTTGAAAGCCACATTCCTGATGCCTGAAGTAAGGGCCCTGTGATCCAAGCCTCTCTTTCTCCCTCACCAACGGGGATGGACACGGGGAACCGGAGGAACATAAAGAGGGATGGAAAGACCACAAAGTCCTGCTGGTGTTGTCCTGTCCCTTACTGGCACAGCAGCTCTCCAACCTTTAAAGGGTTGAAAGTTGACTTTCTGCAATCTGTGCAGTGACTGCTGGGCAGGGAACAGCAGATCCATGACGAGAGAGGCAATACTTTCAATACTTTACAGCTTTCCTTTCAGTTCAAGGGATAAGCAGAACAAGGCCTCCATGATTTCCATTCCAATTTTGCTCTCAGCTCTGAGAAGGAAGCTGTGCTCAACAGCAAGGGTTGGGCTGACTACATGAATGACCAATGCTAAAATACTCCTCTTTTCTGTCAGCATTTATGGATTTCACAGCTTTTTGAAGATGTTCCCCCTGTCATACACATGACTACCCATGAAAAGTAGACAGGATGATTTTTCTGCCTGGTGTTTTTAAAGGAACTAAAAAAAACCCCAACTAACTAAAGAAAATAACTGATAATGTGTTTTAACAGTTTATATTGATGTGTACATGTTTTCTGTTAGTGAACAGATTTGTTGGTTTTGGCTGCACTCGCTGACCATTAAGGTAGTTATTATACAAATTTATGACTATAATTTAAGAAGAGGTGGTTGTTTTAAAATTTTAACTTTGAGCACTTAAATCACTAAGGCAGGCAGAGAAACAAATTTATTACCACTTGAAGAATGTTATGGGAATAGTGCATATTGTTTACAGCTGCCACAGCAGTTGTTAGTGCATGGAACTTTGCTTGCAATCCCTGCAACTTCTGACAAATTGTGCCCGGAATCTGATTCTAAACAAAGGCTGCAAAATAATAATTAAAATTTGAAATAGGCCTAATTAAGGCCATTAGAAATAATTTGGAACAGGTGTCCATATATACAATAATGAGACCATTCTGGCATATGGAAGGGATAAAGGCATTAAATGGAATAACTGATTATCAGGCTGAGCTCTGTGTGAGTATACAGGAAGACAAGCACAGTATGTGTTTCGACAAGTGCATACATGAAATCTATACACCACATCTTTAAAAACAACTCCAAACACACATTTTGTTTTAAAAACATCTTCTATTTCATGTTGTTTGAATACATACATTGAAATTAGTTTCCAACAGATTCCTTCTGGAAGGCATCAAGAAGTTTTTCCACAGAGGCAAAGTTTGGATTGCTGTTCTGCAGTAGGTGTGCTATGTGAACATGCTTGCAATATAAACACTTCCATGATACTTATGGCTGAGGCTCTGAAATCCTTTTGCATCTATTCAGAATGCTGCTGTGAGATAGCATAGCAATTCTTTTGTGTACAGACATACAGAAGTAGGTTAAAGGAATTAGAAAAAAAGAAAGCGCTTGAAAAGATCCTGAGAGATAAAATACTGAGACTTCACTAGTTGAAAGTAGCTCAAAAAGCCCTGAGCTTTCTTGAGAAACCCCTAGGGAATGTGCTTGCCAAAATCAGAGGTTGAAGAAGGAAGCTAAGGGCGCACTAATGAAATGGAATGGGGGATTCAGTGACAGTGGACAGAGAAAATGTTCTTACCTTCTCTTCCCTGGTCTCTCAACAATTACTTCCAGATTTGAGGAGGAGAGAAAACACCAACAGGGCGTGCAGGCTGAGTCAGGGATAATTGTGAAGTGAAAAAGCACAGAAAATACAAGGTGCAAAAGCCTGTGGTGGTGATCAGTGCCATTTGGGAGGGTGACTGGTGCTCCTCAGTCTGAGCCAGATGCCTGCTGGAGTGCTACCCAGACCCTATTTGGGCTTTCAGGCTGGTTCCACAAGTAACAAAAGCTGAGCCACTTCATGTTTTTACCTTTCTGTCATAAAGCCACCCCTCTGATTTTGACAATTGCTGCTCATCTTCTAGGAGTAGCACCCGAGGAGATGGGAAAGGAGTGGGAGCTTAAAGGCAGCCAGAACATTAAAATAAAAGTGGCTTATTCAGTCACTGTCCAGGAACCAATGTGTGACCACTACTCAGACAGGCAGCAGGTTGTTCATCACGTGCAGAACTGATGTTAAAAATGTTAAAGATGCAGAGTCAAAGACTGAAGTATTAGGAAATACAGCAGAGTTTGTTTGAGTGCCTCAGATCAGGTTTGTCCTTGTGTAGTCCTAGAAACAGACATCTAAAGGAAGAACCACCAGGAAAAAGGAAAAAAAAAAAAGAAAAAAAACCACTTTGACACTCAAAGTTCTATCTGTTGTGTTCCTGCTTCGTGTGATCTCATTCCTGCTGTCAGGATGAGGAATACTGTAAATGACAAAAATTCATTGGGCAGAGGAAGAGGAAGACAGAACAGTGGCATGAGGCAAGATGTTATATAGGACAGCATAATGTAAAGCTGTGTCAAATGAAAAAGACATCACTTATTTGGAGGTTTTACTCAGAAGCATCTTGTTACACTCATGGGATGAGAACATTCCCTTGGGAACAGCAGTGTTCTGCTCTTCAGCTGCAACAGCAGAGCTGCTTTCATTTAAATATCAGTCAAAATAGTCCAGTAAAGGATAAAGAGAAACAGCTGCTCAGTAAAAATAATGAAGGCATCCAGGTGAGAAATGGAGGCAACATAAGCAGGAATAGGGAGCCGAAAATGAGGTGTTGAGATCTGTGGCAAGAAAGCTGAATGAGTAACAGGATTTTCAGACATTTGTGCCACCCTACTGTTCATGGACTGAACAGGATTTCCAGTTCCCTCTTCTGTGGGCTGATCATCCCTGTGGCTGTGAGGCATTCATGTCTTTGCCACACTGACTGTCTGCACATGCTGGAGGTGAGCCAGCCTGCCAAATTAGGGCAAGGTTTTTAGTGCAGTCATGGCTACCAGATGATGAACGTTCTGGGGGGCACAGCAGCACACCAGCTCAGCTAAGTGCCCCCTGGGACAGCCTGTGTCTGGAGAGCTCACACTGTGGGTAAAAGGAGTGCAGGGCTGCTTGCATGCATCCAAGGGAATATGGCTGCAAGTGCTTTGGTGTGTTATGGGGACTTCATGCCTGGCACCTTTTCCAGTGGGATGTCCTGGTGATGCCTTCTGAAGGCTGCCCTAGAGCAGAGGCTGGACAGAGTTACAGAATAAAGCAGGGATTTATTAAAAGGATCTCCTCCATGGATCCACCTTGGGCAGCAGCAGAGCCCAGCCAGGACTGCACCCAAATGAACCAAAATGGTCCCAAAATGCACGAGTGCTCCCGGGGGCTCTCACTGGGATCAGCTCTGCTCCATTGGCACCTTGGAGTTCATTGTCCCATTCCAGCTTTAGCCCAGGCAGTCCCACCCTGCTTGTTTTTCTCTCTCCAGCCCACGTTGTTTGTGCTCCTGGGCCTGAGGTTTGGATCATTTGTCCTTGGTCCCCAGCTGGAGAAGGAATTGTTTTGTCTCCCTGCTCTGTGCAGAGAGCTCACCATCCCCTAATATAATGCTCAGCACTGCACACTAAAGCAGCACAGTCTGAAAAATATAAAATCTAAAACCTGAGGCATCACTGGGGTGCATGAAACATCCCAAAAAAAGTGGATCTAATCCTGCTCCTCAGGCCATTGGTTTCTTAGGTGTATTCCCTTAGAGATGACCATACCTTGTCCTTGTAAATCTCTGGTTTCTAGCTAGATTTTTAAGGGACAATATGACAGATTAACAGAGAGCACTACTCTTGTTTCTCAGCCACAGACAGTACATGCTCAAAAATGACACCAGAACTGCAGACCCAAGAGAGTTGCCAAAGTCCTGAACTTGTTCTTTGCCAGTCACTAAGTTTGATTTACAAACCTTGCTATTTATCCTCACAGAGTTCTTTATTCCCTTGATGCATTTAACAAGACTCAAACTTCCCAGGAAAGCCCTCAAAAATGTAAAAGGTGGCACAAAGACTTATAAACAGCCACGCCACACAAGATAAACCTTGGCATCTCCAGTCCCAGGCTGGGTGACTGTGCAAAAGCTGCAGCTGTATCCAGGGAAGACACCTTTCCCTTCTCCTTCAGAGGAGGAGCTGTGCCTCAGAGCTACCAGGGAAGCTGCCCACCACAGCCAAAGTTAATCAGATTTTGGGTTGTAACAGGACCTTTTATTTCCCTTCCCTTTCAGAGGAAGTATGAAACCAAGAGGTATTTGCTGTGTTTATGTCTGGGGACCATCAGAAGGAGTCAGAAAGAATCCACAAGCTTGGAAGTGCTGCCATGACCCTCTTGGCTTTGCAGGAGATAGGAAAGGGTCTGGACTCCAACCAACATTCTAAAATTCAATATTGCTCAACACCAGCAACAGGTCTATAGATTAATATTTTCACTGACCACAAAGCTTCATTCCTGGTAGCAAAAGTATGTAATACCCTCTACAAAGCGTGACACTTGTACATTATGTAAAAATTCCTGTATTTACAGGATTCCTATGCAGCAGGGGGCTACATAAACGATTCCTTGTTTTGGTAAGGATATTATTACACTATGTACACGGCACAGTAGGGCTGAAGGTACTTCAAAACTACTGTGTATGGTTTCTTTTTTCCCTCCAGACTTAAAAATCTATATCAATTGTACTGTGGTTAATAAAAAAAAACACCCGTAAATGATTAGCTCTCCTCTTTAGGTGGATAATTAATTACCTACTTCTTCTCCTTGAGAAAAAAAAAATGTTGTCTATTGTTTCTTTGCTTGTTTTGGAATTTGTTCCTTTGAAATGATCTAAGGCACAATATTTGTTCAGGTTAGTTATGCAGTTAAGGAGTCCAAGCTGCTAACCCAAATAAAAAGCAAAAGGGTTGTGGAGTTTGTAGCCTGAAATGGATAGAAGAAAGTATTTTCTTTTTGATTTTTCCAGAGGATTTTTTTTTTGTAAAGGAGAGATTGTGAGAGGCAGGACATTTGGTATTGGGTTAGGTTTTAAGACAGTGTATTTCTTTGAAGATTTTTTAAAGTTACAATGTTCTTTTCAATATCTTATAATTTGGTATTTCAAAGCCAAAGCCCAGGGAAAAAGAAGCTGAAAGCTATTCTTGTGCAGCATTTCCATATTGTAATGTCCTTTACAGCAAGGATTAACACCTCTTCCATTGTGTTGATCTATGAGAAAAATTTGCAGTTTTATTTTACTGGCAAAATAACATGGATTCAAAATAACATCTTGGATTCAGGACTTTGTATTTTATTTGATGGTGAACAAGGCCAGTTTTCCTGATTTAATCTAGATATTTAGTGGACACTGAGTCCAATGCCTGCAGACTTAAGGTTTTACAGTAAGATGTTTGTTACAGGCCAGAGATGGCCATAATTGTATGAAGCAGTGAGTGATAGAAAGGGTTTTAGGAACATGTATGTCCTTTCTCATTAAAATGTGTGTCTTGGACATGCTGGGCTTCAGGTTCATTCCCGTGTCCTGATGTTAATACTTCCAGTATGTTAGGCACCATTCACACAGAATTAAACAAAATAGAAAAGAAGTTATTCAATATCCCAAAGAGTTCAGGAGGGCAACAAACAGGTGAAAAAGAGAGCTTCAGACAGGAGCTGGCTTTCAGGAATGACTTGGCACTCTTCTAAAATATTTTATTAAAAATATATTCTTCCATTTACTGGGGGATAACTGCACAAGGCAGCACTGTGTGAAGAAATATTATTTTCTTTTGTTTTCCTTTTAAGAGAGGCCAGTTGTAGAAAGGGAGGCAATATATCCTCACACACCTTACTTCCCTAAAATCTCCATACCATCACTGTTACAAAAACACTGGATAGATTGTTTTAGGTGAAACATTGGTGTGCTAGAATATTAAATAAACTTATTATGAATTTTTGGAACAGGACACTGAAACTTTTACACGACAACCAGCAACTCTTCCTCAAAGACTGAATGAGAAATATTATGGCATTCCAGACTCCTGGAAGAGAAAACAAAGAATCGGCTTAGAATTGCCAGGAAATAATGAGTCAAGAAAGAGATTTTAGAGAAACTTCTGGCTTGTAAAAAATCATCTGGGAAAAAAAAAAAAAAAAAGAAGAAAGAAAGATTACAAAACCAGGATTGGCTTTTCTGAAAAACTAACGGGGTGTAAGGTAACTACCACATAAAATCTGTAAAAGCTGAGTTAGGGACAGATTGTACTGAAGTAAAAGAAATCTTTCTGAAATACCTTAGTATTTCCACAGCACATAATCTCAAAAAAAAAAAAAGCCCAATGAATTAAATGGATTTAGTAATGTTATAAACCAAGTCTGGTAAATAACACTCAATAAACGTCCTGAGGATTTTTTGCTTGAGCTGTGGTGCATGAAGCACCTTAAGTCTGTTAGTCTGTGAATCAAATTCACCACATCATCACTGCAGAGGATCTGAGCCTCCCTTTCATGACAATTCAGAAGGGATTCAGTGTGAAACCAAAATTCTGGAGTGGTGTAAAAAGAGGTGGTGTTCAACCTACATATATATGTATCATAGAGATGCTGAAAAAAATTAAAAAGAAATTTGCTCATGTAGTCTTTAAATATCCAAATTTTATCCTTTTTTCCATTCTGGTCAGTTTATGGCAATAGAAAATTCCATGCAGTGCAGCAAATGCAAACCTTTGGCTTTTAATAATGCAGGCTGGTTGAAGTTCACAGCTTTTGTTGAAGCTGGTCTTTCAAAGCATTCATGGTCAGTAAGCTACCAGCTCTGTACAAAGCACTTGGGAAGACAAATACAGGGATGGTTCAGCTTCAGACAAAACAGCTCAGAGATCCCTGACAGTGCTTTAATTCCTGCTGCATGTTCCACATAGACCAAGCAAGAAAAAAGCCCCACACCTACAGGAGGAGCACAGAAAGCTTAAAGCCATCTCTCAGTCAGGTCTCCAGAGAAGGGCAGGAAAAACTCCCAGGAAATTTATCATCATAAAATTCCTCTTATTTTCTACAAGTTTTTCTTATAGTTATGTTTATGGGCTATGTTGACTTACGGGCTATTGTTTTAAAGATGAGTTGTTTAAAGGCAAAAGTTCTTATTATCTCTCTCTAAAATCATCTTTAATGAAAGCACAGCTTTGTGTCCACTGATTCCTGACCCTCATCTCTATAGTCTTCATCACCTGCACCAGACATTCATTTCTCTTATAATTTTTTGTGCTTTTGGATGGGTTCAGTACCTTTTGCCATGTCTCCCATATTCACAGTTAGGAGTAAAATGGTGGGAATCATCCTCCACCAGTCTGCATATCATTATGGGATGTTTGGCTCCAGGCTGTCAAGGCAGTACATGGATCTTTTATATACCTTTATACTCCTTATATATCCCCCAACCTTTTATTTTTTTTTAACTGAAAATTAATCAATACCATAAATTAGCATCTGATATCTCAGTTAAGCTATACAAGATCAGCAGGGTACCTGGTCTCAGGTACTATTAAATATGCAAAGGGAAAAGGAATCACAAAACCCTGGCTTTCTAGATGCCCCAAGGGCTGGCCAAGTGGCTGCAGTGATTTGGAAATGATGGTATAGCTTGGAATCACTCTTTCCACATCACTGTGTGTGAAAAGTATTTTTTCAGATTCTTTCACCTCTGCTAAAATGATCTTCCACCATATACTTGAACTGGGTCATCAGCTCACTGTTCATTTTATCAATGACCTTTTGTATTTTAATCCTTTCTTCTTACTTATGGCAACACTAAAATTAGATTTTTACATTAAACCATCTCATTTCATCACAAACCTGGTCTGGCAAACACAACTAGAGTAAAGGATACATGATTATAGTTATTTCTAGCTACTCTAAAGTTGCTTGAGAGGATATTAGAGCAGACAGCACACATTTAAGGTTTTATGGACTTTCTGTACCTCTGAGTTTGAAGAAAATCTGATGGCCCCATCTCGCACAAGCAGCCTACATGCAGTTTGATTATGCACTCAGGTTTCAGTTGCTTTCCCTTAAATCTGACCATTTTGTTGTATTTTTGTATTTCCATTTCTCTTCTTGGATGGAAATTCACCATAGATTGATGGCAAATGAATGATGGGTTCTTCCCAGAGCAACACCTTTGAGTGGCAGAGGCCTCAGCCCCAGGCACCTTCCTCCATTAACTCAAACATCAGCTGCATTTCTACACTATGGGTTTCTACAAGTTTACAAAGAGGGAGTCATGACTCACTTTTAAACATTATCTTCTCAACTTCTGTACATCCTTATGTCTCTTGAGTGAACATTGAGCAGTGTATCAAACATTTAATATTTCCTGCAATTTGCATCCCAAAAAAATCCATAAAACAGCTCTTGAGATCCCATTACCACATTTAGTTCTTTCAAAGACCCTTCGTGCTTAGCCTGTTAGGAAAACTGACAATATTCACTTGAGCAGCTGTCCAACATCCCTTTAATCTGCATGACACATGTTGAACAACGCTCTGGAGAAATGCATTTCCATTAGTCTGGTATTCCTAATAACATCCTCCCCCTCCACTCAGCCTCCTCCAACTTCATCCAAGCTCCTTTTAATTCTCATCTCTTACGTTACAACTACCATACAGTTCATGACCAGAGCAGTGGGTGTCCGAGCCAAAATTCATTACAGCCTATTGAGTTTTTTTGCATTGACTGGACTTTGGACCGCATGCTTCAATTCCCTGCTCTTCACAATTAAGAAGTTAATTAAATAATCCCAAACACAAATACGATCTGTATCCAGGCAACATCTGAATAGTACGTCGCACACGTTCCTTGTAAAACGTGCTCTTTATTTGTCTGCTGCAGGACAATTAGTGAGCCTGTCTGAGAATGCCAGATGAAAGCTCAGTAATCTGAGACTGAGAGCATGAGAAAGGAAATTGGTGGCTAACCAAATAACCATCATCAGGTTTCTTAATGCTCCGTGATCGTGCTGTATTTAGGTCTCGCAACAGAAATTGTCTTGTTGAGCTTAATGACACATGTAAAACCTGAAATTAGAAGAAGGGACAAGAATTATACAGCCTGAAATGATGATGATGATAATAATAATAATAATAATAATAATAATAATAATAATAATAATAATAATAATAATAATAATAATAATAATAATTCCTGCTTCCTCTGAAAAGCAAGAGTTGGAGCTAATGCCACATCGTGGTATGTTCTACAGAAAAATCAACCCAGAGAAGAAAAGAATTTAACCTTATAGGACATCTGACTTCCTGCCTCTCTAGGGTTTCTTATGCTCATCACTCTGGTATGTGACTTCACAAAAGTCACTGGAACAAAAAGCATTCCCTGTTTTGAAGATCATAAAAGCCTTGATGGACTATACATGGGTAATTCCAGGTTGTTATTAAAACCAGCTTTTTTAAAATAAAGAAGAAAAATTACTAAAACCCCTTACTGTTCTCATCCTAACATGGAGACAGTGTTCTGTGCTATTTTCTGCAAAAGAAAGGAGGAAATATTTCTTGTTCTTAGAGTCATTGAACAATTACAGAATGGCAGCCATGAAAACAGTAAGGGATTGAGTTTGAAATGTAAGCATGGAAACTTTTCTGTCATATAAGAAGAAAATCTTTTTTAATGTCTTCAGAAATGTGTCTCTGAACTAAATAATCTTATTCCTTCATGAGTGCCACATAGTTATAACACACTGAGAGCCACCTTCACAGTTATTATTCTCAGAAAGTCTGAATGCTCCTTGCTAAAACAACAGTGGGACATCCACTTAAAAAAAAACAAAACAAGCAAAACACAAAAAAACGCCAAAAAAAACCAAAGCAGGCAGCATACAAGACAATCTGCAGCACTATAAATCATCTCTCAAAGAAACCAGCAAGTCAGAAGATGCAGAGGAGTAGCTGAAAAGTGGACAAGAGCCAGCAAAGAGATGAGAGATAAGAAGTGGTATTTCAGCAAATAATACTTGCCAGCCAAAACAGAACAATTACGTACAGAGCTGACATGAAAGAGCTGTTTTAAAAGTGCTGCCAGTTTATATGAAAGAAAAAGATGAAATAAAGTTCTTTCTCTGTGGCTCTGCTCTAAGTCAATTTTGCACACAAAACTAAGATTTTTTTTTAGCATGTTCATGTACTTAATATTTCACACATCTGTAAGAGTAAAGAATCATCTACTAACTTGTTAATATTTCTCTACTTAATATTTCATATGTTAATTCAAAATATTTCAATCTCTTCCACAAAGGATGTGTTTAGAATAACTCCTGGAAGTGAAATTAATCTTGTGTCAACTTTTCAGCTGATACACACTGCAGATAGTAAGAGCAGTTTCTTAGTGCAGAATTACTTCCAGGTGCCACACAAACCAAAAATGACATTTATTACTCAACAAAACACTGGTGCTGCTACTTTCAAAATAGTCTAATTCTCATGAACACTTACAAATTACAGTAAACCAATTTTAGTATATGCATTAAATTGAGGGCAAAGAGACCCCATGAAAGCTAATAGTTATGATCAATAATCTATAAGTTAGCTACAAAAGTAGTAAAACTACTGAAATCTGTGTAAATGAGAAAAACACAGCAGAAACTGAAAGGACAATGAGCTATCCAATACAAGTAAACCAGAACCTCCCCCAAACAGAAGGATGCTGTTGCCTGAAAATTTTCCTCTCTTTTTTTTTTTTTTGGTTTTTTTTTTTTTTTTTGGTTTTTTTTTGTTTTCTCCCAGCTGGTAGAAAAGAAGGAGAAGAAGAATCACTGTTGGGAGATTTTCACTGATATTTTTCCATGAATTGACCTTTGAACCATGTCAAGTAATCCAATACACCCAAACTTGGAGCTTACTTATTCCACCAGGAACACAAATATATTGCTTGGTAGGGTAGCAGCTCCGTGGCCTGTAAGAGTCCTGAGATACATCTGCAGTGAGCACTCACTGGAACCAGACCAGAAATCTGCACTGTCAGCCTATGGCAGTGCTGAGCCCAATTAAACACAATCTGCTGAGATGAATACAAAAACATACTCTAGACTTTCTGGTGGGAGGAAAATAAAATTATCATATTTTGCTGACATAGGATCACCTCAAAGCATAATAAAAACATTATCAATTCTTGGCCAGATAAATATGGTCTTATTTGAGCTTATCTGGATAAGCCAACAGTCTTTAAGCAAAAATAATTCTTTTATTTATAGAAATAAAGATTTAGGCTAGAGTGGTGCAAGGGGGTCCTGCTGTTGAGTACAGGACATGCCTCCTGGCTCTGATGTTAGATGTGAAACAAACTGCCATCTTGGGATCCAAATGTAGACCATTTTACTGTTTTTAAGCTCTCTGACAATTTCCATCAACAAAGGTCAGTTTGACTATAGAATTTTGTTGCAAAGTTATTTTAATTCCTTCATTCTTGTCTATTCACAGTGCCACTTCCACACCTTTAGTTATGCCCGGGGAGGTGGAATTAAGTGCACTAAATTAACTTTGAGGTTTAAGTCAAGTTCTTCAATTTTTACAAATCCCTTCTACATGCTCCCATTATCAGAAAATCACTTTTTTCCAAATGTTATAGAAATTGTATTTCTAGTTATAGGTTTGTTTGCATGTTTGTTGAGCAGCTTGGTCTAGTGGAATGTCTCCTGCCTACCACAGGGGTGTTGGAATCAAGATGATCTTTAAGGCCCATGATAATCCAAACCATTCTTTGAGTCTATGATATAAATAAAATATATAAATAAATAGATCAATCCCTTAGTGTGAATTTTTTTCCATAGCAAGTTGTATTTTTCCCACACCAGAACAATGAATGAGATTTTGTGTTTACTTTACAGACATAAGCTTTATATAAAAACCCAGCTTGTTTATCCACTGAGAATCAAAACACAGCTTCCTGTAAATACTTAAAACAGTCTTGATTACTAAGCAGAAATTAAACATGCAAACAAAATACTCCCCTTGTTGTTCAAGGGAGGTTTAGCTAATGCCTAAATAGGTACAACCAGAGCTTCTCATCAGGCAAGTGAATAGGATTTAATTTGTCACCAGTCAGCACTATATTTTGTTACAGGACACTTAAAAATAATTAATTAAATAAATAAATAAATAAATAAATAACCAACCCAACCCAAATTTAATAAGAAAGTATTAATATATTTTATATTTTCTATCTTTATTTCTTGCATTGATTGTCAAATCCACAACTGTTTAGACCTCAGTCACTACAGGAAAGAGTTGCTTTTTTCCTGGTTTATTTTGCCAGTTTAGTTTCATCAAGGAGCAAAGTCATGGACACAGAAAGAGCTGCTCAGTCTCCACAGCATGCTAAATGTTAACCTCACAGTCTTAGCCTCACACTAATAGAAAACAAGAATAAATCTGCTAAACCTGTCAGGTTTACAATCTGGAAACATTAATGGTTGATATGGAACATAGAGAGTTTTATTGGGAATGAATTGCACTTGAGGAATGCAAGATATCTCTGATCCTGGAAAAAAAGACTTCTTAGAACAGAGGCACAGATTTTTTAAATGATCAAGATAAAACACACTTTAAAAAAAAAATCAAGTCAAATAAAAAGGAAATTTTCCCATTATCTTAGTTTTGAGCCAGTGTTTGATTCAAAGCCAGTAGACAATTTGTCCTTGATCTCACTGTAAAAGCAGAGTCAGCTCTCCTGTGTTGGAGTCTGGAGCTGCACGCCTCCTCCCTCTTGCATAGTTTTATATCCATGTTTTTGGGGATGTTTTCTGGCTTTTCCAATCCCTGTCCTGGATTTTGAATGGTAAAGACAAGTCAGCACTGCTTCCTCTTGAGAAGGCCACTTCTTTTTTAGTTAATCTTTCTGTAAACTGTAAAAAGAAGTGAAATTACCTCCAAACATGCACACCCTTCACTAATTGAAGTTCCTCTAATTGATGCTCATGGGCTGCAAGGCTTAACCAATCTGTGCCCAGAGGATTGCTGGCCCAAATCAAGCTGCATTCTCACCTTTTAAGGTTTGCCTCAGAACATCCTGAAAGCAATTCTCACTACTCCACCAGGTTTCCACCATCACAAACAGATAAAATTAATGTTGGGGAAGATTTCAAACACTTCAGTGATTATACAGCCTGTGCTGTACTTAAATAAAGTCCTTCAGGCACTGGGGAGTTGTTGCCTTGCTGGAAGGCAGCAGGGCATGAACTCATAGATCACTGGGGGAGCATTTTTTTTTTTTTTTACTTTATTAATTCACCTATATAAACCAGAGAGAATTCACCTCAATCATCCATATAGTAGATCCATCCTTTCTACCACTACATTATCTCTGATGCTATAAACTACCCACACTGCTGCCACACTAACTGGAGACAATACTCACTTCTAGTATTGTTACTTGTGATAATATTTTCTCCACTTTAACAAGGTTAGTTTTGCCCACAGCTTGTGGGAGCATGAGTGGGAAAGTCAGTGGTGTGCAAAACAGGGTGGCCTGGATTAGAGCTCTGTATTGCCTTGGAATCAAACCAACTCAAAAAATCAAACTACGTGATTTCTGCAGAAGTTCACAGCAGTACAGACCCTGTTGCAGGCTCCTTGGCAGGGCAGCAAGCAGCCTTTTGCAGTCCTGGACATTCCTGGGAATATAAGGGGTTTTTTTAAGGGTGGTAGGGTCTTAGTCCTCCTTTCCATGTGTGACCAGAAGTGCTCAGCTTGCATAAAGCAGATTAAAACTCAAGCAATAATTTGGGTCATTACAGGACCCAATAAAGATGAAATATCATTGCAGGCTTTTTGCTGGACCATCTGACTCAGCCATACATGAAAAGGTAGGAAGCAGGCAGGGCAAGGAGGGGAAGCAAGGCAGGGAAGGGAAAGAGCATATGCACAGAAGTGATGCATGAGAAACCATTGCCAAGGCCAGCAGGGCAAATGTCCCCTGTGTGCTACAAACATTCAGTGCTGTGCTCTCTTCCTGACCTCTTTGGCTGCCTGCTCTGTCTATTCCAGTAAACAGAATAAGGCCAGGACACAGGCTGAGAGCTGGGCCACGCTCATCTTTGCCTCCTTGCTCCTGGCACGCTCCTGGCACAGTTGGGGCTCCCTCAAAGGCTTACCCTGGCAGTCAGGGCTTGGCCTGGCTTCAGGGGGAAGCTCGTGGTCATGGCCAGCTTGTCCCACCTTGTCTGGGGGATCCTGAGCAATGGCACGTGGGCAAGGATGCCAGCTGAGGTGAACAGAATGAGCCACCCGGCCATGGAGTGCCTGCTACAGGTACAGCCACTGCTAAAGCTGGGAGACACCAGCTTTATGCCTTGTTCTGGCTCAATCAAACGTTTAAAAGGAAATGATGAAGCACTTGTATACCCATCCATGTGTCAAATAGAGAAATGTCACCGGGGTGTGCTCTTCTGTCGCTGTGCTGAAGCAGTCTGTCAGCAATCACTGCATGATGTGGCCACCTTCTGCCTCTCTCGGCTCCAGCGTGCTCCTAAAACACCGTGAGCCTCCAGCCCTCACAAAGAATTTAGTAATAAAGGGTTGGAAGGCTTTTCCAGAGAGGACTGTCCTTTTCTGCAGTGTCTAGTTAAGGCCTTGCCCTCCAGTGCCTGTGATGCACTCTGGATTGTGGAGGTAAATGCAGCAGGAAAGGAACTGGCTTTTATGCAAATATGTGCAAGTAGCCTGTGTGACAAGAAAGTGGCAGAGGGATTCTCTTCTAACCTTCCTTCTTCCCCACAGATCATACTGAATTGTGCACTATTTTCCTGTTAATGCTCAGGGCTTAGAAAGCCCTGCAGAAGGATTTGCAGTGAAATTTATACCTGTATTTAGAGGATTACTCACAGGTGGTGAATTGACTGAAATCTCACTGTGCTGCTGTACACTGCTATTCAGAACAGCAATCTTGGCATCAATTTAGCTTTGCATTCTGCAGAGAGCTTTTTCTTTTGCATGTTTGTTTTCACAAAGTGCCTTATTCTTACTTGCTAGCTCAAAGCACACTTCTTGCTCATTGCTTTGCTTGCAAAAGCCTTGTTCAACTGGCAAATGAATATGGCTGCACTGAAAAACAATAATTCACCAAAACTGCCCATAGGCTCTTCTGAGGAAAATTCAGGCTTTGAAATATATGTTTAATTTATAGAATGCCCATTAGAAATCAAGCCAGGAAGTTAAAGCTGCTGAAATGCTAGACATTCTGTTTAATTTTTAAACAAAATTCTACACAATATATTCTAGTATAAAGGAGGCTTTTATGAATCATGAGTCATTTTCTGTTGATGGAAATATGATTGGTATCTCATGTAACTTATTACTTCCCTGTTCTGCCCCTGCTCTTTCCTATTGAAAGTATCTGACAATCTATCTTTGCTATTTATAAAACACCTAAATGGGCTGATAACCAAAGAGAAAAGAGGCTGTATGAGGTTACCATTCAAAAGGTCTTTCAGTGCTCTCTAATTCCTCATAACCTGTCACATGCCAGTCTCACACTGCTAATAAGAGCAAAGTAGGACTGATTTGAACATGCACACTATTTCCCAATTTTTCCATCCTTTTGTCTAGCTGCCTGAGTTTCAAAACATGAAATATGTTGTTAATTCAATCCTCATCAGAGCCATCTTTTTCTGTTGAGTCACAGCACCAGATTTACAGGTGTCTGTTCTTCACACAATTGTTTATCTGCTGGTTGACTTATTCCTCAAGAGAAGACATTTCCAGGCTCCTGATAAATATATTTCATAAAAAGAAGCATTCTTAGACAATTCTTATTTCAAAGTGGTCCATAAACACAGTAAACTAAGAAAGCTGCATGAGTTTTCCAGCACCTGGAAGACACCAGGTGAAATGCTGCTACTTTCCAGGTTGCAGCCATTATGACAGCATATAGATGAAAAGCCAAAATTTAAAACATTAAAAGCAAACCAGGTAGAAATGGGGTAAAAATCCACTTTTCTAATTGCAGGGCACAAGTGCTTGGGCTGGGCTGGCCCAGCATAAAAGCACCTTAAAACCACTGCCTGATTTATTAATTGGATCCTTCTTGTATATGGAGGGTGTAAGAGTCAAGCTAAGTAAAAGAAAGGGCATATGCACCTCTCTCATGATACAACATACCCTTTTGACTGTGTTCATAAATAAAAATTAATTATAATAATCACAATAATTTTTTTTTTCAGAGAGAAACTTACCTCGTGTCCTAGGGAAGGACAGTTTATTACCTGTAACATCGAGAGGTATATAAACATAAAACCTACAGATAAACATGAAACCTGCAGATCACTGAAGTCAAAAACAAGCTGTAGAGAATGTTGACAAACATTAAAATGGCCACACATGGAAACTGAATAAAAGGAAGAAACAACAACTTACATCCTCTTCTTCCTCCTGGTAAAGGGCTTGGGATGCTATCACTTGCCAAGCCCTGCACCTTTGCCAAAATGAAACTTTTAAGCCTTGGACCCAGAGGGGCAGTGAAAGGGTAAAGGTAGCATGCAAGAAAAGGATAAATACCACAGAATTTGTTTGTACATTAACTGCATGTAATTGCAACCAGAAGTATTAGCATCATTGTTATTTGACTAATAAGTATTTAATTAGAGTGTTTAGAATTTAATTATTTTAATTAGATTAACATTGTGTTTTGCGTTTCCTCCATCCTTAACGAGATGTGAAGAGGAACAAACCAGTGGGAATTTGAACAGCTGCTCTGTAATTTACATGCAACAGATATCCCATGCAAATCAAAGGCCTGGGAATGCAAATTTGCAAACAACTTCCTGAGGAAAAAAAACTCCTTTCCTGCTGAAAAAATAGTGTCTTAAAGAAAAGAGAGTTTCCTATAATATAGAAGCTTAACTGCACTGATATGGAGGAGAAAAAACCCCACAGAAATTGAAATTGCTCCTGCTGGGGTCATTACCAGCCATGTTAGTTGATTCAGCACTCCATGAACTGCAGAAATTCTTAGTTGTAGAAGTTGTGACTGAATATCTGTCCTAGGGAAGCTCTGGGAGGGTCCTGGTCTCAGCTCTGCTACTCTTACAGTTCCTTAGTGCTTCCAAAATCCCAGCGATGCTCAGTGTGTGTGTACAGCATCAGGGAGAGGAGTGGAGGCTGTGCTGTGCAAGAGGAAAGAGTGAAGCTTCAACAGACCTGGCATTCCTAAAGATGGGAATTATATCAAGAAGTGGCTGTGTAGGAAACCAGCAGAAATAGGAAAAAAAAAAAAAAAAGAAGAAAAAATTAAAACAAAAAAAAGAAAAAAAAAGAAAAGAAAAGAAAGAAAAACTAAAAGGAGAAAAGGAAAAGAAGATAAAGAAGGAGAAAAAAAAAGAAAAAGAAACAGAAAAAAAGAAAGGAAAATAAACAGAAGAAAAAGATAAAAGAAAAAATGAAAAATAAGAAAAAAGGAAAAAGAGGAGAAAAGAAAAAGAAAAAAAGAAAGAAAAAAGAAGAAATAGAAAAGGAGAAAAAAGAAAGAAAAGGGGGAAAAGGAGAAAAAAAGAGAAAAAGAAAAAAGAGAAAATGAAAAAAGAGAAAAAATAGAAAAAAAAGAAAAGGAGAAAAGAAAGAGAAAATGAGAGAAAGAGGGAAAAAGAGAGAGAAAGAGGGAAAAAGAGAGAGAAAGAAAGAAAGAGAGAAAGAGAGAGAGAGAAAGAGAGAAAAAGAGAAAGAGAAAAAGAGAAAGAGAGAAAGAAAAAGAGAAAGAGAAAAAGAGAAAGAGAGAAAGAAAAAGAGAAAGAGAAAAAAGAAAGAGAGAAAGAAAGAGAGAAAGAGAGAAAAAGAGAGAAAAAGAGAGAAAAAGAGAGAAAAGAGAGAAAAAGAGAGAAAAGGAGAGAAAAGGAGAGAAAAAAAGATTAAAAAAATATAAATAAAGGATAAAAAAAGAAAGGGAGAGTGGAAGGAAGGCTCAAATTAGTGCAGCTTTCCAGATGCAGCAGATACAGAGTCCTTCAAACAGCTCTTTTTGGTCTAAAACCTGGACCACAATCTTGCTGCAGTCAACACAAACGAGTTTGTCCTGATTATTCTGCTCAGGGTTTTCCACTCTGGGAACTGAAACACACAGGGCTGTAACAGCAGCAGAGCTGCTCAGCTACAGCAAAAACATCCTAGCAACAAAGGAAGCAAGGCAGTATTTTAAAAACAAATGTGTTTTTTCGTGCTTCTTATGGAGCAGACAGAGGCGGAAGAAATGGGCTTGACAGTTTTACTTGTGTTTAATGGATTTTAAAGTGGCTCTTGGCAGTGCAGTGTATTCCTGCTGAAGGACCAGTGAGATAGGAGGCAGCTAAAACCTTGCAAATGCCTGCACACCAAGTACGACCTGAGAACACCACTTTGGCAGCCAGAAGACGTGCTGTTTTTTCTTCCCAAAGTTAAAATAAATTTTGCTTTACTTTCCCACCCAAATTCTATAGTGAATTTTTGAAAGAGCTGGCCAGGGTGAGGCATATCCATCTGTCATCCTTCTTGGAAGAGCACCCAAACCACGCTCAGCTTGCTTTGCCCCTTCAACCTCTATATCCCTGTTAACAGTAGTTTCAGTTCTTTTGTTTCATTTTCACTCTTGTCTTTCCAGACAACCAGAAAAAAAATGGAGAGTCACACTGAGTGGAAATCATCACACCACATACCCAGCTATTGTTTGTTCTTCTGAAATATTGGATTAAAGAAGGCTTCAACTGGGTTAAGATTTTTCAAAGGATTGCAGGACAAACAACAGACAGAAAGAAATATATTAGTGCGTTGGCAGGTGTTTCTTCGACTTTTTTGTGTTTTGAAGGAGCGTGATCTTTACAAAAATTACTAAAGGAAAACATAAACAGCCCTAAAAAGAAATGAATTGTCCTGATTAATTTCACTAGCTAATAGAAAAATTGGATTTTCTCCACATCTGCTGAATTATGACCTGCACTTCCAGTACTACCTGCACTTCCAGCTGTTCCACATCCACCCTGTCCAGCTGGCTGATTCAATGCCTCAAGCAATCTCTTACTTCCTCAGTCTCATCAATTTCTTCCAAGTGGTGATGGACTATGCTATTTCACCATTCCCATTTTTCTTCTCTCTTTTGGATATTTTTATTCATCTCTATTTTAACTTCTGAACTGTTGCTAAATATTAGAAGTAGTAGCATTAGGAAGACAAAATATCCTTCAGAGTCCTGGAAGACATTGTATTACATCCAGGGAGTCCTTAAAGCAGCCCTAGAGATTATAGTTTTGGAAGATTCTCATACATCAGTGTATTTTGGGAGATGTGACACAAGGGTCTTATAGATCATTTCGGTAGACTTAAAGAAAAATTCGATGTAATCTATCACAATCTTTTGTGTAAAGAAGCATGCTCAGAGTGTACAACATTATAAAAAGGGTGTCTGAAGAGATGAATAAGTTGAAGTATAAAGGAGCTTGAGAAGGTGGGAGAAATATCTACAAAATGTTTCAACTGATGGCTGGGGAGAAAAATACACTTCATGAATTAAGAGTTTTGGGCATCAGGAACATGCTGCTTTGTACAGTGTTTGTAGGATACCCTGGAAAAGCAGCAGCTCACCGTAGCACCCACTCAGTTTTTGGGAAGCACACTCTTCAGTGCAAAGCCAGAAATACAGGGCTGTTAAAAGTATTAGAATGTCATCTACTAATTGGTCTTTCTAAATTCTTAATGATCTGAGCATTAGTTGCTGCTTTTCATTTTTCTTTCATTACTTTCTGAAAAGCAGAAAATTATGCAGCTGCAAAGGGATGCCTGGAGGCCACCTAATCCAACCTGCTGCTCCAAGCTGCAGCAGATTGCTCAGGCCCTTGTTCTGTCAAGTTTTGTCTATTGCCAGGAACTGAGAGTTTGTAACCTCTACAGGTGCCTGTGTCTAACCATCCCCAAAAAGTCTCTTGGAAGCTTCCAGTGTTCTCACATCATTGGGCTCACTACTTCTACCCTTCCATCCCACACCCCTGAAAAGAGCCTGGATTCCTCTTCTCTCCATTATCCCATCAGGAAAATCCAGCTCTCAGCTGCTCCATCCAGCACTTTGAGATCCAAACCATCCAAACCCTCACTGGGCTCCCTCCAGAAGGTCCCTGTCAGGCTGGAGCTGGGGAGCCCCAGGCTGAACGGGGCTTTGCAGTCCCAGGTAAAGGGAAGGAAGCACAGCTCACCTACTCATTAGCTGTAGGTAATATAATATTTTGGCTTTTGGTTGTCTTCAAGTCCAGCAGTGCTACAACTCCTCTCTGTAGTTCTTTTTTCACAAAACCTTCCAATAAATGGTGAAGAAAAGCTCATTTGCATTCACTCCATGGCTTGAGTAACTTATGACGATCCCACAGGTTTATTTCTGCACAGAAGAGCCAGCTGGTGATTTCAGCAGACAACTGTTTTGATCTCTCTCTCCATATCAATATACAAATTCCCAAAAACCTAAGTGCTTGGGCTCCTTGAATAAAGTAAATTTAATAAAAAGTTTTCATAGTGTACTGCTCAGATGAACATCGTGCTGAAATATTGTATAAACTACGTGTTCCTATCTTTGAAATTTATAATTAAATCCAAATGTCAATATGATTTATTTTTAAAACATCTCTCAGACACCATATTAGGAAAGGATAAAATTCTACAATATACAGTGGAGGAAAAAAATAGATCCTTAAAAGCTGTAGACTACAGGCATGCTATTTTACATGAAAGATAGCACTAGATTCAACAAACTTCACCGGGTCAAGACTATTGAAGTGATTTATAGACCTGAAAATTACAATCTGCACCTATTCTTTGTACATACACCCCAAAAATACCCTAAGCTTCATCTCTGACTTTCCAACAAGTTCACAAGCATTCATAAGAACACAGCAATAAAAAAAATTATTTTATTTTATGTCAGCAGTACTCACAATGCTTAAGAAAATTGGCTCTGACACCATTCCCATTTTATATATACACTCCATTAATTTCTGCACTGTCTTTGCTCTACCAACTAACCTTAACATTTAAAGGAAGAATAAAGTAAACCATTCTTGTATCCCCTAAAATATCTAACTAACCTTTAACTTATTGATTAAAATTAAGTTTTAGGTTCACATAAAGTAAACACACTCTTCACAAAGCAGCATTTAGGCCTTGGCCACTCAGAAAGTTGCAGGCAGAATGTTGTGGCTGCCCTGGGCAAAGCACGAGGAGCAGCTCATGCTGCAGAGCTCAAACCTTGGCAGGCAGAGCTTTCCACGAGGAAATTTCTTCCAAGAAGATGCAGAGCTGCTTCCTAGTCCCTTCCCAAATCTCTAACACCAGCTGGCTTTGCACTCTCATGTATGAAGGCTGTCAGAGCTAAAAACCAGAAAGAGCTTGGGCAGATTGGCCATTGATTGCACTGGAGAGATGGCACCAAATGGGGAAGCTTAGGGAGGTGTCTGACAGAAATGAAAAAGCCTGTGGGATAAAGGGGGTACCAGAGGCTCTTTAGAACACAGAGCAGACAGATCTTTCCAGAGAAGTTGAAAGATTATTTGGTTGGTAGTTGAAGAAGATTATTTGGGAGAGTTAGGATATGCAATGCCAGGCAGAGATATTATTTCAGTCAACCCAATGCTTGCCTCTTCTCACAGATGCTTTAGGCATTGTGCTGGACCTTGTTATCTCATTAAATTTGTGGAAGACATGTAGAGCCCACTCTTTCAAACCACACCTTCTCCCCTACTATAGAAGAGAAGCATCTTGAGGGTGGAAGGTTTCATGGAATGCCTCTTAGAACCTCCACATCTGCTGCATCTCCAGCTGCTTTGCTGATGGAGTCACTTCATGCACACATCTGGGTTTCACATCTGCCTTCAAAGCCCCAGTTGTGCAGTCAGAATGGGCCAGGTGCCTCTGTCTTCCCCCACTACCTGCTGACATCTTTCCACCACTTCCCAAGCCCAGGTTAAAGTGCTGAATGAAGATTATCAATATGCATTGCCATAAGTAAAATTACAGAGACCTGATGGAAGGGATGGAAATCATGGTTATGGCTCTGCCATGCTGGTAACCACACACAATGCCAAGCTCTCTTTGGGAAATAAGAGCTGGGATCCAAGTATTCTAAAACTGAGAAGGTGGAATCATGTCTGAAGCTACCCAAATAATTGTGGCTTTCTGTGTTCCACATCTGGCTGTAAGCCCATCTTAAATCAGCACAGAAAACCCACCTGGCAGAAAATCAAGGCTGAGAGATCAAACAATTCAAATCAATGACTCTTGCACTTAGTTTGGGCACACTGCAACCAGTGATGGATGCTCCTATTTTACTTGTTACATACTCAAAATTAGGCAAATTTCATTATGTCGTTCAGATAAGCATGTGCACAATGATTATTTCAACAAATAATTTCTCTGACACAGTTAAAAGTATCTGCCTTCCCTATAAAAAAAAAAATTAACAGGAATTAAATCCAAGGACTGCACTATTGACACAATCTTCTTTTTGGGAGACTGATAATCTGGACAATAGCTTAGTAGTTGGTTTTTCAGTAGCTTTTGTGCCAGTTGAGGCTACACAACTGCAGAGCAGTCCTTTGCTTAATTTACACAAGGTGTCTTAGTTAATCAGCATCTTTTACAAACAATTTATAAGATAGATACACAAGTGTAAAGCTCAAAGCTCAGATTATTTGCTATTGTGAGCTATGTGTAAGGCCATATAAAGTGTAGCTTATTGGCACTGTTGGATACCAGCAGCCTTTCCAGGGATTTATACCAGCCTATTTTATTACAGAACTTGGTTCTGTAGTTATTTTCAGACAAATTTCTGTCAAGCCTAGCAATCTCTGTCACCTCACAAATGACTTAGAAAAATGGGCACCAATACTGATCAATTTCCCTCTTTATTGCCTCTCAGCAGAAGTTACTTCTGGTAGTGAGTCAGCCAGAAACTCCTCATAAACTCTCTTAGCATGACTCTCAAAGACTTTAGATAAATAAAATCAGTGACTTTTTTTTTTTTTTTAATCTTGGAGCCAACCCTTAAACTCAAGGAAGAGATCTTAAATAGAGAACAAAAAGCTCCTTACCAAGGAGCACACCAAAAAAACCAAAGAAAAATTCCCCCCTTTGGAGTAAACAATAAATAATAATCAAAGCTAAATAATCCCCTACTTAAAGAAAACGTCCTGCCAGTTTAAAGGCACATTGCAGCAGCATTAAATTTGCCCTGATAAATGTTTATTATTGAAGTTCCTTTCAATGATCTTTCTCACTATCACCTTTTATTCTACTGCTCCTAAAACACTCTGCAGAGTTTAAAGCACAGACCAGTCACCACTATCCTGCTGCTCCTCCACAGATGCATAAGCAGCTCTAAAAATCACCAAAGGTGCAGAGAAATTTAAAAGCAACAGTAAACAACTCCCCTGGGAAAACCCAGCAGACAAAACCTCCAAAAGTGTGCAAGACCTGCTTAGTGCTACTTTCTAAACAAGGCATGGCTGAGGACTTTAGATAAAAAGTGGTACCAGAAGGAAAGCTCAGAAGGTGCTGAGCACAGCCTCACCCACCACAGTGTGTCCCTGGGGGCAGGAATGAGTGGCTTTCATGGAACCTCAGGAACAGGCTGTATGCACACACCGTGGGCTGCCTGACTCACTCCATTATCACCTCTTGTCTTTTATTAAAGGACTTTTATTAAAGCTGTAAGAACAACTTCCCCACCCTGAAAGCAGGCTCTCCCAGCCTCGCACAGCTCTGCAGCCCATGGGAGATGGGAGCCTCTGCCACTGCACTGAAAGGAATTAAAAGAGGTATGCCCTCCCACCCCTGACTCCCCTCCCAACCCCAAACACAAACCCAACAAAACCTTTTAGGATATAACAGCAGTTCCCCCAAATGCCAACAACTCAGGGGGAAACCGGGACAGCCACGCCAAGGGGCAGAAGACAAAAAGATTTGACAGAATCAAAAAAAAGGTTGGAAATTACTTCAGAAGCAAAACAAGATTTCAGGCTGCTTTTTGATGTGCAATCAAAAACCTTAATACAAATATAACTGTCCATAGCTCCTTCCCCCAACCTTCCACTCCTGGAGGCAAAACAGCTTGTTCACAATTGTTCACAATTGCAACTCTCCTGCTTGCAGGGCATGCAGGCTCTGTCTCTCTCTGAGGTGTTAACAAGCTACTTACATCTAAAGCAGAAGGTAACTCGAGCTTTATACAAGACAGCATCGATTTATTCAGCACATCTGTCACATACACTCTGCATCACCCATGGATGGATTTGAATATATCACGTTTTCTTTTGCTAGTCCTACAAAGCCAAAATTTAGTTTTGGCTAAGCAAAGCTAAACTTTGCTTGGTTTTGTGTCTATTTTTCAATATAAAATATATCATATAACAATGTATAATATATTTTTTCTATATTTTTTGGTTTGTTTTAAAGCTAAGTGCAATCACTTGATGCCTATTTAAAAAGCAGCACAGGTGGAGCCAAGACCAAAGCCAAAAGCAAGTGCAAAGCATCATAACCTATATACACATCAAAGATCACTGCTCGAGACTAGCTGAATACACAGGCCAGGGAAGAAGGCTGTCTTGGTTTTGAGCTTGTAAATGGAATGGTTTTAATGCTTTAAAGGCTGGATTAACACAGCTGATAGATGTTTAGATTGGCCTTTTTGATTTCTCCTCTAAAAATGCTATTGCAACAGAGCTTTGGAAACAGACAGATGTTTGCTGGTTTGGAAGTGCTGTTTATTGACTCTTTTGCTCTGCTCTAACTTTGAGCTTCCCTTCCATTTTTTATGTTTTCTGCTGTTCCCTCTCTCCCCTTTGGGTTGGAAGCTTGCAAGTGTATCATCATCTCACATGCAGCCTCCCAGTGGCCACTGAAAATCAGTCATATGCACAGAAGAACACCTGCATAAAAAATGTTAGGGTGTTTTTGGTTTGCCTTTTTTATCAAGGAAAGACATAATTCTTCTTTATAGTATAAATAACACCTGATTAAAAAAAAAAAAAAGCCCAAATCTACAAACTCCCAAAAAAACCTGACCCAAGAACCCCTCGACCCTGATACACTATTGATTTGGAGCCTCCATTTCAGCAAAGAAAAGAGAGATGTTCTGCAAAGTCAGCTGTCTATGCCCAGTGCTATGCATTCTTTGCTCTGGGTGCTATCTGCTGAAGTTGTCTGTCTTGGACAGAGCATTGAATTACAGATTTTAGGGCAAAGTGTTAAAGGGAAAATACCTTTTTTTTTTTTTTTCATTATTAGACCTGGACCCTCAGAGCTTTTACAAACAAAGCTGTGATTAATAGATCTTGGGTTGAGTGAAAAATGCACATCTTTCCTCTGGCTCTCTGTCTGGATAAAGTAAAACTGAAGCATAAAGCCTCTGTAATATGTCAATTGATGCCAGTTCATTTATCAGAGAAGATAGAAAGGGATCTGACCCAGGAGAAATATTTACTTCAGCCGCAAATACTCTGTGCCTGTAATGAATTCATCATCTGACTTTCTCCATCCCCCGTGCTGAGATCTTTCTTCCTTGCTCTTTTGCCTACTGTTTGGCACAGGAGCTGCTTGAGCAGAGCTGAGCAGTAAATCCCATGATCACAAATCCAGCACCTAGCTGGCACCAGGGAGAGAAAAGGTTCTATTTACAGCTCTTCTGGGCAGTGTTAGCCAGTGAAAATGCTGCTGCTCTGCCCATCCTTGGGATGACCTTCACAGGAATACACTTGATGCCTCAGGTTTTAGCTTTTATGTTTTTCAGATTCTGTGCTGCTTTAGTGTGTGGGTCCGGGCTTCATATCAGGGGATGGTGAGCTCTCTTCACAGAACAGGGAGACAAAACAATTCCTTCTCCAGCTGGGGACCAAGGACAAATGATCCAAATCTCAGGCCCAGCAGCACAAACAACGTGGGCTGGAGAGAGAAAAACCAGCAGGATGGGACTGCCTGGGCTAAAGCTGGAATGGGACAATGAACTCCAAGGTGCAAATGGAGCAGAACTGATCCCAGTGAGAGCCCCCGGGAGCGCTCGTGCATTTTGGGACCATTTTGGTTCATTTGGGTGCAGCCCTAGCTGGGCTCTTGTGCTGCCCAAGGTGGATCCATGGAGGAGATCCTTTCAATAAATCCCTGCTTTATTCTTTAACTCTGTCCAGTCTCTCTTCTAGGGCAGCCTTCTCAAGCCATCACACCTTTTGCCTTGTGACAAGCTATGAGAAGGCTTTCAGGTTTGTCAGGATGTTCCTCCTCATCCCCTCCTTTCTCCTCTACAATATTCTGGAGATATTCAAACCTGTATATGAACAAAAGGCATTTGAAGCAACTGCATCTGAATGGAAATCGGACAGGTTTCAAACAAAGAGGAAGACAAATGCTGACCTTCATGGTAAGTACTGTGAAATAATGAAAGCTAGCAAATTCTCTTTAACTCCATAAGCTTTTAAATCACCCTTTTGATTTTTCTTTTTTTCTCTCTCACCCTTGTGCAGCTGGAGTTAAAACAGAACTCTTTTTCTCCTAAGTAATGAGGTAAAAAACAGCTTATGTAGTATATAGAGAAGGTCAAATGAACTTCCAGACACTTAAGCAGAAATTTCTGGGTGTCCACTCTGACAAGGAGCAGAAAGGTATTCTGAGTTCTTATTGCCATCAAAATTACTACACAAATCTTGAATAAATACAGTGAGCAACAACTTATAGTGAGATGGAACAGAGAGGTCAATGTGCACATGAGATCACAATGTTCATGTCACTGAAAGTGCTCTGTTACCTGCTGAGATTTATTGCCTTAAATAACTCCTTTAAAATATGAAGTGCACGAATTGTATCCACAACGATAATTGGAGCACTAAGAAACACAAACAAAAATCCTCAGGCAAAGTAATTTTATAACTTGACCACTGTCAGCGATGTGCCATATAGCCTGTCCTGGGGTGGTCACATACAAACAGCAGGGAGGAAGTAAATACCAGGAAAAACTTCTCAGAAATCCTAGAATTGCTGGCTTGAGCCAGAAATGGATTTCTTTAGTGTGTATTACAGTGTACGTGGATACATCACACTTAGAGATTTCCTTTTAAATATGCATTTCTTAAGAGAACCTGAAGAAAATTTTCAGAGTACCTTCACTTGTTAATTCTATGTTGATGGTTAAATAAATGACTATTTCTTGCCAAGACACCCTTGTAAAAGCAGCTGTTGAAATCAAGTGGTTCTTTCCTGACTGTTTCCAAAATTTAAGTAAACAATGTTTTATCAACAAAGTTGCCTCATTTCAGAGTTTTGGACTGAGCTGCAGCAAACTGGAGACAAAGATCTCAAATGTTCCTAGATAAGATTCAGTGGAAGTGCAAAAAGGTAGCGTGGGATGCCCAGATCTCACCCTGTATTAACTCTAAGGTAAATACTGTTTACACAGACAATGTGATAATCATAAAACCTTGTTAAACACTAGCTAATAATTATATTTTGTACTTATTCAGAACCTTTCATCTCATCATCTCAGAGCCCTCTGCAAACAAAAGTTCATTTTTACAACATTGGAGGAGTAGCTAAACAATTACCAGAGACGACAGATCTCTGGGGTAGAAACCATAGAATCACAGAATGGTTTGGGTTTGAAAGGACATTAAAAACCATCTCATTTCAGCCCCCCTGCCATGGATGGGGACACCTTGCATTATCCTAGCTTGTTCCAAGCCCCGTCCAACCTGGCCTTGAGCACAGCCAGGGATGGGGCAGCCAAAGCTTCTTTAGCAAACCTGTGCCAGGGCATTATCACCATCAGAGTAAATAATCTTTTCCTTCTAGCCAGTCTAACCATTCTCTGTCAGTTTGAAGCCATTCCCCCTTGTCTTGTCACTACGTGCCCTTATAGAAAGTCCCTCTCCATCTCTCTTTTAGGGTTTCCCCAAAGTCTTCCAATCTCAATTACATCAGCCTTTCCTCACAGCAGATCTGCTCCATCCCTCTCATCCTCTGGCCTGGCTCCAGCAGCTCCCTGTCCTTGCTGTGCTGGGACCCCAGAGCTGGATGCAGCCCTGCAGGGGGGTTCTCAGCAGAGCAGGGCAGAGGGGCAGAATCCTCTCCCTGGACCTTCTAGTCAGGCTGCTTTGGGTGCAGCCCAGGTCAGGGCTGGTTTTCTGGGCTGCCTGTGCACGTTGCTGGCTCCTGTTGAGTTTCCCATCAGCTGACACCCCCAAATCCTTCTCCCCAAGGGCTTGCCTCCATCCATTGTCCCCACATTGTGTGTCTGTGTTTGGCATCGCTCCACCCCTCTGCAGGACCTCACACTTGTTGGACTTCATGAGGTTCACACGGGGCCACCCCTCAAGCCTGCCCAGGTCCTCTCTCTCTTGAAGCAGGACAATTCTCCACACCCTCACCTGGAGCTGGGGGCAGATTCCATAACTCTGCTCTAGGAATTGGCTACCCTGGAGCTTTTACATTAAAAGGTAGCCGAGTAAAAACAAAGCTCTGCTTTCTTTGGGCTCTAGTCATAAGAACAACAAAAAATTATTTCTCATAACTAAAGGTCAGGCTCTTAAACCAGTGACACAAAGACATCCTGCATAGCAAACCACAGACCAGAAAAAGTTTGCAGCACAAACATTAGGAAAGCCAGTCAGCCATCTTAATCTGATAAACTGGTTTTGGCAACAAATTAAAACAGTTCTTTCATGTTTGTGGGCAGTTTTTAATGGCTTGTTCTTGCATTTTAAGGTACTGGCTCCAGATTTCAGGTTTATGACAGGAAATGTGTTTAACTGTTTTTCCTTTAGGCTTTTGCTCTAAAATAATAAATGTTGGTGCAGTGACTACAGCAAGAGATAACTTATGTCCTCATTGGAGTCAGTGAAGCAATGCCTCAAGGTGAGTATCCAGCATAAAACCTAAATTATGTATCAATTTATGTGACTAGCAACATGGAAGTTCCCCAAGTCACCTGGAAGGTTGGCAGATGGCACGGGCTCAACTCCATTAAAAAACAGTGCGAAAGACCAGACTCCAGACTGAGATTTCCTCTCTAAAAGCAGTATAGGGAAACAACTAATTTTTCCAAATATTCACATTAATGTTCACTAGCTCTAATTGAAGCACTATCAATGTCAAAGGACACATCTAGTTTTCATGTTGCTATGGCCAGTGTTTTGATTCAAGAGGCAGGGAAAGCGACCACTGAAGCGTGAGATGTGAGAGAAAACAGGTCTGTTCTCTCACAGGTGAGCACAGCTTCCCTTGCCAGGGAAAATTGCAGATATCAAGAACCTCAGTTGCCATGAGGAAAAAGGAGCGAATTTAAGCTCTTTCTGGATTCCTGATGTCAAGATCACTTTATGCTGGTCTTGTCCCTCACATTTAATAGAAAGTCCCTCAGTGATCTGGAGACTGACCAGTACAATACCTACTGATAATATCATCTGTTATGATGTGTTCAGGAATTTTACTGCAGTTTTCATTCCATATATTTCCTAACAACTTTCTCTTTGACACTTCACTTTAGCCCTCAGAGTACCTGCTTGCCTTAATTCCCTTTCTCTTATCCCTGCAGAATTCACTCCAGTGCTTCCCTTCTCATCTCTCCTGTTGTTTGTTTTCCTAATCAAATAATCCCCTTCCATTTTTTACCGAGCACCACTTACTTAATATTTAAACAAATTAAATAAACCAAATCAAATTAAATGAACCAAATTTTAAAAAAAATCTGCTGTCCCTATGTAATGTTTATCTGCTTGTTTAATAAGATATATTGTTCTGTGGGAGACTGAAACTGTGGCTTTCAGCCATGGATTGCCTTAGCCTCTTTATATAGCATCTAGTGAAATAAAATCATATTGATAAATGGCATTGAGGTGTTACCATAATAAAGACAATTCGTTGTATTGCTGGTGGTTAATAGCACCAACAGCTTAAATGAGATGTACAAGCATATAGGTGGAAATAAATCCAAAGAAAAGTAACACACTAACTATTGTATGGTATACTAATTTAAAGTATATTCTAAGCACAAAAAAAAAAAAACTAAAAAAAAAGGCAAAGAAGAAAACCAATAAATCCCCTTTCCTTTCTTGGAAACTTCCCATCCAAAGATAAATTATCTCTCTTTTGAGCTGAAGTTCCAAGAAGTTTGAATCAATATTACATCTCCAGCAGCTAATAAGGACTGGTAATGCAGACAAAACATTCTGTTGTTATCTCTGTAGGCAGAAAAAAAACAAACAGAATATTTTATAGCTTGAAATGTTTCCTCCATAAAACATTTTTAATACCATGTGATCCTGCTAGGAAAATATGCCAAGTTATTTTGTCATTTTTGTTTGAAATATATAGATGGCTCTTCTGTCACTTATCAAAACACAAATTTTTCATTGCACAGACAAGGAGCTGGGTGTATACATGGTTAAATATGCTGGATATTCTGTGGTTTTAGAAAAGTCACCTTAATGGCTAAGAAAATACAGCCTCTGTCCCCCTTTAGAGTGTTTTCTTGGATACATGGATTTATTCCTACAGGAACCAACCAAAATCACCTCCTGGAATTTTGTTTCACAGTATGTGTTGGTATTTCAGCTTGCTGAGCCTAGCATGAAGGTGCTAAAGGTTTTGATTTTCCACTGAGGATAGGGGTACTTTATTTTATTCTGCAAAGAACAGAATGGAACTCTCACATGCATCTCTTTCCAAGTCAAAATAACAAAAGGTGTGAATTTATCTCTCAGAGTCATAGCAACACAAATAACAAATAAGGTCTGGTGAGCCTTCTGTAAGACAATAATACTATTCCAGTTAACAACGGCTTCAGAAAGAAACAATTTTCAGAGAATCAAGAGGAATCAAAGAAAGGAAAAACCCATCAGATAATTTCCTCTATAGACTTTTCTAATTACATTTACTTTCTAAAAGACAATCTTTTTCTCCCTCTCCAGGAGTATCTGGTATCTATTATGACAGCAGAAAAAATTGTCGGAAAAAAAAAATTATCCTAGAACAGAACCTCCCACTCTTTAATTTAAATCCATGCTGGGATAATGGGGAAGATTTTAGCTCCATACTATGGACAGGGAAGTGACAAACAGGGAAGGTGGATGGCTTGCTTGTGGGCACAGGAAGAATTTGCATAAAGCAAGGAACTGAACACCGATTTACAAGTGCTCAAATCAGCACAATGGCCTTAGGTGTGACTCTGGGAGACCATTTTTTTTTTTTCCCCCAGCCAAGTAAAGAGCAGAGACACAAGCCCTGCTAAAATATCTCCAAATAGATTGGTCCTACCTGCAGTAGGCACCTCCTTCTGTCTCCCTGGGGGCTCCATGGCAGCATCCTGGCTCTGAGCTTTCCCCTGTAGCTCTGATGTGTGTTGGATTAGTTTTTTTCTCAGGGACAAGAAGGAGCTCCTGTGGCAGTGGATTAGTGGTACTCAGAAATCTGCTAATCCAGCAAATTAAACAACCATTAGGCCTAACAATGTCTGAGCTAAAAACAAAATAGCAGCTCCTATAAATCACCATGGGTTTATCACCCATCCCCTTTCCAACCAAGTGCTCTGGAAAAGCCTCTACAGAAAAAGGTCTGTAAGCACTCCATGTGTTAACTTTGATTCACACTGAGGGCTTTTTATGTCCTACTTCCAGGGGAGACCTGATAGCCCTAGACAGCTAATTTAAAGTGAAATTTTGAGCAGCAGAGGCCTCAGGTACTTTGACCTCAATATTTTGAAGCAGAGGACATAAGGCAGTTAAAATGGCCTATGGATTTAATCATTTTGCAATGTTATCTTCTCCAGAAAATATGATTCAATTGTCCTGGTGATTTAATCTATCCCTTGATGTCACTAGTGCTTTCAAATTTTTTAATCTACTTGTTGAGTTCTGCCTGCAATGTATTGTACAGTCAGAAAATAAGATCATTGTCAGTGCAAGCCAAAGGTGGAAACATTTCTGGCAAACCTGTGCAAGGCAAAATCAAGGGTTTGGGGACATAGCTGTTTTGGGTTTTTTATTTTTTTATTTGTGTGTTTTGTTGAATTTTGGGGAGTTTTTAAGATTTAAAAAAAAAACTCAAATCAAAGAAAATACCTCTGTAGCACCTCAGTGAGCATACTCTCCTGTAGAGTAAACCTCCATACACATTTTGCTATTCCAGAGTTTCTGGGAAGTGGTAGCTGAAAAATATATTAAAAAAAAAAAAAAAAAAGAGATGACAAATATGTTCCAGAGAGAGGCCTTGCACAGTGCCATACCTGGATTTCACACTTTGAAAGTGGTAGGAGAAAAGGGTAAGGGAAAGGGTAAATGATAAATCTTTACCTGAACCTGTGATCAGAAGGCAGCACTGTGGTCACCTAATCTGACTCCCTGAGCAGCACAGAACACTAATCCAGACATTCCAGAAAGGGCCCAAACCTCTTTGCATGGAGGATTTTATTCCCAAATTAGACAAAAGAGCCAGCATTAAAGAAACATTTAGTCTAGAAGTGATTGTAATACAATTGGAGTTGCTTTCACATTTCTTGCTGGAGCTGTTTCACAGATGGCAAAGCATCTTTAATTAGAGCTGAGGACCATCAGGAGCAGGGCACAGCAATCTTCATTCTCTTTTCTTGTACAGAAGAGCTCTGGGATGCAGTGTGCCAATTACACCTTGCTCAGGAGGTTTCTAACAAAATTATTTCTTTTGTCTCAAACTCTTGATGTATGAAGAGCAAAACTTTTCGTGGAACAGTACCAGGCACAAAGCAAGTTGCATCAAGAAAAATGGAATTTCCAGTCAAGACAGCAAATTAAATAAAACACAGAGACAGGATGAGAGGCACAGAGAAGAAAAATAATAGCAGAGAAATTCAATTCTTAAGGCACTTCCATAACATGAGCAAGTTTTCCTGGACAAAAGTCAATGTATGCACAGGAATTGCTTGGATGCCAGTGTACCACGGGGCTGAGGTGACCATCAGTCTTGCTGGGGGGCTGTTCTCCATCTCCTACTGCAGATCTTTCATCCTGTGTGAACACCTAACACCCACTGGGCCTCGCTGGGAAATGCTCCCACACCCAAATTTCCAGGGAATAATCATTTACCTTGGACATTGGATCCCAACCCTCCTCTCCAGGCTACATTGCACTACTTCAAATTGAACTATTTCAAAAATACTTTTTAAAAAATATGCCAGAGAAGACAATAGTAGAGCTGATTCACCCTGGAGAAGGCAGACAGGTTGAAGCCTTTATTCTTGAGTCTTCCAGACTCCTTTTGTCCCTCTCCACAATTAGAAAACCAAACCAGGAAAAAAACCCCAAACCCCCCATCCCAATTAACCAACCAAAACCCACTAAACCCTAACATACAATAAATTCATAAAGGTAATGGGATTTATCTCCCTGTTAAACTGGATTCCCACCCCTTTAGCTGCCTCCACTTCAATCAGGCAGCAAATAATTTTTGTGCCAAGACTTGTTTCCTGTAGTTTTGTTTGTCTAAAGCCATACTACACTTGCTCTTAAGTAACATCCACAGGAAAGCTTTTGACAGAAATTATTATAAATGAATCTATAATCTGAGTCAAGAAGGTTTTACATTTAGACTTTCAGCTGACAACTGATAACTCAGGTTTGAATTTTGCACATCATGTCTGAGCCCAGTTCTGTGCTCACTCAGTCCAATATCTAACTGATTTTTAGAAGACTGGAAAACCTTCTCTTGTCATAATCTGTGTTGGGTCAGGCAGGACGAAGAATTTTCTAAGTATGACAAAAAACCCAAACAAACAAAAAACCACCAACAAAACCTCAAAATACCCCCAAAGAAAGTCCAAACTAAAGACATACCAGAGAAGCCCAGCAGAACCCCCCCAAAATTCAAAACAACACCTTCTCTCCTCCATCCTCGCATCTCATTAATGTTTTGAATTAAGCAAATCAAATTAGAGCTGGGATTTCAAGGCAACCACCTCTGTACTGGAAATTGTGTGCATTCAAGCGAGAGGCATTTGTTTTTCCTTGGATGCTTATCTTTTTCCAAATGATGGATTTGCAGAAAGGGCAGCTGCAATGGCTGCTAGATTGGTTTTGTGCCTTTAACTGATTCCTGTCTAACTCCTGCAGTTTGATTATGATTAACTCCATGATTTATGCCTTCTTGAAGTGCATAACTCTCTCCTTGTGACAGTTTCACAATCAGCTGCAGGGTCAAGGAGGAACCTCATCTGTGGGCTTATTGTAGATAAACCCCAAATGGTCTAAAGGTCTCATTTTAAATAGAGAAGCCAACTTTTGGCAGTAATTGAGGAGGAGAAGTCACATGTTTTCCTATGGTTGTTGAATATTTCAACATAAGGTTTTATGGGAAAAGGACTTTGATAAGAAAAATTATGCAGCAACAGACTTGAAAGTTGTTTTGTTTTGTTACCAGTACAAGCAGAAGGGGATCAGGGAAATGTAACAGTCTGGAAAGCAGGGATGAAAAATGTAATGTGCAATTGTACAGTGCATTGTGTTAGATAGGGAGCTCAGGAACATCAAGAGAATTCCCTGGGAAGATAGTCCCATAGGATCCAGAACACACAGCTGCAGAAATAGGATACAAAAAGGAAGAAGCATCTTGAGACCAGGGTGCTGTGCTGAAAATTCAAGTGTGACCTCAGCTGCTTGCTTGGTCACATCTCCTGTGAAGGGTCTCTCAGTTAAACCCAACTTCAACAGAGCTTGAACCTCTGTGCCTGAACTTCAAGCCCTGGGCAAGGCTGTAGGGGTGGTGTAGGGGTGCAGGGCTTCTTGTGCTTGTGCTGAAATGGGGCACTTCAGCAGAGCTGGTTTGGTTCATGTGCTGGTGTCCAAAAAGGCCCACAAATGTGGAATTGCCCCCTTCTCAAGCTGCTGCTTCTGTTGCTCCTGAGCCTACGTACCTCATATCAAAGATCTGCCTCATTTATGAGTTCCAAAGACATGGACAAGCTAGGAAGAAACAACCCATAAAACCAAGTTTTAAGGGCACAGAGCTGTGGGGAGAACCACATTTGAAACAGCACTACCATTGATGCAGGTGTGCTGGGGTAGGCAGCATGAAGTGACATCCTGGTTAATGTAGTGAGAGCATGGTGGCATTGAGAGCACTAGTCACACACAATAGTGAGGGGAGAAGCCTAAAACACTGAACAACTCTGCTGAGAGGAGCAAGGCTGAGATTTAATGACCTGGCTGAGATAAGAAATGGTCAGATTCCTCCAAGGCTGGTCAGTAAGCTCAGCTAAGCCTAGGCTGCTGCTCTGCATGCTTAGCCCCGTGTCAGCCCCAATTAATTTTTATTCCTCCAATGGTACTGGTGCCCATAGCAAAGCAGAGGTTGTACAGAAAATTTGTTATTGAATTGTACAGAAAATTTGTTACTGAGTTGTACAGAAAATTTGTTACTGGTCTTGTTGCTGAATACACAATTTCAGCTGGATTGATCCAATGATCTTGTTCTCCACACAGACAACACAGCCAACACAAAGGAGGATTTGTGGCCCACACCTTTTATTGACAGGCCCCAGGGATGTGGGTTTTAAATGAGTGCAAAACAGCTCACTTCAAGGAAAAAAAAAAAGCTAAGAATTAAGAGGTTTGGAACACCCTTCCTCAACAGCTTTTGCTTTCCATGTCTCAGCCAGGTGCCTCGTGCGAGATTGTGACAAATTCTCAGCCACACCAGATTGGGGTGGACACAAAGACACCAGAGGACATCCAAAAAAAAGCAGCAATTGGTCTGTGTGCTCATTTGTCTTAGCCCAGAGAGAAAGAGCCTGTCACTGCCGTGGAGCAGAGCAAGAAAACACATCCCAAAGGGTTTCCAGCAAGGAAATAAGAGGTGCTTTGAGCACAGTTATTTTCCCTGCTTCCTTGAGGGCAGAGCCAAGCCTGAGCGTGTGACAGTGGCTGGAGGCTGAGCAAGCAGGGCAGGGCTGCTGGGGGTGCCAGTGTTTGGGGAAGGATCGTGCAGCGCCAAGAAACAGAGATTTTTATTTTTTTTTACTCCCACAGCTTTTATAGACTCGCTCTGTTTTCTCCAGGTTATAAAGCTGTTTGAAAGCCTGGGTCATTGACGTCAGCACGTCACATCCATTGAGCCTTGAATCTTTCCTGACAGGGTTTTTCTGCACCTGCGAGCCAGCAGCACGTACAGGCACAAAGGAACAATGCTGAAAGAGGCTTTCACTGCCACCACGACTGCAGGTGCAAGCGTGGCCCCTAAGGAAAGGCTAAGTGACCAAAGCACTCGAAAATGAGAGATTTTGAGGTGAACTGCAGCCTCCAAAAATACTAAAAAAGTAACTACAAACAAACAAACAAACAAACAGTTAGTATTCTTTTCTTTTTGTAACAGGGCAAGAAATAATGAGCTTAAATTGCCAGGAAGGACAGATAAGTGTTGACACAAAATTTAAATTTTCTAACAGTAAGGAGAGTGAAACATGGGACCAGTTTACTAAAAGGAAAGGTTAAGTGACCAAAGCACTGAGAGATTTTGAGATGAACTGCAGCCTCCAAAACCATAAAAAAGTAACCAGAAAAAAAAAAAAAGGAAGTATTTTTTCTTTTTTATTTTGTAACAGGGTAAGAAATAATGAGCTTAAATTGTCAGGAAGGACAGTTAAGCGTTGACAACAAATTTAAAACTTTCTAACAGCAAGGAGAGTGAAGCATGGGACCTGTTGACTAAAAGAGAACTCTTCTTCAAGAGCAGATGAGACAACTCATGGATGATTTAGAGTAGCTGGATGGAAAAGTAAGGAGGAAGATTTCTAGGATTCTGAGTTAGCCATCAATATATTAAAAATCAGAATCTTTAAAACTGAAGCATGGGCAGCATCACACTACAGCCCAGGTCATGGCACAGAGCACAGCCAGCCCCAGCTTGCAGTGAGGACATTTCTCCTCGTGACCTCAGGCACTCCACAGCTCTGCCTCATTTCTACCTGGCCTCAAACTGTAGGAAAGACATTGATTAACTGGAGATGAGAGCGACGAGGGTCAATTTTACTCTTTGGGACAACTGGGAAGTGATTTTTCTATGCCTAGGAAGAATATCTGGTTCATAATATTTCTTGTCTCCTCCAGCTTACAGTCTGTAAATCATTATTAAAAAAAATAAGAAGTTCATAGATATCAGATACATGAAAACAGCAAAAATATAGAAGGAAAAAGAAGGAATTAGTCTTGCATTAATTACTCTATATATCAAACAGTAATTAACAGTAGTTAACACCACACACAGAAACTGCTTTGGTCCAAATTTGGTACTTCTTAAAAAATTAAAAAAATCCCCATACAAACCCCTCAATTGTTACTTGTGGCAGCTGGCATCATGTATATTTACAATTTGTGTCTTAAAAAAAAAAACCAAAAACAAAACCAAAAAAGCCCACGAAAGCTCTATTCTTCAGCTCCTTAAGATTTATATTGCTTTTCCTTGGTTCATACCAGATAAACCTTTTGAAGGCCAGTAGAACAAAAACTACCTACTATTTTTTCAGTACAGTTTTTATTCAAAACACTGCTTTTGGCATACTTTATATGCTATTATTCAGGGTGTAAGACTCCTGTTACTACAAAAAGGGCCAATAAGCCCTGACATTGTGTTCTAAAAAGCTCCAGCAGCAACTGCAAAAAAACTCTTTGCTTTTGTTATTTGCATACAACGAAATATTTTTGTTTTTTTGATTCTGTATGTTTCATACACAGCTGTCCTTCACAGTGCAGTAACTGTAATTACTAGCTAAAATAGACACAGGCTCTGTAGAGAGGACTCTGTTCAGAGGACTTTTTCCCCACAAAGTGGAGTTTACCTTTTCCCCATCCCTAAGTGGTCCAAATTTACATTCCAAAGTAGCAATGTAGATTTTTGGTGCAAGATGTAATTAATGCCAACAGCTAAGCATGGATCATAAGAGCAACAAAAGTTGATGGATGGTGGAATCACGCCTACACTACATGAGATGCACATTTTAGCAGGAATTTTAAATTTCATAGTTCAGAGCTTCCTGATCAGCTGAAAGAGCTGCCTTCAGATAGTCAGGGTACAGGGGGGCTCCTGGACTTCTCTGACAAGACAGGCCCTGTGCCTGAAATTTAATAAACCTAAAATTAACAGTTGCATTTCTTCCTTCAGATCTTGTCTAGCCCAAATTAAGAGTCATCATATCAGAAACTTGCAAAAATCTGTCTGCAACAGAAAACCACGATGCTCAAAAGGTGAAAAAACCTTCAGAAATGCAGATGTGTGGTGAGGGAAAGGTTAAATCACAAAATTAATTGTTTTTAACAGAGCATGTGACCATCAAAGGAAGGGACAAAAAGAGGGCAAACTATTTGCAAGTCTTATGATTTCTCTAATTGTTGAAAAATGCTTCATTTCAAACAAATCCTCTTTGTTATACATTATTTCTCATTCACCTGCTGCAATTTTCACCAAAAAAATATCTCAAACCCTCAAAAACACTACAGATTATGCTGATCAAAACAAATTATTGTCATTTTTTCTACTATTTCTGTACTATTTTTCTAATATTCCCTCCAAAGCCAAACAAGACACTATTTTGATACCTGTTATGGGAATGACTCTGCAACAAAGATTTCCATACATTGCCCTTCTGGCTCCAAAGCAGAATTCCCTGGGTTCAGCACAATACAGACAAAACATGACTGATTTTCTAATTTCACAGGAATCAAGCACCACATCTAAGACCAGGTGATTATATACTTGGACACAGATGGGGAGAAATTCAAGCTAAGTATTTCTATTCTTTTAACTAATGTATTTTATTTAAAAAAAAATCACCTCCTAGTGAATGGTGTATTACCGTGAGTTAAGGAAAGAAAAAAAAAGACTGATACAGATAATATTTTCCACATGTAGAAGTAAAACCAAAAGACATTACCTTGTAAAGAACTCACAGTGCTATGGACAGGCTGAGTAAATGCTGTACATTTTTGAGAACAAGAATTGACATGGCTGAGAATAAAATATTTGTGAAGACATATTTTTAGGGGTGAAATGCTGTTCTGCCAGTGCAAAGCAATGGATATTTATTTTCAACGTTTAGTTAAGAAATATTAACTCATACACGATGGCAAAATGCAAATTAGTCTCTATGATCATCAAAAAAGTAGGGGAAAACTGTCTACCACTACAGAGAAAAAAAATACACCAAAAATATAATTACTTGAAAAGTGAGTAGCAGTTGTTGAATAGACTACTCAACAATTCAGTTGAGAAGAATAGTGAGAGATGAGCTCTCCATGCCTAAAATACTCCCAGATATTCAAAATCTACTCAATTTACATGAGAAGTTTCATAATGTTGGTTTCTTAAACTATCTTTGAGATGGTTTTTCCTGGAAACAGAGAAAAGGCAGGCAGGCAATTCACAGAAATAACACTGCCATGGTCAGGCACTCTCAGGATTGTTCTGATTAAGACCAGGTGAGTCACAAAGAATGTTCTGCCTCTGCAAACATTTAGCTTTTATAGCATTTATCTTTTTAAATCATTATCCAAGTTAAAATGAAGTCTCTTCTATGTTTTATGTAGGTTCCAGTGACTCAGATTCTGTGGTTATTGTGGTCACCATTTCTTAGCAAAAAAGCATTTGTAAATCAACTAAAAGGATATTTGCCTGCATTGAAATTATTTTAATTGTGATAATATTTATGTACTTGATATTTTAAACTGCATAGCATTCTGATAATCCAGAAAGGAATAATACACTGTTTTGGTCATGCTATACAGAATTAATAGATGACATAATAAAATCAAGCTCAGAAAGACCCCCTTGATCTAATACTAATCCTGAAGGACACAATAATCAATCTTAGGAACAGCTGGATTTGTGTTCCCATACTTTTTCTTTAAGATGCCAAATAAAAGCTTGCAGCCTCTTGCACTGAACTATGGTTTCTTTTAAATTCTGACCTGAACTCATATTTAACTCTCCATTATTAGGATCAGACCTTCCAGAAACGTGCAATTATCCTGATATTCAGAAAGGAAATAAAATCATGTCCGTTTTTAAGCAATATACCAGGAAATTGCTAGGGGCTTGTTCACCATTAGTTTGATTTTCCCTTAATCCAAAAGGACTCTTGATTGCCCCAGGGCATGGGCTATATTTAATCACACCTTTTCACATGAGCACATTTACAAGCCAATAACTTGAAAAAGTAGATGATTTGTAAGATTGATGATGTCTGGTCAGTGATGAACCCTGAACTTTCAAGAAGAAGGAATAGCCTGACACCTGAATTTCTTTATTTCTTATTTGAAAACTATTGCACAATTACAATCTAAAGTGAATTCTATTTTTTCCCTAGAGTCAACAATCTAAATCTAAAGTGAATTTTATTCTTTCCAAAGAATTTCACTCTTCCCTATTTAAAAAAAAACCCAAATACTCCCTAGGAGTTGCAGTGGCTGGGTGCTCTCAGCTGCAGGAAAGGCTGGTCTTAGTGCAGAGGTGCCAAAACAGCCACAAAAAAAAATGGCAACAGCCTTTGTGCAAATGTGACTGAAAATACTTTGAAGACTCTTCTTTCATTTTCAAAGAAAGGCACAGTGATCCTTCTTAATGTTTACAATGTTTACATGCACTTATTAAAAATATAGAAATACCCAAACAAAATTAGAAACTCCTAATTCTGATAACTCCAAATGTACTTTCTCATGAAGTTCTGCTTAAAAAACTGACATTTCTGTACAATTCAAACAAATGTGTTCTACACTGAAGGATTCATCACATCATGTCTGACTCATTTTTTGTTGTCTGTCTGTAGTTTATTGTCATTTATTCAACCTGGATTGCTTAATTTAAAACTTAATTTAAATCAGCACAACTTAAACCTACTTACCCGTGTCAGTAAGAACAAAAAGAAAATGATGTGACAAAGACAACTGGCCTAACAGCCCCATAAACTGGATCCAGTTTGCAAACAGCAGCAAGCTTTAATTAAGTAATTTCAAGAACTTTGGAAAAATTAGAAGTCTAGTTTTCTTCTAATAACAGTGAAGCATGAAACTTTGGCTTTCAAAAAACTTTTTTGGAGTGCACCAATACTGACAGCTCATGTCAACTGCAAGGTGTTGCAGTTTAGGGACCTTCTTCAGTCCTTGCTCAGCCTTTCATTCATGCATTATCATTTCTTGTATTTATATAATTATGAAAAAACTTTTCTTGCACCCAGCATTCAGATGAACAAACAGAGGAAAAGGAGGAATGTATCTGCTTGAGGAATAGCAGCAGCACAATTGTCTCTCAGGTCTAGTTCTGCCCATGTAAAATCTAAATATTTCTTAAAAAAAAAAAAATCAGGACACAGCAACAACAGTAGTGTTAACATAGATGCAAGCTTCCTTATCATCATGATTGCCAGAAGTTTAAAATGTGATGGATATTTGCCAAAAATAAAGCTCTATTTGTCATTTTAAAAGCAGACATCACAAAAACTCTTCCCAGTACATGGAGCCTGAGAAAGTAAATATGAGTTTGTATTGGTCAAAGTGATATACAGATTTTTTAATTGGAAAAGAATAATTTTTAACAGCGAAGTAAATGATCCAAGATTTCATTATTTAAAAAAATAGAATATCTCACAGAAAAGCCAACAAACTCTGTACACTCCTGAGTGACATTTTATAACCCAAAGATATCCCTCGTCCAATTACTTAACTTCTCTTGCTTTTTGCTATGCTAAACTCTGGTCCATCTAGAAGTTCTGGTCAAATGAGAAATGGACTAGAAATTTGGATCCACAAAGGGTCTGGTAGGCTCCCTAAATTCAGTGCTCCAAGGCCAAGATCAATAAGGATGCAAGCGTTGCCGTAGAATCAGGAAACAAACAAATGGAAAACCACAAACAACACAAAAGTTCTTTTTTCAGGAAAAAAAAACTCCAACAAAATTCATACCCAGTTTAGTTAAAACCAAATTCCCTCGCTCAGAAGGAAAATTGCTTAGAGATATAGCATACAAAAATATTCTCTAGATAAAAAGAGGTGTTTTTTTATTAAATGTTTACCCAAACTTGTAGTCTCACTTGGCTGATGTGGGCAGGGGGGAATTAAATCTCAAAACTATGGGGAAAGAAAAGGAAACTTGATAGAAGTCACTAAATAGAACAGGATTGTAAGACATTAGCTCTCTATGGTCCCTTTCCTCCTGATGCAGATTAAACCTGTGGCACCTGAAAGGGATTTCTGCTGAAATATATACATGTAACATATAACTGTTCTTTGTACCTTTGGACATTTTTAGAATATTCTCACTAACTATGCATGATTTTGATTTCAAATTTCAACAAAAAAAAAAGTATCATTTTATTTCCAAAGTAATTTTGATGCTGTGAAGCTGTGTGAAGTAGCACAAAGTAAAAGTACAGCTCCTATTTTTGTTTCACTAGTAGAAATACCATGAAATTTATCAAACTCACTCACTTTTATTACTGGACAATCTGTGACATCTGAATGTCATGCAAGCCCTCCTCAGAGATATCAAGAGGTTATTTGTCTATATTTTTCTGTAATATCAAGATATTTGTCTATATTTGTCTGTAATATCAAGATATTACAGACAAATTTATCTAAAACTAATCCAACTGCAGCAAACTCAAAGCGAGCTCACCTCAGAACGTGGAACAGATCCCAAGAAAACAATTTTGCTGGAAACCATTTTGTCTCCTGCATATCAGCCTCAAAATGAAGAGGTGTTTCAACTGGTCAGTAATTGGGGGGAAAAAATATATGGAAATATTAAGTCAACATATATAAGGATAAAGCCTCTTGGCTTTCTTGAGGAAATACCTAAAGAAAATACAGAAAGGAGTACAAAAGAAGACCACAAAAATGTCTGGCCACAAATTACCCTTTTCTTCTTCTTTCTGATGAAACAGGTGACTGAAGCATGACCAGAAATCTCCACGTGGCATTGCTTTCCTGAGATCACTCTGGATAGAAAACATCTGTGTTAGCTTGGCACAACCAATCACCTCTGGCACCACCAGATCAGCTCGGGTATCTCCCAAGGACACCTTCTCAATGACCAGATCTAGTTAAGAACTAGATCAGCTGCAAATATTTCAATAATTCTCAGTTTGTTCACCTGCTTGAGAATGACCATCTTCTCTTTCCCTCACCCGTGGGCACAATTTAAGAGTGCTGGGATTGTGAACACCTTATAGCAGCTCCTGCTTCCTCCTGAAGCTGCAGAAACCAAAGCCCTCGGGACAACTCAACCCCAGTCTAGAGTTTTTACATGACAATGCCAAGATTTCCCTCACCATGGCCAAAAGCTTTCAGTGCCAAATCAAAGTCTGTAGGAGTTCCCCTGTGGCTGTTTTCCCAAGCTTTCTTTTTATGTGGCTTGGAACACCTCCTGACCAATTATCTAGTTACAGCATTAGCTGCCGATCTGTAAAACCTCTGGAGGCTTCCATCTATCTCCAAGTTACATCCAGGCTGGATATTTTGATCCCACATCACCCCTGGGCAAGTGAACTTCCAAACCTGTACTTAGAGAATTAACTTTTTCCTTCCAAACATTTGCTAAGTGAATAATAATAATATAGTGAAAATAATAGTGAAAATGTTATGCTGTGCCAGACAAGTGGCACACAAAGGAGAAGCCCCTTCTCATGCCTGTTTTGTCCCAGATGAAACATTCAGATAAACATGATGCTTCTTTGTTTGTACTGAAGTACGTGGTTTGGGAGCAGAGTGATTTTGTTACACAGGACTCCAAGCCCACAGGAAATTCACCTGTCTAATTAAAGAACCTCAATCAACAAGGCTCTGTTTCAACAATCCAGGAATTTTGATTTCCTAAAGGGAGTCTTTGATGAAGTTTCATCGATAAGGAAAGAGCACACACAGATAAAAAAGATCCAAGTAGCCAGGTTTAACAAGTCAAAACTGAAAGCAAAATGTCCTACACTGTACTGCCTATTATTGCTGCATTCTAAATCTATTCCAGACTACCCGAGGTAATTTACTACTCAAGGTTATCAAAGACATTTAATTACATACACATGGACTAATGACTTTCTGTTTGAGTTAAATCAACATGCATATCCTTACAAAAGGACCACAGAAGGAAATCTCCTATCATCTCAGATTCCTGTGGTGTCTGAACTTATTGGGCTGAATGATTTGAATCCAAGTGTACTGAACAACCTGTGTGATAAAGCTTGGACAAAGCCCTTTCATTCAGCCCATTTCTTCCTGGCACACTCTGAGCAAGCAGCCTGCACCTCGTGATGAGTAACACAGGTGTATTTATGGGTTCAGCAGTCAGCTCAGCATTCCAGGAATGTGTGCCACAGGATGGTGTTAGCAAACACTGTTATGTCAGCTCCACAGAGGCTGCAGGGCATTAACAAAATATCTGTTGTCTGCAGCAAACCACTAGCAGCCAATTACACTGCAAGAAAAAAACTCAACACTGCTCCAGTCAGGCTGGTGGAGGAGCCCAAAAATCAGTATATTGTCACTTCTGTGATTCCACACAAGGGATTATGCTTTTTTAGGACAGCTTTAAAGCACAATTCAAGCCAGGCACATCATCATATGGAATTGGTATAGGTTTAGAAAAAAATAGCTGACAGTAGTATTTTAAATTCTGCCAGTAATCAAGAGAAAAAAGTAGGACCATCAAACAAGCAAGTTACAACAGGCCCATTTAAAGAACAATCCTGGCTTTAGAAACATTTATAAGAAACAGAGGAGAAAAAGGGATTATGTATAGGCAAATATTTAAAGATAAGGCAAATAGAAATAGAAGGCTAAATTACTGTGCTCATTCTCAGGAAATCCATGGCAGACCCAAGAAAGCAAGAAAATTTTTTTTTCCCCCCACTGGACTTTCACTATGATATATATTTTTAAAATATACATTGTTTTATAAATATACATTGTTTTATACATTGTTTTATCCAGTACATCCTATAGAACTGGTTTATTAAACTGAAACACCTTGAGAGCTCACATATTCTCCAGATTTCCAGTAAGTCTCAGTACATTTCTTAAATTTAAAAATACAATACTCATTACATAGTGAAAACAGTACAAACTTCAGCTTGGCACATTTAATAAAACACACACATATATTCCACACTAAAATTCCTCTTAGAAGTAAAATAAGAACTACCTATATTATTAAAGCTCACTGAACAGTTTCCAGTTGCTTAAACATGACTAAACCAACTGTTCTGGTTAAAAGTTTCCAGGTTCATTTTCTGGTTCAGATTGATTTTTTGTTTTAGTTAAATGGGAGGGAAGATGTAAGATTCCAGCCAAATCATTACTAAGAATTAGGGCAGGAAAAAAAAAGATGTATTATTGTTTTTAAGAACAGCTTACTTACCTTCTTCCCCACCAAGAGTGAACATTCTTATGGAACCAGCAATCCTGACACAAAAGAAGAGCAGCTCTTTACATTAGTCTTTTATTCATGCTCTGAAAAGTCAGATTTGGCCAGGTTATAGCCATTTGAAAATTCACAGGTAACAGGAGCTCAAAACAGGTTTCTTTCATTTTACCAAATCAGATTCTTAAAGACTCACACTCCCTGTTAGGTATTTTCCAGGTGAGAGCATACGAATGCACAGCAGCTGAGGGACTAAATTTTGTTCACCTCACCTGAAAGCTCTGGACCTTTGGCAACCACTTTGTTGCACCTCAGAGCCTGATTTGATCGCTGAGTTAAACCTGCTGTAACCAGAGAGGAATTGAAAGTGTGACAAAGGAATGAAGATTAAGAGGAAAACAACACTTGGATATTAAATGCAAATAAAGAAACTAATCAGAGCAGGAATGGTTCAGTAAAGAGACTATGATTAAGAGAGAGAAGGCTGGGAATAGTAGTTATTGGAGAAAATGAAATGAGCTCATGATGAACAAAGGGAATTTGGAATTTGGTAGATAAATAAACTGGGGCATCTTGGAATGCATGGGAATTCTTGAAAGAAGCAGAAGAGAGGGCAGGTGAAGGTGGAGGGGTCAGTGGCTTTGCCTGGCATGCAAAGAGTCAATTAAATGCTACCAGCTGTAGTTTGCCAAAGTTCTTCACTCTGTGAAGCTGCAGAAGGGTGACAGGAATCCGTGAGGAGCCAGGTGGGTGCTCCTCCCCTCTGCAGAAAGGACTGTGACATCCAGAAAAGGCATTCTGGCAAGAGAAACTTTGCATGACCTGGCTGGATTACCCTGGCTGGAGAGCTGTGCATCCTCCTCCAGAATTAAGACATCAAGACAAGGCAGAATTAAAAACTAAAGAGGTGTACAGCACCTCCTTGATCTTCCTGGGGAATTTCTAGGGAAAAGGCAAGGAAGTGACATCTAGCTCAGACACAGGACAATTCTGCTAAAGAGCAGAACAGCAGCAGTTTCAGCACTGAAACCCTAAACTGAAACCAGATCTGACTGATTCACTCAAAATAGAAAGCTGAGCACCAAATTAAAGCGCTGTGACAATAAAAATGTAATTTTTTATAAGCATACATTAAAGTATAAATCTTCCATGTATCTCAGTTATGAAACATCCCTTTGCCAAAATAGTAAAATGTTCCTTTTTTTTTTCAATTGTTCAGTGAACAAATACCATTCTCTAGAGATCTTAGTGCATTTTGTTCATGTTAAAATTCATTCACATAGCTTAATTATTCCAGTTCAATTTTTCACATTATACACCTAGTCTTAATCAATTTTGTATCTTTATGTACATGTACATATATAGAGACATGTATACATATATATTGGTTTTACCATTAAAAAGTGGAAATGACACCAATTTGAAACAAATGAAAATGTTTTTGTTCCAGAGCTGTGGTAGGAAATATCTGAAGCCTATCAGCTATTGGTTTAGAGAGCAGCTTTATCTGCTGAATGAAGGGAGTGGTTAAGAAGTGAATAAATGTGAACTCTCTCTTGAAAAACACAAATTCATTCCTTTTCAGCTTTCCATTATCACAAAATCCTAGAGCATACCTCAGCTTAACTTTTTTTGTTTTTCAGAGTACTCACATTCAGAATATTTAAATGAAATCAGGCACATGCCACTCCCCACCACTTTTACTCCAGTCTCCAGTGCTATTTGTCCTTTATTAAAACCAAAGACCTGAAAAAGCAGTTTGCAATACAAAAAAGGAGCACAGAGTTTCCTCCACTATGAAGCACTTAAATTCTACTTGGGGCAAGCAGGATTGTTATTTCCCTTAATAACACCTCAGCAACCAATAGATCAGTAATGAAGAAGAGGACAAACTTCTGATACAAACTTTGAAAAGGTTGTTGAGCAAGTAGTTGGAAATAAAAATGAAGCTGCAAAATGGTGTGGGAAAAGCAGGTGATGAGCAATATCTGAAGGGGAGGAGGAGGAATGGAGGACAGGAAGGACAGGGGGACAGCAGAGACAGGAATGCAGAGGTTCAGGCAGAGGAATAACTGAGGTGAGCTTTCAGGATGGGGACAAGATTTAGGGCAAAAACAAAGATGCAGCCAGCAAAGGGCTGCGAGCAAGTTGTGGAAATGTGTGAGTGGGAACAGGCTGGTGAAATGTAACCCTTGTCCCAAGGGTACTTGGCAGGAAAAATAGTCAGAAGTACATATCTGCGTTTCCTTTTTGAATTACCAGCTCTGTTGGTTCCCAGTCCTCCCCAGCCTACAGGAAACACTAAACACCTTCCTCTTCCAAGAACAATCAGGTGTTTTTGGGTTTTTATTACACAGGAACACTGTAAGTGGCTTCTGTGGGCCTAAAAAGAGAGAATTACTTCTTGGGTACTCCCTAAGAGGGAACTTGCTCAGAGTCTTTCTTACCACAGATTCTGGAAAGAATAATCTGTTCCTCCTTTGTTTCATTTTTGGAAGCCTTTCTGAGGAGGAATTTTTGCATCAAATATTGTTTTCCTTCTAGACAGTGAGGCTGTCTTGTAACAGAAATTAAAGACTAGACTGCAGAATATTTTTTAACACTAGAAAATGAAAACAACAAAAAAAAAATGCCATATGCCTCACTGTCAGCACAAGTTCTACAGTCTCACAGTTCCAATTTGGCCATTGGATTAATGTGTAGTCTAAGATCCAGAAGGAGGAAGAAAAAAAAGTCCAAAACCACAATATTTTTCTTAATTCTCACAGATCTTAGGAGGTTGAACTAATCCTTCACAGGGACTTGGCTCCCAAATGACTGGAGAGTCAGATGAGTTTAGAGGCCAATATGATGGTACATAGATACCTATACTCTGGGAAGAGCTGTTTTCTGTCCTTGATGGTTTATTTTTCTTTTTTCTTTTTTGTTTTTTGTTTTTAGGTAGACAGGGAGAGCTGTAATAGTTTGCAGCCTAAACCTCTTTCTGCAGCTACAGCTATTACTTAGATTTTGTAGGGTCTGAAAGCATCTTTTCTTCCTTATGATTACATTTTTAATCATTAGCAATCAACATCAGCAGGTCATTAGCAATCTAGCCAATATTAATTCCTGTTTTTTTGGTTGTTTTTTGGGTTTTTTTACGTGTTTTTTTGCAATTAGATGACAGCTTCAGGGCTTTTTCTATGCACATTTTTTGGTTCAGATGGTTTTATCTAATGCCTTATCCCAGCTCTTCAATAGTACAGATACCCAGGAGGCTGCTCCAGTGAGTGTGTTAAGTGGATCTTTATGGATCCTGATCAAAAATTGTCAGGAAAGCCATACAATTGGCAGAAGGAGTTTGCATCTAATTAAAGCTCATGTGAATGGCCAATTTTCTAGAGAAAACCAAGCCGAACTCCCAGAACTGAGCAAGATCAGCCTCTAGGGAACTTCAGGTTTGCCCACTGCACATTCTACCAGAACCAGCCAGAAAAAGGTGCTGAGCTTAGCCTGACTTCTTTCATTTCACTCTGTAATCATTTCTCAGCACTTAAACAACCTATATCATTTTAAACAAAAGAAGCACAGGCAAAGAGCCCCTGCAAGTGTAGCTACAGAGACCTCCAGTGTAAAAGCAGAATTTACAATGTCTAATAATGAGTTGTGCCTTGATAAACAGCTCGGGGAAGGGATCAGACAGAAGCAAACCCAACATGCTCTCACTATTGGCAAGTTCACAGCACACCAAATGTTAAGTCAAAGGAAACACAACAATGTTATCTAAGATACACAAAGGGCATGAACTGATATGGATAATGGCAAATAGACTATATAAATAATCTTAAGAAGATGTTATTAAAAGCCAACACTTCTGTGCAGCCAATGAAATGTGAGATACAGTGTTTGCCATTCCCTTTCAATTGTACTATAATGGCAACTGCTCATTTCCCTACTCAACATCAGTGACAGAGGTTTCCCCAGGGCAAAAAAACCTTACAGCTGGTGCTGGTGGCCACCACAGTGTAATGCTTGTTGTACTGTGGAACTTCTCAGGGCTAATAAGGGTTACCTACCCCAAAACTCAACATGAATAGCAAGAAAAATGAGCAGCAAGTTGGCCAGCACCATGGCTGCTGGAAGTAGCAGCAGTTCCCCTTTTATGGGTGCTCAACCTTCCCTAAATGCTTTGAAAAGAAGGATTCTGACACTAACACCTTAATTTTCCTCACTCTTGTCTTCTTGCCAATAGATCAAATCCTTATCACATCCCCTCACTGTGTCTCTCCAGGGAGAATGGTGTGTAGTGTAGAAGCCATGTAAAATTTGAACCCAACTATGTTTTAATGTGAAAAAAAAAACCAAACCCAGAGTGATAGAGGTAGAGACTTTTTTTTTCCAGACCTAGCAGAAGTTTAAAACATTTTCTCCAAGAGAAGAGATTAGATTCTTTGCCACTGCTTCTGGAAAACAGAAGTTAAGCAATACAAACTGTTCCCCAGTTTCCTGTCTTTTATGTCCTTTCTATGAAATTTGGCTCTCCAGGTTTCAGGTCACATTTGCATAAGAACCCCAGCATTAATTATCATTTTAAAAGCATCTCTCAAAACCATTGACTAGACAAAGACGGATGTACAAGTCCCAAGAGGAAAGAGAATGTTTCAAGGAATTGGAAACAATTCTTATTCAAGATCCAATATAGAAGCCAAGCTCTGTTCATTGTCATTCCTCCTCTGGAAAAATATAATGAGCATTTCTCTCTTCTTACAGTGACACAAACAAATATGAATGGACTGACACTAGAAGAAGTACTTGCAGGAATAAGGCTCAAATCAAACCCAGTCTGCTCTCAAAGTATAATGAAGTTCTCCTTATTTTTACCTGGGACATAGACAGAGTATCAATTATCACATGTAAAGTGAATTTTAACAATGACTATTTACACAAATTCAGTTTTCACTCTCATTTTATGGCTGACAGAGCAACAGTGAGACAAATAGCAAGAGATTAATTTCCTCTTCTCTCACACAGAAATCTATTGCTATAGGACAAAGAAACACGGCAACTAAGAGGGCCACACAGAGAAGAAAAAGTGTTGTTCTATGTGGGTTTTCTTTTAAACAAGCTAAAACAAAATGCAATTGCTGTTCTGTTCATGGATTTTTATTAATAAACCAAGGCTGATTCTGCTGGCACCTTGCTTCTGTTATTGAGATGAGTCCTTCCAGCTTCCAACTGTGCTGGTGTTTTCTCTTGGGAAGGGAGATGGTCTGCAAGAGCTCCATTAGCCTAAAAGAAAAACATCTGCTTGGAGTATGGAGCAATCTATTGGCCCAGCTCAGCAGTAGGTTCACTGCAGCTGGTCAGCTCTGCCCCATCTTGTGTGCGTCATGGAGGCCAAAACGAACCAGCATTTACTGGTTTTCAGTGCATTCCTAAAAGGAGATATGATTCAGATTAAAAAGATGATTACGTTGGCCATTTTCCTTTAATATAGCTTTGAATTACAAGGGTAGGTTTGCCAGAAAGACAATACTGTTGAACTAGGAAGAGGGAACAGGCGAGTTGTTATTGCCTTTTTTGCTGGATGTGGAATTCCAAGTAACTGCATCCAAACCCAGGCTAGGAAATTATCAGGGTGGGACTACTTGAATGCTGTTTTGGCTTTAAAGTACACCAGTGGCCACTTGTTGTAACACTGAAATGTAACTTTGCCAGTAAATCTAGAAAATTCTGTTCATGTAATTGGAATTGCCTCCACATCATGAGGTGCTTAAGAGGTTCTGTTCCACATAAAAAACCCCTATGGCACAGACAGCTTCCTATGAAACGTTAGTCAGACTGAAATGTGTTTTTTTAAGAAGATTCATTCTGACTTGACAGTAGAGGTAGCCCTTAAAGCATGAGCTACACAGAACTGCAATTCTTAATTCCATAATTCGTAATTCACAAATGTGACATTTAATTTTATAACAGCAAAAGTCACTAAAAACCAGCCCTGTCCAGAAAGGGCTCAATTCATTTCTCTCTTGCACCGCTTTAACTGCTCCAGACATCCCTGTGTACAACCCAGACTGGTAAATCTGATGTTACCTCCTTAACTTAGGTTATTCTAACAAAATTAATTGGCAAACCTCAACAATTCTGGTTATGTCTGTGGTACATTGATAGTGTAGGTTGTTTTAATAAGGATAAAAAAGTCTGGGAGAGGAAAACATTCTTGAGTCTGCAAGTCTGCTCTGCAATGGTTATCTAAGTGGTTTATGCTGCAGCCCATACAGAGGCATATTTGTTTTGCTACAAATGTATGCTTTTATAAGGTGTTTTGGGATCCACTGGTATGGAAAAAAAAAATATTACTTCCTGCATGGCTTTTTCCCAAAACTTATAGAAGAAAGGAATTTCTGGTGGAGAGCAAATGTGATTTTCCATACACTGCCATCAAAACCCTGGCTTTGCTTATATAGAGCTCCAAGGATTTTCCTCCCTGTAGATGTAATAACGTTATCTCAGGCCAGCCATGCACAACTTCCACACCCAAATGAACCTTCCCTAATTCAGTCAAACCACACAAAGAATATTGTCCTACAAACAAGTTCTTTTCATCCTGTAAACATTACAGGCCCACTAGGAACTTCAACAGGCATATAATAAACCAGGCATGCAAATTCACACACATTTTACAGAAAGAGGTTTTGTACGCAGAAAATGCAATCAAAATAACTTGTTATAAAAAACACTCTGTGAGCCAATCCAGTAGAGACAAGAAAAGCTCCCTGGTGGAAGGAAAGACCAGCACTTGTACTCGTATTTTTCCTGTTACTGAGGGTGTCAAGAAGAAAAAGTATCACTTTAACAATGTTTTTAAGGTTAGTATTAGTCTATTTTAATATTTTTTAGAATTACCTCTAGCAGGTTGAGAGTTGCAACACCCTCACCATCTGCTGTAAATTCAGTACTTGGATGGCTTAATGCCAAACCCTCAAAGAGCATCAGTTTGTGTCTCAGTCTATAAGCTAAGCTTTATAGTTTTCAATTTCAGAACCTTGCTTAAAGCTGGTTTGGATTATTCTTCAGGTCCCAGTGAATTTGCTCAGGCATCACATCACATTAAATATGTGTTAGACCCAATCTTCCTATTGGAGTCTATCTCTCATTCAAATATTTTTTAGTTTTATTTTGTTGTGGATACACACAGTTCCAATTAATAACTCCCTTAGTTTGCCTTAGTGAAGCCAGTAGACTTCTGGTGAGGAGTTTTCTAAAAAAGATCTCCTGTCACGTCTTGGGTAATAACCACCCCTGCACTTTCCCTGGATTTGTGACCCAAGGCACATCTACAGAAGCCAGGACACCACTCTGCTTTTTACATGTATCAGCAGACTAATACTAATTCTATAAAGGATAACTCTAAACAAAGAATGAAAAAAAAAAAAAAAAGAAACATCCAACCAACAAAGCTCCAATGAACTCACAGTAGGACTAACATGTTTTATGAAAGAAAGATGATTTTTCCTAGCAGTATCTGGGCAAAAGGAGACATTTTGTACTATCCAGCTGGAATAAACTGGATAGTACAAAATGCCATTCTCCCACACAGGTAACCCTTAAAACACTTGAAATCAAATTTCCGTAGAGTAATGTGGTATTGAAGTTTGGGGATGGTTTGCCTTTTTTTCTTCTCTTCTTGTACAATTCAATCCAACCCATCCAGTGGATGGTCAGAGAAGACACTCTCACAGATTGCAATAAAAAATGATTTACCCCTCTGGAGACCCCTAATGTTTTTTGCTCAGCATGCACATAAGAAAGCTCTGGCTGAAAATCCTGTTATTGTCTGAGTAAAAAATGAGTGAAGGATTCTGTCTGGCTTTATTCTTCTAACTTATTTTTCTAAAACTGATGAACTGAACATCAAAAGCTAATTTGTAAAAACCCAGGATCTGGCTCAACTAGAACAATTTTCATCCCTATCATCAGACTTTCTATTTCTATTTTCAACTCTTTTTTTCTAGGCCGGATAAGACATTGTCCCCATATCACACAGAGGTGGAGTGCTGGGAGGAGATTTTCCCAAGTCCTCACAGAAAACCATCTTCAGGACTGAGAATACAGGTGGTAAAACTCAACTTTTCTCCAAAAAACATTTCTCTGCTGTTTTGACAATTGGCATCATTCACCAGTCTTGATTTCATTTCCTGTTGGAAAAACACAGGCAAATCGTGCTACTAGCAAAAGTTCTTGGACAAATTAATAAACTCATAAATTAAACACATGCTTGAAAAATAAACTGATAAAAAAAAAATCTAGGAAGATTAAGGAAGCACGAATTTGCAGGAAGGGAAAACAAAAAGGTTCTGAGAACAGCCGGTACTTTTTGGTTTTGTGGCAAATTGTTTATAACCAGAAGTGCATATCATCAAATATTATTACTGGATGCCAGACTCACATTCATGGGATGGCAATCTTTGGCAGGCAGGTCTAGGCAGCTGCCAGAAGTGTCAGTGAAGTGGGGAGGATAGAAAATGTGAGTGTAGGAAGAACGTGTGGTGGTTCAAGTGCTCCCAGAGACACGTGCCACCTCCACTGGAGTCACACCATTCCAACACCCGGAGCTGGGCAAGCTTGGGAATGCTCTGGTGTGCTGGAGTCACCTCCACTGCAAAGGGAAAAGGTAGCAGGGCCATGGAAGCCAGCTGGGTGACTTGGAACAGCAGGACCATCCCCTCTGTCCAGATAGACACTCCCTAAAAACATACACTTCACTTGAGATAATATTTGGAGAGTGAGTGGCAAAACCCAATGAATTTCTTCACAGCTGATGCTGCATTTAAGCAGTTTGTAAACAGCATAATTAGGGAAAAAAATATTTGGAATAGCTTTAGAGGTGGATGAGTACCTATGTTGCTAGCACCAAAGAGGACCAACTTGCATTTTTCCAAGAGTGGCAGCTAGAAATCCTACATACAGATGAAACATGGCTTGTCAAATCTGAAGGTCTTGGCAAGAAATTTAATATTCATAAAAAAATAAAGACCCTTTTTTAAAGAATGCATTCAGATACAAAAATTTATAATATTATTATCCACTGTTTTTGAAGCTCAGGCCACTTACTTCAATATAATGTTTGTAATTCTAGTGCCTTATATTTCATACATTTTTGCAATATCATCCAATTCCTTTCTTTCAACTGCTGAAAATTTAAAAATATATAGATTCCATCTCCAACTAAACCTCAAAAATTTGTGCATAAACATTATAAAAATAGACACTGCAAATGCAAGCAAGCAGGATAATCACAAAATAAAACTTATTTCTTGAACATAAAATAACACAAAAGTCAGGGAATAAATTACAAACGTGGCCTATGTAGCGATGACAACATTCATGGCTAATCCATCACTCTCCTATTGATCACCATTTTGATCTTGTGAGTAGTTTAATGAATCAAATTAATTTTAATTAATTGTGGGGCAAAATATATTCATGTGACTCACAGCAGCAGCATTTTGCTCCAAGGATGTGAGGCAAAACTCACACAAGTCACTGGAAAGATCACAGTTGACTTTAATGGGCTTTGGCCAAAGCTTATTCACCAAAACCAGCTCCAGTCAGCTTTGTAAAGACTTTGGAGGAGCTGTAGACTCAGCCCTAAAACTTGCTTTTGATTAATAAAAAAGATGCCAAAAACACACACACAAAAGAAAAACCCCTTGAAGAGGTTTGCCTTCAGCTCCCTGGAGTGTGAGGAACCCAGCCAGGTTTCCCAGTGATAATTGCAGCACAAAAGCCATAAATAATAAATAAATGTTTCACTCCAGCAATGCCCTGTGACGCACGACCCTTCTCTTTTCACAGGTGTTCCCTGAAAGCCAAGGAGTCCTTTTGATGTTTATTGACAGTGGGTCCAGCTTCCAAATGAAAATATGGTTGTTAGGATTAATAAGTTTGCTCTGCCATAAATCTCCAGGTAATAGGTGAGAGAATGAAATGGCAAACAAATATTGAAAAGGTCAAAAGCCCAAACGGCTGAAACACATACATCACCTCTGGACTCACATTGTCAACATCTCAGAGTATCAGTAACTGTGGTACTGCTGTTAATATTTAGCACAAAAAGGGTACTGCAGTTTTCCTGTGCTGTAGCAAGGGTTCTTAGTCAAGAAAAGGTGCATGATACATTTCCTTGGAAGGAAAGTGTTAACAGGATCAGTCCTAGCTCAATTCAAATCTTTGTAAGCATATTTATATCAAGCATTTTTATGTGGAAATCCATGTTTTATTCCATCCCATTATGGATTTTCTTTGGGTGAGTTCACATCCAGGAAAGGTACTCTTGACAGAATTCAGAGTTTTCTTCCCATTTGCCTCTGCACAAAATTTTTCAAATCTTCATATAACCATCCTGCTGTGTGAAGAAAGGTATTAGAGCAGAAAAAGGAAGCTTCTCTTTATGATTCTAGCATGGCTCTGTCACAGACAAAGCTATATTTTACAGTCACATGCTTCATATTTAACACATGTATCTTGTGACCACATAACAGATCACAAAGCAACCCCAAAAAGCCTGAGCTGAAGGAAAGCAATTAGTAATTTGCAATTAGTAATTTGCCTGGTCCTGGCTGTCAGCTCTCTATCCAGCTACTTGTGCCATGTCTGAGCACCCCACAAATATTAATGTAGTCTTTTATCACTTCTGCTCAGGTGAGGGCTCATTTTCTAACCACAGATGCAATCCAAGGAGAAGCAAACCGCAAACTTCTCTCAAACCTTTCCTCATGTCAACAGGAAGGGCTCTGCAATATACAAAAACCAAACAACCAACAAAATTTAAAAATAAACAGATGCAGTCACAACCAGTAAGTTCTGAAGTAGAATTAAACAGTACCATATATTAATGCATGGTTAAATGTCTTTTCTTCTCAGTGCTGAGTGCTACCACTGTCATTATGTGGCTGGTAAATCACAGTGTAAATCATCTTTTCTCTTTAGGAATATCTTTGTCTTCCCCCACTCTCATCTCCTTCAAAAGCAGAAATAATCCAAACCAAAATAGCCATTTCAAGGGCTATTGAAATAGGCATTAATTCAATTAAAATTAAAAAGTAACTGAGGAAGGTTAAAGACTTCAAAGGAAACCAGGTAATGAATCCATACCTTCACCTGTCCTGAGCATTCTCAGAATTGCCATTTAAACCTTTCCCATCAAAGACAGCAATCAGGCAGAAGGAATTCACACTGGTCAAGTAACATGACACAACACCCACGATGGTCAGACTCTGCTTTCATTAAAGAATGAAAATTTCAGTTTCATTAAAATATCCATTTTGATCCTCGAGACAGTAGATAAACAGCCCTCTCAGAGAGCTGTAATTCCTTACACAGTGATTATTTTCTCCTAAAAGACACAAGAAGGGAGCTTGGTGTGACTGTGATCAGAAAAAAAGAGTGATGTATAGAAAACAGCAACAACCAGAGCAACTCAACCTCACCACAGGATTTCCAGAGCTGGACTTTCCAGGTGCCCCTCCAGATTGCAGTTGCTGTGCTCATTCTGCACTACAGGGAAGAGTTTCTGGGATTTCAAGTAGAACATCCTTGGGAGGAGCTCCAATGGGGAGCCCTACAATAAACCTAGACCACTTCTGTGACTAATAGTGGGAGATGGAGAAATGAACCCCATCCCTAAAATACAGCTCCAAAATAACATGTGCAAATTGTTCTCTGATAGGTTTTAGGTTTTTCCATTCTCTCTGGTCTTTTGACACATTTGAAAATATGGACAGATGCCCAGTTTGTCTTAGACTGAGGCCTAATTTTCAGGCCAAAGGTAGGAACAGAAAAGCCAGTTCAAAGCCTTGGTATTTTGGAAAATAGAGGTCAAAAGGAAAAATGCCATCAAATTCCAACTTCCAAGGCTTAGCAGGAATTGTGTCAGGGCTTAAGTGCCAGATCTGGGCTGGCTGAGAGCATGGTCTAGGCAGGAGGAATTAATAACAGGCCCATGATCATGGCACCACGTGTCTTATAGACATAACTAAGTTAAATTAAGATTCGTTAAAATATTTTTTTCCCTTCTGTCAGCTACAACTGCTACAGCTAGGACATCCCACTGGAGCTGACCTCCCATAAATCATGTCAGAAGAAATGGGCTCCTTTGTATCCTGTCAGAACCTCCACGTGTTCAAAGATGACAGGAAAAATGAGAACTCGTTGCCCAATTTTGTTAAAGATGCTTTTAATTCTCCTTATTCAATACCCATTTCCATAGATGTTTATTGGCACATCTTCTCAGGTACCACATTCTGGTAGCAGTTTAGGAGCTAAAACTGTGTAGGATGTGAATGGCTTCACAGGTAGGATGCATTTGTAACTATTCTAAATTAATTAATTGCAAATCTTCATATATTCCTGCATCAATTGGAAAATAAGTATTCCTTTCAATCCATCACTATCTGAATAGGCTATCTAGTTCTCAAGTCCCTCATTTCTCAGGAGGTTACTGCTTTTTGAGAATACAGAACAAGCAATCTACCATTTTCTATTGCTCTCTTAAAACTGAAATGATTTGATGTTCTCTTAGAAGCCTGAAGTTCACGGACTTAAAATTTAATTTTAGAGTAATTTTTGATTTAGTGATGACAATTACATTTACTGTGACCCACCACAATATAACTTCTCCAAATATCTTTTTTTTTAAGAGCACCAAGTTGTTTTACTAAGCTCTAGCATTGTGTAATAAATAACATGTTCTTAGTTCTATTATTATTTTAAAGGAATAGAAAGCACCTTCTAAATGTGCTTTTCAAGGTTTTCACAGATTCCCCTGGTGAAAATACAATGCATTACTTTTTAAAATTTTGCAGCTATTTCAAACCAGAAATAGACATAAAAGAGAAATTAAAGAATCTTTTGCTGATAAATATCACTCTAAGCCTTATATGATTCTTTTGTTGATAATTTCTTTCTCTCACATCAGCTCTCTGTCACATTTTCCCTGTTCCTGGGCTATGTTAAATTGAGAAATGTCACTATAACTATGAATGCAACTGCATGAAAATGCATGAAGTTTAGATAGCATGACCTAGTTTCCATTTGGGCAACTAATTCAATGCTTATATAAAGTGTAAGTTTACAAATAAATTTGTGAAGGGAACAGTTTTATGGTTCCATCTCACCTGGAGCTCAAAGCCTGATACCATATGGCAGCAAGATGAAGACGACAATTTAGAAGACTTTTTAAAAATACAATAATGGAATGAGCCTGACAGTGTCTCCCTTTCCCTCTTTGCAATTAAACACACACAACCTCTTCACAAACAGAAGCTCGTGAAACCCTTATTAACTAAATAGGAATCTGTGCCTTATCAGATGAGTAATTTTGCTATTTCAATTGGAAATCTGTTCCATTACATCTGTCTTCACATTGTCTTTTAATTTCCAGTTAAATTCTAATTACAGGCCACATGCACTAATTTGTTTCTGTTATCACATTTTCTGGATTAACAACTTTTCTTGGATGGACATCCCCAGCTACCAGCCCCAGTTCCAGGCCCACCAAATTCTGCCTTGGACTTTAAATATCAATCTTGTTGAAAGTTTTATTGAAACTGGAATAATGTTTCAGAAAAAGAAAAAAAAAAAGATGTGGTTCTGATGAAGTGCCACTTTCCAATACACACATAAACCATTTCAACAAATAATTCCTGACCACATCTATTACATAACTGATTTTTTAAAGGCACCTCAGAGAATAAGATAAATAGAGTCCAGTTATGTTTTCTGAGAAATCTCCCAGCTTCCTGATTTTCCTGTGGTTATATTCCTAAGTAGTATGCAGCATTATATGGACTATGGTTGCCTGAACAACTGAAAGCATTCTTGATTTCACTGGGTTTTTTTAGCCAATCCATATGAGCAAGTTCAAACATTGCTGCCATTTTTTGACTGAAGTAGACTCGGTTCCCTAGGGACAGGGAAACATTGGGATCATAACTGAGAAATACCTGCACTAGGAAAATGGAGATTAGCTGTCTACGTAAAAGGTCACATCTTTATTCTTTTTTTTTTATTTTTAATAAGTAAGAGTAAGAAGATGATGAAGACCCTATTAAGTTTACACTCTGACTTTAACCAGACACTGGGTTGGCTCTAGTGCTGTGTTTTCCTCACGTCGCTTTCCAAGTGAAAAACTGAATATCATGGCAATACTCCTACCTGGAAGGCTGCATTTGCTACCTGGGGAAGGGAAGAACTGCCCTTTTCCCAGATCTGCTCACAGTTCCTATGCCCAAGCCCAAGAGTGGCATGTGGGAGGAACTGTGACCCCATGAGGTGAGAACTCAAAAGCACAGTCAGCCCTGAAAGCCTGGTGGAGCTACCAGAGAAGTGATGATAAATTTCTACACGAGTTCCTATATTCCAGGGGATGAAGATTGTTTCCTCTGCTAAAAGTCAGCTTTTTTCACAACCTGTTTGCACTGAGCTGCATTTATTACTGCGAGCAAGTGCACCACAAGAGCAAACAGAAGTGCACACAGGGTGAACACTTCACTGAGGCAACAAGAAACCTTCAACTAAACATTTAAAAAAGCTCCTATCCAGTAATTGCCCTTTAAAAAGATTACACTGTGATCAGGGAATGTCTAACTGGGGAGGAAGTTTGTTTTCACAAGCTGTTGAATGTGATAGGGTATTTTTCTTTAAATCATAAATCTGCTGACTTTTGTGGAAGCTTTTTGGAAACTATGAAACATGCAATTGTTTCAGTGAGGGGTTTGCTGAAAAATGCCTGATGGTTATCTTTAAATTATTAGTTTAACTAAACAGGAGAAGCTGAATAGCTATAGATGGATAGATATTTTGCAGGGAAATACCTGGTTGTATCTGCATCATTCATCAACAGTTCTCAGCTCTCCTCAAAGCAAACAGTAAAAGCTGCTCTGGGCATCAATGGTTAACAGCAAGGGATTTAAATGCATTTTAAAAGCAATACTATGAGGAATCTCTGCAAGCACAGAGTTAATATAAGCTCCTTGTCTGATCCAAAACCCACGAAGTGAATGATAGCTTTGGCTTATCACTAAACAAGCAATTTAGGGCTTCTCTCTGACTCCCAACATCCCTTAAATGGTGACTGCAAGACCACAACTGCCTTGAGCTTTTCATTGTTTAATGGCAGTCTTATGCAAAGGAAAAGTGGACTCAGACTTGAGGAGAAAGGGACAGAGGCTCTAAAGGGCATACAAGGCTTTTTGTTCCCCCTGCATATCACAGTTTTCTTCACTGTTACTGCTGGGATCAATTTTTTTCTCCTAAGGGATAAAAAGAATCAGTAGGTGGAAACAATACAGCCTCTCAAATCTACATAAGCCCAAAGGGTTAAATTTTATCTTCACTTTCAATTATTCCTATTATCAATTAAGCCAAAGAAATAAGAATCACTAACCTACCCTTATCTGACATTAGCATGTACCCAGCTCAATGGGCTTTATAAGCATGAGCTTTGGCTCCCAGCTGCTGTGCAGCAGGCAGGCTGCATTTGTGCTCCTTTTACTGACACAGGAGCTAAAGCAGAAAAGGAAATTGTGCACCTGCTGATAATCCCCCCCAAACTCCACATAAACATTATCAGAAGGCAAGAACAGCTGGAAAGGGGAAGGACAGTAAAGGTAAGACTGTGGGGTTTAATACAACTCCCTGAAAGTATGTGAAGGACTCTGAGATGAGCAGAGAAAAAAGACATGTCAGAAAGTTGGGATTTTGTTGTTTTCTTTGTGGTTTTTTTTTTGTTTGTTTGTTTGTTTTTGGGTTTTGGGGTCGTTTTTTGCAGTTGGGTTGGGAAATCACACTTTCTTCTTTTCAGGAAAAAAAAAAAGCCATTCTCAGTTCTGATTCAAGAAAATTAGTAGAAACTTAAATTTCGTTTCAGAGTTGCCCCTCTTCCATGCAGATGGGCACAATGCTCACCCATACTGTAAATTCATCCTAGCAGATGAGAAAATTCATCAGGCTGAGCGTGCCAAGGGCAGATCCTGCAGGGGCCTCATAACTAAAATCATGTCTGATCAATTTGAAGCCTCCAGCCCAAGCACAGCAGGGTCATGTGAGGAGGCTGCCAGCATCAGCCCAGGACAAGAACTGAATGGGTGCCTCAGGCTCTGCAGTGAAAGGCTTTTGCCTGGTTGGTTGTCACACCTATAATATTCACTTTCATCTAAACACAGGTGGAAAAGAGCCTTCTCAAGACAAATAATCTGCTGTTTCTCAGACAACTCTTACTGCCAGTCCTACAGCAAAATAAACATTTCTTGTACTTACTGATGCTATTCCCAAATGATGTTTTATGAAATTTGGTATGAAATCTAGTCCTTTGAAAATAGAGCAGCAATAAGTTCAAACAAAATGCATAATAAATGAATGAGTTTATGATGTGATCAAAACAATACACTGAATTTAGTCAAACTAGTGTCTGTGAAGTGACCTGAAACTCTGTCCAGGATTTCTATAAATTGGCAGGGGTAGGAGTCAGCTGAAAACATGAAACAGTTGAATGCTTTTGTTAAAACCATTTAACACTATATTTCACATTTCAATTAAACAATCATAGCTATAAATTTTCTGCAGGAGGCATTATTTCCCACACAGTCCAGAAATTACCTCTGGGACTTCATTTTCCTCCAGACAAAGCATGAATTCTTTTACAGTGTATGTGAATATATGTGTGTGAGAGTGCAGTTTATAATGCAATAGATTGTCCGGCCTCCTGCAGTTCACAAATAATAGAAGGAAGTTCCTTTGTTCACTACAATGGCATCTCTCTGTAGTAAAGAAATAAACCTATTTACAACTTGGAGTAGGGGCCAGCATTTCATTAACTACTTTTCTCAGACCAGGACCAGGAATATTTATGGGATTTAAGAAAACGGTGTCATGTCATGTAAGTGTCTTAATAATGAAAATAAACATTTCTAAATGGTTGAAGAGACTGTGTCTGAGACAATAGGTTTATTCAATGTGGTGAATATAAGTTTATTTCAGTGCTGGTGCTACAGGTGAGAGATGTAAACCACCACAAGGAGATAAAGAGCCAATTGTTCAGTTTTTACTGCCTCTCTCTTGCTGCCACCTATGGCAAAGCTCCTTAGCAAAACAGGATTTTATTATGCTGCCCCCAGGGACTGGGTCACAGGGCTCAGTTTGGTGACTTCTGTGTATTTATCTTAACTCCATTAGCAGAATGGTGACTTTAACATTTCTACCCTTTCTCTGTTTTGTTTAGATTGCCAGCTCTTCCCAGCAGAGTGTTTGAGAAAAGACCCCTGGTAACATACCCAGAATTTCTTTTAAAAGCTGACAGAAGTAGCAAAGGACAGACTACAGTCAGGATGAAATTCCTTGTAAATACAGACAAATTTTCTTGTTCACCTATCAGAACACAGAACAATAATGCAAAAACCTCTGCAAATGCTGATAGTGTTAATACAATAATGACAACTTAAAATCGATCCATTTCCTGGGGATAAATTACTAAAATTAACATAATTCTAATACATTTTCAACAAACACAAAAATTTCAAATGAAACTGTTTCTTATGTCTTTGTATCCCTATTCAGCCTTCCCAAAAAAAGCACATAGTTTGAACTTGGCAATTTTGATCCTTTTTATGCCACCACTTTTAAAAATAATATAATATTACAAACAATACTATATTGAAAAAACATTGCAATGAAATGTAAACATATGCAGTCTTTTTGTCATTTGTCAAATTTCTACAATTTTATATTTTCCACCAGGAATTCACTTCACTAAGATTTTATCTTAACTTTTGGTCCTGGGAACCAAACAATGGGAAACTCGAGACAGAGATAACTTGTGGACTGAAAAATGACAGAAGGTTAACAACAACAAAAAAAAATCCACAAAAAAAAAACCACAAAAATTGCACTATAAATATATTGAGACATATGAAAATTGTCACTAATTTTTTTCTATTAAAGGCCTGGTGTGGAATAGTTAAAGAATATTCTTGGTATAGAGCACAAACCCTGTGTGGAGGGAAGACAAGAACTTTCAAGCCCTGCTAATGGTACATGAACATCAGCATTTTTTCACATCATTGTGACCACTCTGTTATCACCTACCCACGTCAGATAAAAACTTTCCCAGGACATTGCTGCAACAAGGAATGACAGAAATGATGGAGGCAGGCAGGGAGCAGCACTCTGCTCCTTTCCTAGCAGCTGTCAGAACCAAATGTTGGAGCAGATGAAATGTAAACTGCAGCTCTGTCACACATATTTTTGAGATGTGATGTCCTGGCCAAAGAAGGATACAAACTTGTTTATCTTTAAAAAGAGACAAGAACACTGACCTTGAAGATCAGATCAAGTATAAAGTGGCCTAAAACAACAAACAAAATGGATGTCATATCTCCAAGATTCATTCCTCAGCTTTACACACAAAACCCATAAGTGATTCTGGAGAGGCTGATCCTGTGAAATGCTATTGAGAGCTCAGAGGCCAATAAACTGCCAGTGGAATTTTGGATGCTCAGCACCTTCCAGGATCACTCTGATGGGAAAAAAAAAAAAAAAAAAAAAAGAAAAGCAAAATGCCTCATTAGATTAAAATCAGAGAGCTTAATACTGATAGCAGCATGCTGCTCTATCTTGCTTTTAATGGACTTATTTTTGGAGCAAGAAAGACTTGCCCTCAGCTGAGGAGGACAAGGTTAGGAAACACTTAAACACACTGGGCACACACAAGTCCTTGGGATCTGATGGGATGCAGCCATGAGAGCTGAGGAAGCTGGCTGATGGCATTGCCTGATTAGCTCTGAAAGGTTATGGCAATTGGAAGAGCTTCCAGAGGAATGGAAGAAAAAAAAAAAAGTCACCTCTGTCTTCACAAAGAGAAACGGGGAGGATCACTTCTAAAGAACTGCAGGTTTTTCATCCTCAACTGTATCCCTGCAAATCTGGTGAAGCAAATAATCCTGGAATCCTTTTTCAGACACATGAAGGATATAAAGGATATCAGGGGCAGTCAGGATGAATTTCCAAAGGGCACATAATGCCTGACCAATCTGAGTGGATGCCAGGAGAGCAAGGTATGGTGTTTATTTGGCACTCACATAACACACCCCTGGATAAATAGTTTAAATAGAGGTCAGGTACATAACAGGGAGGTGGACTGAAAACTGGCTGAATGGCTGAGCCCAGAAAAGTGTCAGGAGCCACAGAAAGTGCAGCTGGAAGCCAGTCATTAGTGATGGATCTCAGGGGCTGATACCATGTCCTTACCTTTTAACCCCTTCCTTCATGTCCTGGGAAATGGGGCAGAGGACACCTGCAGTGAGTTTATAGATGACACAAAAAATAGAGGAGCAAGTTGTGTACAGGATGGTTGTGTTGGTGTGCAGAGGGACTTCAGCAGATTTTGAAGACATTTAAGATCTGATTATATCAGCATCATGCTGGGCAACCTGCTCTGAGTGACCCTGCTTGTTCTTTTCTAACTTTACAGAGCCTGTGGCTCCATAATCTAAGATTAGTTTTGAAAGTATTGCCAGAAAGAAACAACAAACCCCCAGATAATAGGTGAGAATAAGTAAAACCATGACAATACCTTCATCCTCTAAATTGCCTGCAAGATCCAGGCAAGTAATGACTATTTTTTAAAATATTTGCCTGTCGGTTATTCTATTTATTTATTTATTTATTCCAGCCAGCTTGGTGATCCTGCCATATCCAGCTCCTAAGCAAAAGTGTGCATCTGCAATTTATTAGTGCAAATTTTAATCTCAAACTTAAATGCTAATGCAAAACAAATTTTAAATCTTGCTTCCACAAGCAGTTCTTCTAGAAACATTGGACCAGAATTAAGTTTGCACAGTAAAGGATATAAAATCTTAGAGATTGTGATCAGTTGTAAACCATAAACACAGTTTGAACTCCAGAGCTTTAAGATTAAAACAGCTGACACAGAGAAAACAGAATTCATCCCAAGCAGAGGTGGTTTTTTTTCTATGTCTTGAGGAAAAAACTTCACAGGAGTTGGTTTTGCTTATTACTTACACTTACTAGAGCTGCAGATGCATTATTTAATAATTATTACTTACTAACTAATATTACTCTATCTGCAGCCATAGTAGGCACATTTTTATGCATGTTATACATACATTTTCATACCTACAGAACTTGTGACTCACCTCAGCCTCACACAAACTGGCAAATCTGCACTAGCAACATCTCATGCCTATTCCAACAAGTCACACTTATTTGTTTTAAACTTCTTTAACAAATTAGTGTTACGATCACTGGATAACAAAGACTGGATTGCAATATCTGTACCTGCACTGTTCCCAACTTAACTGCAATTAAAGTTCAAGGATCTTTCCACAGACCACACCTACACTCAACACAAGGTGTACCTTTAGCTAGGTAAAATTTATCCCCATAAAAAGAAAATTCATCTTTTCAGGATTTATGAGGCACTTACTTCATAAGGTTCGTGCTGAGCCACTCTACAGGGGTGTGTTTGACCCTTGATCTGCTCAAGGGCGTGGGTTACAATTCAGAATACTCAGGTCAGGGGTGGATTTACCTTAAGGTCTCATCTGCCTTGAAGTCAATGGCAAAATAAAAAGAGCTATGCACACTTTTTTGAACTCGGGGAAAAAGCGCATTTGGTCATGCTGCAGAAAAAATGGAAGAAATTATAGGTTTTTTTTTTTCCATTGAAAGTTTCTTGGTATGAATATGAATGGCATAAGGAAGAGAGAAAAGAAACAGTGCACGGCAAGATTTTGAGACTTTCAGATCAAGGGCTGCAAGCTCTCTATCAGTCATTCCATAGCCTCTCTTTTGAGGGATACCAAAACTTGCTCTTATGCTGCATGTCTGCTTCACATTTCCCATCCTATAACTCTACACTACCAAAATTCAGCACACAGGAAAAAGAGGAGTCACAATGAGAGAAGGGAACAGTGCTCAAGGATTTCATTAGTGTTGTGTTGATTTGATTTACACAGGGCAATACAAAACCACATCTATTGCTCATCAGTTCACAAAGGAAATAAGGAGTAGACCCAAACCACCACTTTGTCAAAAAGAAAAATCAAACAACAGTGAGACAGAAGGTTTTTGAAGCATAAAATGTTTGTAATGGAACCTGTAATTTTCCAAAGATATTTTTGTTTGCACATATTCCAGAGAGAGACTCTGCAGGAAGATCTACATCTTCCATCGTCATGGATTTTCTATGATGAGACAAAAGCAATAAACTGCAAGGATCTAAAACCTTCTGGGTAGAAAATGTGCACTTGTAGCATTGAATGAGGATAATTAGCACAGAAATTCTTATTAAGATCAGTCTGGCAAGCTGGGTTATTCCAATACATTTGTCCCCTAATAGCAAAGAATCTATCTAATGAAATAATACCCTGAAAAGATCAAGTTTGAAAAAGTAAACTCTAATTCACTTAGATTTTTAATTAAAAAAAAAAAAAAAAAGGAAGGAAAGCAGGAAAGTGGACATGATTTCTTGCTCTTCTTTCTCATTCAGGCTGACGTATTACTCAGCACAAAGAAACAGGAATTGCTTATAGGGATTTATCTTAACACAGAAAGAATTAGCTAATCAGTACTCTTTATTATGTTGGAGAGAACAGTTAATTGTACACTTAACTGTAAACCAGCCAAACCTCTATTGTGTTCAGCTATAACAAAGCGTATAAAAAACACACCACAAAGTTCAGGCAGAGACGTCAGCAGAACCACTGAGGTGTTATGTGCAATAGATCTGAAAATCAAAAAAGCTGGGAACAAATTAAGCTTCCACTGAAGGCACATTCTTAGCCCTTATAACCCAACTTTTAGTTGACTTAACAGTACAGCTGGTCAGAGCTGATATAAAGTTGAAGGAATATTGAAATACATGATAGAAAAGTTATATTAATGTTTTTTTAAAGCATTTGTTGCTTCCAAAAGGAAACAAATGACAGTTCAGGAACCATCCTACAAAATTTTGTTGCTAAGAATCTAAAGAGATACTAAAAGAAACCTTATGGGATCATGAAGGATTGCAGGTGTTAGAACTACATGCTTCAGGTACAGTTCACCTACCACTAATTTTTCTTCAAGCATTAAGTTTACTTGCATTATTGATCAAATCTCGTTGGTTTAATTTTTAATATACTTAGCCTTATACCCTGCAAGTTTCTAGTGTTTCTCTAATAATGATGTTTAACATCTCCTCGAAGGGAGTTCTACAGGTGTGCAAACTTTATTGAAGTAAAGACAGTGCCCTATAATGATAAAAAGCAGGGGCTGACCCCTGCAGAAATAAAAATGACCCCAAGAACAAGACTTCTCAGTTCTAACACATTTCCATTCAATACTGGCAGTCCACAGAATATTCCTAAGGTATACAAAATAGCCAAAAATAATTGGTCTAAATCCTGCAGGTTTCTATATCCACCAGCAACCTGAATTTTAAAAGCTGACAATTGAAAAGGAATGGAAAAATAATAGTTCCTTTTGACCTTGAAACGTGTAATTTTTTTATTATTTTTAATTATTAACATCCAATGTCATAGAAAAATTAAAGTCTCTCTGTTATATTGTTAGTTTAACTCCAAAGTGTTTTATTTTCAAGAGTAGATGTGAAGTCACATAGGAAACTGAGCTAAACAAAAACCTTTGAAGCACATAAAGGTAAACCTTATAGAATGATTAAGTTTGTTGACCAGGACAGAACCTTTTAGAATGAACCCTGGCCAGCTGGCAAAGAATATATTCATAATTCTTGTGATTGGAGGGATCTGTACTGAAAGATATTTATTTCCTCAGAGGAGCAGAGACAAGATCAGCTGCAGACTTGTAAGGAGAGAGGTAAGGGTTGCAGTTCATAGCAGATGTGAGCAGATCTGGAACATTTCTGCCTATTTAACCTGAGAGATGGTTGCACAAGCAGCCCAAGTGTATTTCTAACAAGGGAATGCTTTTACAATAGCACAAGAAAAAAGGCTTACAATTTGATCATTTGGTCCTGCTTTAATATTACATCAGCTCATACAAACATAACGAGCATCCCATTTAGGGTCCCTTTGAACTGCAGCACAGAACTGGGAGAACTAAAGAGTCAACTTCCAAAGGTTAGCTTGCATTCCAGGGAACATTTGTCTGGTTCAGAGCATATCGCCCTGTAATGAAAGGTGTGAATAATTAACATTCCCAAACTGGGTTGAGACCAGCCACTTCCAGTGTGGATAACAAAGTACTCTGGGGAGAACAGAGCAGAGCACATGATCTAGCAGAGGCTAGATAACAATGCCAAGGGATTTGGTTTAAAGCCAGGTAAGTCTGAATGAGGTGCCTTTACATCTGACTACAGCACACACAAGGGTGTAGAGGAGAACCAAAGCCTGTACAATTCAGTATGTTCAAAAAAACGCAGAACTCCATGGAAATGCACAGTGGTGCCTTTCACAGTGGAAGTGGCACTGCTCTCACAATGCAGAAGCTTGTAAAAGAAAGCTTCAGTGTCAAAGATCAGAAAAAAGCTCTACCACGTCAGCGTCAGCCATAAATCCTCTAGCTCAAAGCCCCACTGAAATCATGGACAAATTGTATTGTTAAATTGCAATTAATATTGGATGTGGTGGTCAATTATTCCCCATATTCACAGTAGATAAAAGTTTTCCATTGAAACTGTTCCTTCTACAAAAGAGATGCTAGAAACATCCATTGTTCTGTTTAAATGCTGTAGAAGTTGATGCCAAGAAAATCAGTTGTGCCTGGCTGACATTCGAGGTAATTTGGCAAGTTGCCGAGAAGTTTTACTGTGTGCCCCAATTTATTGCTGTGTATACAAAGCCATCCCATAAGCCAAAAGCTAAGCTAAACTAAAACAACCTTGTATTCTCTGCAGAAGAATAGAAGGTGACAGAGAACCAGTGCATTTTCAGCATTAAAGCATGTTGAGAAACTATTTTCTACCAGAGTACAACCATCGGAATGCTTTTGTGGTAGAAAACTTTTTTGTTTTGGTAAGTTTTAAAGCCTGTAGGTCATCTGGAGACTGTTTCCAGCTCAGGAAGTTTTTGAGCATGTGGTTAGACCACAAAGTGATCTGAAACACTTTAAGAAAATGTGGTTTCTTTTTCCTCCTAAATTTCTTTATGTCACATTTGTCAACAAACACATCACAGCACAAAAGGCATGTGATCCCACAGCAAGCTGCCCTTTAGGAGCTGGCATTCTCATCCAAGACTCCCCTAAACCCCATCATCTTCTTCATGGCCAACACATCCCTTACCATGAACCTACATGAGCTTCATCACCACACCACTCTGCAACAGTGCAATTAACCCCAGGGTTAATGAAGCAAAGGCAGCAGGGCATTGTTTCATGAAGCTCAAAAAAATCAGTGAAAGCCTCCTGAACTCACCCACCAGCAGAGGTACACCAGAAATGTTTCATGAACACAAAGACAAGTAGAACACTTGCAGGTAGAGTGAGGAAATTTTTGAATTATCCCTTGATCAGAACACCTGAATTGCTTTAGGAAAGACTGGCAGTGTTCTAAGGCTCAGAAGAGGCAGAAAGCAAGGAAACCTCTCCTCTATTGTCAAAACAGTTTGGACTTCAGAAATACTCTATAATCACTATTCCTGCTGAAAATCCATTTTGCTAAACTCAGCTACTCCAAAATTATGATCAGGGCTTCTAAAAATTATGGGATTGAAAAATGGCAAGAGTGTAAGAAAAACATCACTGAACACTGAGGTCATGGAAGTTGGCATTACCAGTGTTGAAGGACTGCTTTCAAGTCAGAGGGAGGCCAGGCTGGTTGGAGCAGTACAAGTCCCTGCTGCCCTGATCACCATCTGGTTCAGCTTCTGAGATCAAATCTTCTCTGCAATTAACTCCTCTACTTCAAAAAAAAAAAAAATTCAAAATAACTTGTAATTGAACTGTAACATTGAAACTAGTGATGTTGTAATTTGAAGGATAAATAAGATTTCTTTCCAATAAGAGATAAACAGAATAATGTTAATTTGTCTTTGCATATCTATTTAATATATCTATTAGGAGTTACACTTTCTTGTTTCTCATGACTCAAATTAATGATAGATTCGCTTTATAAAATGCAACATAATTCTCTCCATAACAGAAATTTGGTTAGCATGATGGAAGTTGCCAAACTCATCTATCTATACAATCCAAATACAGAATATTAAAAATTTGCTTATTTCAAACAAAGATAAAATAAAAGAGTAATAGTTCACAGAAACAGAAAACACAGACACTGAGTACACAAATGTATTTTACATCTAACTAGCTGTATAATAATTTGATGGATCCCAGATGCTGCAGTAAAGCAAGGCAAGAGCTTAACTATGCAACTTATTTGACACAGATATATATTATTTAAATTTATTCCTGCAATAACAGTGAAAAGGACAGGTTACGAGTTTCAGCCTGAATTTCCTACATACACCAGAAACCACAGCCCTGTCAGTAAGCCACCTCAGTGGTCAAAAATGAAAGGTGCTCTGGTATTTACTGTGAGAAAGTAAGACTTTCCCAGATAGCCCACAAGAAAAGAAATTCCACTTTTTTTTTCTTCCAAAGTAAGTACATTAATTATAAAGGGCCCTGAAAGAGGACCTGAGCTCCTGTTTTTGCTCAGGATGCTCTGAGAACTTTCACAGAGCAATCTTCACATTGGAGTTATGTAAACAAATCAAATCCATAAACTGCTCCAGGGCTACAGGCACAGCAAAGGTTTGAGGTAGGATGGTCAAAGATTCACTCCCACTTAAAGCCTGGTCTAGCAGCAATGAGGCAGGAGAATAAGAAATAGGAGAACATGGAGAGTGGGAATGGGGAAGGAACAACATCAGACTTTTGAAAAGGGCAAGGCTCCACATTTTCTCCAGGTGACAAAAGTTAGAGACAGCTGGCATGTTCTCTGAACATGGCATGCAATGGATTTACAGAAGGACCAGCATTATCTAATATTTTATGTGGCCATAAAATCCTTCAGACTGCAGTCAGTGTGCCTGCAGAATACCCAGGTATATGCAGGGCTCAGCTGCTGTATCAGAAAGGGGGAAAGGAGAGGCAGAGAAAAAACTTATCTTTGTGCTACATCTCTGCACAGATTCCATTGGGGTTTTCTCAAACTAATCTGGAGGAAAGCATAGAGCTCAGGTAAATCTTAAATCTGTCTTACCCGTAGGTTCACGTAGCTATAAAAATAAAGGGACTTCTTTAGGCCACTTTCCCTAGTGCTGGAAGCAGTGTTGGTAACACAGGGATGTTTTAGCTCTTGCTCACACAGAGCCAAGGCCTTTTCTGCCCCTCACCCACCAGTGGGGGGCTGGGGGTGCCCAGGGAGTTGGGAGGGGACGCAGCCAGGATCACTGATCCCCACTAACAAATTGCCCCAGACCATATAGATCATGCTCAGTACATAAAGCTGGTGAAGAAGGAGGAAGAGAAGATGTCCAAAGTGATGGCTTTTGTGTCCCCAGGTAAGCATTACACATGATGGAGCCCTGCTGTCCTGGAGATTGCTGAACACCTGCCTGCCCTTGGGATGTGCAGAAAGAATTCCTTGCTTTGCTTGTGTGTACAGCATTTGCTCCAACTCTTAAATCCATGAGTTTTCTCTCTTTTACCCTTCCAACTCTCTCCCCTACCCCACTGGGAATGAGTGAGCAAGCAGCTGTGTAGTGCTTAGTTGCTGTCTGAGGTTAAACCATGACAGGTCTTTTCTCCTTTAACCTATTAAATTAAATTAAATAATATCATATGACAAAAAATCTAATACCACATCTCCTTTAGGACTCCCTAGAGGAGCAATGTGCTTTTAGTTGTGCTTCTTAACAGATACCTGCAGAGCTGTCACTTCCTCAAGTGCAGCTCACAGATGTTCTCAAACTAACTTCAACCCCTTGCATCACATTTGGCACTGGGACAGCTACAGAAGTCATCACTCCCTGCCTCCCACCTTCTGCTCTGCCAGAGGTTACCATAATCCCAGCAAGGGTGAGGCTGGATGGGACATGTGTGGTACTACCAGAGGCCAGGAATTATTAGCTGAAACGATGTGACAAGTCAAAAAGCAAACTGCAGATGCACAGGTGCTACTTTGTGTGCCCAAAATGCTGGGTAAGTACCCAATCAGCTGTCACACACCAAGATCTTCCCCATCACCACTATTGCTTCCACTACTCCAGGGTTTAAAACAGCAGCTGAATACCTCTGTATACCTTCCCAAGAGCTGCTCAAACTATAGATCAGCAGCTCCAAAAGAAAAAAAGAAAACAGGAAATTTAGGAGTGAAAACATAGGGAACTATAAAAAAAAACCATTAATTGAAATTTAAACATTAAAATCACATGAAAATACCAGCAATTACTCATCATTACTACATTGTCTAGTTTACAAGGTTTGCTAAAAAGTCTCTAGGTAGTTGAAGAATTCATCCTCATAAGATATAACCCAAGGGCCTGCACATATGTTAATACAGTAATTATGGTTGAGAACTTAAACTTGATTGAAAAATCTAGAAATTGTTCCATAACCTAGAATTTTTCTTGGACTCAAAGATTCTTCTATTTTTTAGATTTGTTGTTTTTGATAGGAAACCATCACAGGACACATCACAGTCAAGACAGTCAGGACACACAGAGTATCCCCACACAATTTCAGAAGGCTTCACCCCAAACACTGTAACACCTTACCTTTTCAGAGGGCTTCAGGGGTCTGCCCACACAAAGGAACACCATTCCTCTTCAGAAGGCTTCAGCCCAGCCTTTTATCCCCCTTATGTTGATGCAGTGCACCTGAGTGCCCTCTGTCCCCTCTGGGGTTGGTCAGTGCCCCTGGGCACTGCATGGCTCCTTCCCTTCAGTGCTGCTCACCTGTCCTGCACAGCTGGAGCCACTCAGGGATGAGGCTGGGCCACAGCCCCACCCCAAACACCACAAACCCTGTGCCCACAGGAAACTCACACAATCTATTCTTGTCACAATTAATTAGATATGTTCTTTAAATACTTTTTTTTTCGTTTCAATAAGCAGTCTGTACATAATTTCTAAACCCAAATCATCTTTCTATACCTAAACCTGTCTGCAGACTCACTCTGAGCCTCTCATAGGAGAGACTCTGCCACAAGGGCCAAAATGTCATTCCCTGTAGTTATCCCATCAGCAGGATTACCCATATTTGTCATGCTATATGCTTGGTTTAAATCTTCTGTAAAATGTAAAAATCCAACATTAAACCTTTCATGAGAAGTGAAGAAAAATCTCAGGTGACAATGAAAAAATAGATGGATAAGTTAAAAGGGTTAGTGGCAATCTAATATATATCCTGCTACCCTAGTTTAAGAAATTCTTGATGATGCCATTCCTAAAAAAAAAAAAAAAAAAAAAAACCCTTTCCAGAAATGATTAATTTGAAGTCCTCAATGGTGAAGAAAATATTTGCGTATCATTGGCCAATTTTACTGGAATCCTGGCCACGAAATGTAAGATATTTTTTAGTTCAACCAGGGCACTAATCTCACAGGGAATGATTAAGTTGTCAGTTTAAGAATACAATGTGGGGGTTTTACAGTTGTCTTTATATTGTGGCATTTGGTTTAATTCCTTATATGTGCAATTTTTAAAGACTTTTATTGTTGTGGAATTGGATCTAGAATGTAAAGCCCCAGTGGCTTTTATGAGCCTGTCTGGGCTATCCAAACAAAAAAATCCTTGTAGTAGGCAAGTTTAAGGCACTACCACTGATGAATTTTAATGAAAAGGCCAGCGTGCATATGTAACACAGCCCTGTGCTGAATGGGCTCTAAAGTGTTTTAATGTGTTACCACTGGCTAAATTCTCAGGAAACACAGAGTGGCTGGGACATGTGCATTAAATCAGAATGACGTGCATTTTCTTCTCACATTCACAGCAGCTTGTTCTGGCCATGGTAGTGTGTGTGGAATACAGGGGATGAGGAAAACAAGATGGCCAAAAATCAAACTGTATGTAGAGATTGTATTTCACAGGGTTTTTTTGCCTTTTTTTTTTATTTCCATATTCCTAAATTCTAACTGAGAAATGACTGATGAAAATGTTCTTTGCAGTGTGCTGTAGCCAAATGAGCTCAAATGAAAATAAATGTCCATACACTGGATGTCACATTCATCTATTTCTTTCAAATGCCAAGCCATCTCTGGGTCCAAAAAAAAAAATTAAAAATTAAAAAAAAAATCCAGCAAATAAAATAACTTGAAATCACATAATTGTTTGGTCTTCAGTGTTTTCAAAAGTTCTCAAGGACATATTTCTAGCATTTTCAAAAATACTTCAAAAATGTTTTTATATATCCATGAAGTTAGATATCTGTGGACTACTGACTCCTAACTTAAACATCCTCTGTATTACAGAGAAAACAACCTTCCTTCCTCCATCCCTTCCATCTTCCTTTTCCCTCCTCACCCAGCACACATCTGGTTCTGGACCACTAAATCCATGTACATGCACACACATAAAGGAATTATTTTCTTTATATGAACGGGCCTGAAAATACATGTTGTGCCTCACAACTGACCCTGTGTCCTGTCTGTTGTGGCCTCTGAAGATGGTCACCAGCCAAGCTCACAAATTATATTATGAGGCCAGTGCTTTTTCCTTCTTGCCTGCAGCCAAGATGTTCTCCCAAGCTATAGAAATTGCTCCATGTACGTAAACCTGAGAATAAAATAGGCCAAGTAACAAAGTTTTCTAAAGCAATAAAAAATAAATACTCTGTCAGAATTTCCATTAAGAAAAAAAATTCAAAAGGAAGAAGATTTGGTCTGGTTTTTTTATAAAAATTTCTCTGATTCTAGTCCTGTAGCAAAATATGCAAACTCAAAACCTATTCATGAACAGACTTAAATCAGAGCATACTTCAGGCTACCTGTTGGGATCATGTGCACAGTCTGACCTGGTTCCAGCCTGCAGAGCAGCCTGTGGAGGTGAAGGAGCACTCCAGAATCAGGCTGCTGACTGAGGGCTGGAATTAGGAGTGCAGTGATGGGAACTCCCAGGAGTTAACATCATGTCTTGCATGTGAAAATCTCCTTCGCATCACTCTCTGCATCATTCATAAAAATATGTTTGTTGTCTTGACCCTAAGGAAAAGTGGACGTGCAGCTGGGTGGAGGGTGTGAAAAGCTGGCCACACCTGTGCAGATCCTATGAACCTGTGTGAAAAGCTGCTCATCCCAGGAATGGGCAAGGAGCTTCCTGAGCTAAGCTGTGAGTGAACGAGCTTGGCTATCATTAGCAAACCTGTGGCAGCACTACACAACTTAAATCCATTTATTCTTCAAGTCAATTCTTGTGGGGTTTAATATCAACAACTGGTTTTGTTGCAGCTTTCCCCACCACCTCCTTTTCCTGTGAAAACAAGGTCAAGTAGACATCCAACAAGTAGCTGATGCTTGGACAGCTGTGGGAGTTGTCATGGTAGAGATGGAAGTCAGGCTGAATGTCTCATCTGGGGGTGCACAAGAGAGGATACCTATCTTTGTAGTTCATATCTTGAACCCTAAGCACTAAGCATTTAGTCCACATGGCTCACTCCACCTCTCTGCACCACCATCTGTCACATTAATTACTGGGGCAAGACAAGAGAATGTATACAAAGGATGTCAGAAAAATGTATTTTTTGTTCGGTATCAGGTGGGAGCAGAGTTTGAGAAAAACTTCAGGGCATACAGACACAGCTTCCTGAACAAATCCTCCAGGTTGCTGGGAAATTAACTGAAAGCAAGGCAGACATAAGCTCACTAAACTGCCTTCATTTGGTGATTAGGTTATTTTGAATCTCCCAGGAGATTCCACAGCACCTAAATGCAGCACGATAAAGAACGATTAGTGGTTCTCTGAGAGTCTCTGGAATAGCAAGCAACAACTACTGTCAACTTATCTGGGTACAAAACTCTGTTACAGAAGAGGGAACAGAGCCATACTTAGGAAGAGGAGAAGTAAAAAGTGGTTTTATTTCCCTTTGTCCCTGGGAAAGAGCATATCAGACCCAGCCTAGGCCAGAAGAGCAGTTTCTGGGGCAGAGCTGCTGACACTGGAAGGGACTCCAGGGTGTTATGAAGATACTGGACAAGATGAAGCTACAAAGAGTAGATAACCATGAAACAAGCTGTCCCTTAATAAATGAGAGCTTGCCCTGTAGATCCCTCGCCTGAGACATCTCTAACTGTGGAGGAAGAGGTTAATGGTGAAGGAAAAACAAACAGGAGAAGATGTCTGCCTAGAAATTCCTCAGTATTTATAGTTATAGATAGAGGATGCCTCCAGCAGGCAGTATGCAGTAGCCTAGGTTGACTAGAAGCTTCTTCAAAGAGTAAAAACTCCGTAGACAATCCAATCCATATGCACCCTTAACTAACTCAAATTTTCTTTCCACCCTGCTGAACATTCAATATGTACTGAATTTAAGTTCTGCAATAAATCAAAGGCAATTAAAAATAGTTAACAGTTGCGTTTACATGAGAACAAGAATTTTCAGTTAATTACTCTGAAAGTTGGAAGTGGAACCAAGCAATCTGTCTAATTAGCTTTAAACCTACTCCTGCTTTTTGGAGTCAGATTGGAAAGGATTTGAGGGATTTGAATTTCAGAAAGTGTTGCTCACATATTTTAGCTTTAACACTAGTCTGAAAGTTCAGTATGTGTCACAAACCACTGTAATAATAACGATGGTGATAATAAAACTTTGATAGCAGCCATCTGCCCATTCCAGACAGCTGAATCATTTCCAGAGCTCCCTGAGAGCCAGCACTGACATGGATTTTTATACACTATATCACAGACAGTATATGCAGGGTCTGCAGCCGAGACCTTTCTGCAATGACGTCAAAGAGGCTGGGCAGCCAGCTTTTAAAATTGCTGCAGGCTTGTCCTAATGACATTAGGATATAACAAATGAGGAAAGGAAGATATGTATATCAATGTTACAATAACAAGGAAGGACAGCACACTTAGCTCGGGAGGCAGCACTTAGGTTATCCTCCGCAGAGCTGCTCTCCAAGGTTTGCGTCAGTGGAGGGGTTGGGGTGTGAATTCCATGACTAAGGGGCATAACTCAGCTGGAGAACATTTTAGTGTGAGGCCTGGGAAAAAAAAATGAAAAGAAAAATGCATTGGATTGCTAAGGCAGAAGTTAAACACGAAATTGTAAAGAGAAGAGGCTCTAGCAAGTCGGTTGAGCTGGTAGACACAGGGGTAAAACATAAGATTTAAAACAGTTTATAAGACACAGCTAAGGAGCTTTTTCCAAAAGCAAATAGAAAAAAAAAAACCTCAAAATAAATTAATGGAACAGAATAGTCAATGATCACTCACAGACTGCTGGCAGGGATGCACAATGAATCAGTTTTTTTCAGCCCTGGTGATAACCTACATACAGCCACATCTACACGTGACTGTATCTGTGCAGGAGATTGCTGGTATGTAAAAGAGGGACGTGTTTTTTGTCCCTAGAATCTAAAATCTGCATCTCTTCTGTGATGCATCTGGACCTGTCAGCCCTCTGGGTAAGCTGGGAAGCTTGCAGCAGGTATTTATAAAAAAACATGCAGAAGCCCTGTTTCTTATCAGAGGGCAGAGAAATCTACCTGGACTTGTCATCCACCTGGATTTCTGCAAGGCATTTTGTCCCTCATGGCATCCTCATCTCCAAACTGCAGAGACATGGATTTGATGGATGCACCTCTCATATGATAGATAAGCTATTGGTTGGGGGGTTGTCCTCAAACAGGTTGTGGTGAACAGCTCAGCACAACTACAGGCTGGGCAGATTCAGTTAAATAGCAGAGCGAGTCTAGCTGAAGGTATTACAGGAATTCATCTAAAACAGGACAGATTTTAGGAAGTTTTGATGGAAATCTTTGTATTTTTGAAGTTCAAATCAATAAGGTGTTTAGAAACGTCTAAAAAAGAATAAAAAGGTGAAAAACTCACAACAACATACTGAATTTCTACCAGTGCTTAACATGTAAGGTGCAGATAAATTTCTGGTGCAAGGGGGTGCTCTGTTCATCACCTAAAATATGATTTGTGGCATTTGGCTATTTACACTCAATAGATACTCATATTTATGTCAATGAGACTACTGGTATTTGTATGACATATGCTAATATGTTATTTTCTCTACGTCTAAAATATCCTGTGATTTAGCCATTCATGTTAATAGTGTAATGTGAACATTTAGAAGTTTTTTATGCTCTTATTTAATTTTTCCTTCATATTTTCACTCTACTTAGCAGTATTTGCAGTATTCCAGCTATACCTCTCAGAACAGGTATACAGTTTAATATAATTACACTTATCTATAATTAACTACATTTAAAAGCTTAGGTTTTACTCCCTGTACCTTTACTTTCATCTTATTTTCTGAAAGCCATTGAAAAGAACACCTCTGGTTATATATCTAATTGCATTGTAACAACATGCTTTCAAAAGTACTTTTATTTACTGTGAATTGGTCTTGAAAGGAGCATTCTGGGGACTTTTAAAGGCTTTAGATCTTCAGATCTGAGGAATTAGGAATGAGGCATTACCACACTGGGAGGTATCAAATGTCTCCAGGTCCTATATTTCATTGTATGGTGCAATAAGAGAGATGTTTCAGAGGGACAGGGAATTATGAATATTCCTCTGAGGTGAATTTAAGAGTGAAAAACAAAAGGATCTCATTTGAGGCAATTATAGTAATCAAGTGCTATGATTACCTTTGATTTATTGCACAATAATAACCATGTTACCTGACAGAAAGAGAATGTAAAGAGACATGCGAAAAATCAGAAAATAGATAAATGAAATAACCCAAAGGCAAAACCTTGCTAGGATCTAAACACTGCAAGTGTTTCTAGTTGAGTTATTAGCAGCTGTTCTTTGTGAAGTCATCTCATTCAAACACTGCCATGCTGGTGACAGGGCCGTGTGGTAGAAGACAAGCAGCAAAATTTCTTCCTTGCCTTGTGATTTTTCTCTGTTTTATCTGGGCTTTGTCACAATGTGCTAAAAGAAGCAATTCAGGAAAGCCTTAAGCCCCCTAGGCTGCTATTTTTGTAAGGCAGCAAACTTAGACTGAGTTCTCACATAAACTAGAGCAGTGGCAAATTTACAGTAAGATTCTGAGAGAGAAGAATTTTAAAAGTCATGCAAAGATACAGAAGGATACCATCTAAAAGCATCAGACTTCAGGGTGAAGATTTTAACTGGACTTCATTCTGATGAGAGGTTATGCCTACAGAACTACTCCCAGAGCTGTGTAGGAAAATGAAGAAGAGCTGGAGATCAATGAACATATTCCACATTTGGTGCCTGGGGACAAACCTGAAACTCTCCTGTGACATTTTCCTGAACCTCTTCCAGCCCTTTGCTGCACTCAAAGTGACCAAAAGGATGAGCAAATGCTTCCATGATGATCCTTCTACCAATGCTCTTAAAAAGAGACTCACTTGGAGCTGCTCTCCAAGGCCAGAGATAAAGAACTCAGCAGTTGCAGAGGGCTCAGACAACAACCACGGAGCTGCTGGACTCAGATCTTCCCTGTCAAGTTTCCAGATGTTCTCAGTGTGTCTGAAGCTTTTGCTATCACAGCTGCCAGGCTTTCTTTCTCAAAGAAAAGAGGGAGAGGAACTGAAGGGATCAGGAATTCTGAACAGAGGAAACATCTGAGCAGAATATAAATACAGAGAGTGAATGGTGCAGTTCCTGACCTAAGAAACATTCAAAAAACCAAGATCATGGGCTTCAATTATATTGTTCCCATGAAATGCCCTCAATTCAATTCACAGAAGCCAAATATTACCTCATGAGATGTAACAGACTGGAAACACAGGGTATAAATTATTTTCAAAATTTCCAGAGGAGCAACAACAAAAAAGAAAAATCTGATCTTTAAGATACCCCAAACTAAGACTTGAAAGGCTTCTGACTTGCTCAAAGGCAATTTTTTTCCAAGTTAGAGAGAACAAGTTGAATATTTGACTACTCAGATCTTCCATCATTCACTCTTCATATGGACACACACTGCTCATATGGATTGGGAGAAATCTTGAACCCAAAGTCTTGTAAAAAAGAAAGTGAAATAGTCTCTATAAGAATTTCAACTTTGCAACAGTAATCTGGCCTTTTAATTGTTAATTCAGGGATACATCTCTAAATTTTTAGTAAATTTGAATCCAGATGTAATTTTTGTAGCTAAAAGCTGTCTCTAATCATAATTCTCATAAATATTCATGTGATCAGTGTTCTTTTATTTCTCTGCCCATTTAAGATTCTGATCTCTCTCCTGGGATCAACTGCCTGCTAGGATGAATTCCACAAAAGAAATCAAAAAACACTGATAAAATACAGGGATGGAATTGCTCAGTTGACTTTATTCAGCACATTTCAATATTAAATGAACAAGATTTTATGTTCACCCTTGTACTGTGTCAAAAAAATATATATTTTAATAAAGATAATTGATGAAAAACATAGCTTATTTCCAAATTTCAGAAACATATTTGTTATCTTCCATTATCCACAAAAGTAATAAATATGAAAAATGAAACTCCTCTCAGGTGGAATTATGACAATTCTTAGACAAACATTTCCTTATGAAATTCTATAGCTCTTTTTACATGTTGCAACATTTTTCCACGTAAAATGACAGCCAAACCTCTCTTTTTGTTCATAGATTTTCAATAAATAACTCTCCTTTCAATTTGATATCAACACCACATAGCTGCACAAGTTTTTACACTGAATCCATAATAGCATGAATGATTCTAGTCTCATTATTCCTCCTTTTTGATGACCCATTTTATTTTCCTTCCCCCAACCATCCATAAATCATTCCTGCTTGATTTTATTATTTTCCTGGGGAAAAAAAAAAAAAAAAAGGATATTGGCTTGGATATTTAGAAAGCCCATTTCAGATGAAAGAAACTTCTCACATAGAGCAATTCAGGACAGAGTTCAACTCATAATAAACCAAGCTTCTTAAAGGTTAATTACACTAAAGCAACCTTGTTTTCGTGGGCTGAAGAATCCCACAAAGGGGAAAGGAAACAAATCTGAATCTCACCTAGTATATTTTTTCCAAACTTTTCCATACCATATTGTTGCATTAATTGGACAGAAATTTTTGCATAGTAGAAGGCACAAGTTGTTTATTTTACTACAAGGCTCTTTTGTTCATTGCCATTTCACAGACCATTTCCAAAACTAAGAAAAATCTGAGTCCACTCAGTGGACTCCTGAAGTACAATTATCTGACTTTATATATGAATAAACCTAATATAAGCCTTTCTTAATCCTACCTAAAACTGACAGTTTCAATCTTAGTCATCTAGGCTCCCTTCAACACCCAAAAATATATAATAAGCTTGTCCAGGGAAGAATTTGTTCAGAAGTGAGATCAGTGGCTGGGAAAGGATGAATGGTCCTCTGGAGAGTTGCCTGGCTAAAATGAGAATTTAGTCATGTAGTTTACAGCAGAAACCCTTGGCTCCTGGGCAGCTGAGCCCAGATGGAACAAGTGACACCCACAGAGGCACAAATGTCACATCTGGTTTTGGGCACCTGACCTGAGGTAGCCACGGTGCCACTGGAGCCTCCCATGAGCTCAGCTGGCAGAATTAGCACTGAGGGCTCTGTGCAGGTGCCACTGGTTCAGGCAGTGTCTTGCACAGCTGGTGACAGGATGGTGCCTCTTAATTTGGAGTTCTCTCTCCACTCCCAAAACACAGAGCAGGTCACCTGCTAAGGCCTTCCAGAGGAGGCCTCTTGCCAAGAAGGGATGCTTTGCATTATCAGCTCCCCAAAAGCTCAGCTGAACACCTGCCTGATTTTCACAGATACACAAGGACAGAGTTAGTTGCAGCATTAAGAAGAAAATAAGAAGTGAATTTTTAAAAAAAGCATTTAAGTTTTTGAACAAAGCTACAAAAAAAGGGACACGATCATCTTCCTCACCATAAGCAGCTGGAGAATGATGGAGTAAAAATTATTTCCAGAGCAGGTTATCTTGAGAACTTCTGCCACTATGCTGGAGGAAGGGAAAATTCAGAATAACAAAGCAGACAAATGAAGCTCTGGGAAGACAGGCTAATATTTCACAGGATTCCACAGTCTCACACAAAACATTTCACAGAGTTTTTGCATTCTACATGGCTCTTCTGCTAAAAAAAGCAAAGAGGAGGGAGGAAACACTGCCTGGCTTCTGCAGAGAAGACACAGAGGCTGTCCTAGATGTGTGTCAACAGGGCAACACTGCCTTGAAAGAGGAATGCAGTGTAGCAAGGTGTGCAATCAGAACAAAAGCACAGTGACAATCTTACCAGGTTATTTAGGTCCAGCAGCTGTTTTCCAGTGCTGAGCACCACACTTCAAGAAAGAGGTGGGCCAAGTGAGAAGGCTGTGGGCAGAACACCAAATAGAAACCTAAGAAAATATATTATATGGGAAAAAGCTGAAGAAAACAGTGTTGCTCCACCTAATAGGAAAAAAAAAAACCAACCCAAACTCACAGGATTACTATTTTCATGGCTCAGATTTATAAGTTTGAAGGACAGTGGAAAAGAATATTGGGAAAAATAAAGGGAAGTAGCATTAACTGTCTGTGGGTACTCCCACCTTTGGAGATCTTTATAGAACAAGTTAGATAATCTTGAGATGAAAAAACATATAGGACAATTTTTACAGTCCATCAAGTCATTTAGGTGCCTCTATTTAAACAAATTTTGTAATATATGAATATCTGTACTATGAGGAGCAGGGGTGGTGGAGTAAGACCAGCACAAGGTTTTTTCCCCACCCCCTCTGATTCTACTCCCTAGACTGGGCAAGTGGTTTTCTTTTCTTTAGGAGTTGGTTTGGAGCTGACAGCAGTGAAACTGCTGCTTCCAGGCCTTATTGCTTAGGGCTATTTTTCAGCATTACAGTACTGGAATATATCATAAACCATGCAAATAATTCATTTTATCTTGCCCAAGTCAATCTAAAACTCATTTTTATCCCTTCACCAGCTAGATAATTGGTTCTGGAAGTGCTTCAAAAAACCCATTTAATATCTTGGCCCATATTATGATAAAATCCAGATGAATACCAGCTCCTTCTCAACACCTTTACTCTTGGGACAGGAGGAGAGGAAAAGAGCAGATGCTCAGCATGCTCCAGCCAGTTCAGACTGATCAGCAGATCTGAATGACCACCAGGACCCCAGAGCAGCATTTGGAGCCTCAGTGAAGATATAGGGATCCTCCTGTGCAGCTTTGGCAAACAGAGGGATTTTTCTGAGCTCCTAAGCTTCTTATCACATCCAGGGAGTCAGTGGCAAAAATGTGCATACATTCTTAGAAACTTTCTTGTGAAGAACTCACTTGGGTTTATCTGCTTTTGGTTGTCATTTTTGAGTTTTCTTTCTTTCTTTTATTTCTTTTTATAATTTTTTTTGCAATTTTTTTACAGTTTAAGTACTTACCAGAAAACAAAGAAAGAGGAGAAATAAGATTATATTACAGACTGTTAGCAAGACAGCTATAGCAAATAGCAGGTCAAAAAAAGTTTATATAGAAATATCTTTCATTATAAGAAAATTTACATCACACACATCCAACTGAAAAACAGGAAAAAGTTGGTTGTAATTCTAATTTCCATTTCTCTTATAAAGAAAAAATGAGTTTGTTTAAATTTCTGACTTTATAATTTCTTTATTGCTTTCATATGGTACAAATTCTCTGGGCTTTTAAGAAGAAAAAACACTAATTTATAATTAGAAGCAAAAGTCTTAATAACTTATCCCCATGTTTGCAAAGGCAACAGGGATCTTCTAAAATTTTCTTAGCTCTCATGGGCATGTTATGGTAAGACTACACAAACCAGATGTTCACTATGGCATTGGTTATTCAGATGAAAAGATTACACATTGATTCTCAAAACACTTCATAGATGAAGATTTGTGAAAAGAAAAATATGGCTGAGAGATTTGTTACTGTATACTGCATTTCCTGACAGGCTATGGAGGGGTTTTTTTCCTGGTTATGAGAAACCACCAATATAAAATATCCTTCTTTAAAACCACATAATTAAATTAGAAATAATTCTAAGATGTTGCATTCTCTGCTTTTGTTCAAGGGGCACTGAGGCAATAAAGATGAATTACTGATTACTGGGGCTGAATTATCAAGAATGGAACTGAGGGGACTTTCCTTCTGCAGGGGTAATATTAATTGCTGGCAGTTAACGGCAGAATTATAAGTTCATTTCAGTTTTAGGTAAAATTTTATTGAATTAATTGAACCACGTGCACTGTGTCATAATGGGAAACATCAATAAACTCTGAGGGAAATTTCATTTCATTTCTGCACTGAAGGCTGTTGTAAGAGGTTGTGTTATCCAGTTCAGAATCAGCTGCACAGCATTTGGATGTTTTGCCTGGGTTTGTTAATCTTATGCCAGGGGAAAGAGACCATTATCCACTAACATTTTATAGACTGTTTGTACCCCAAATAGTCTATGTCAAAACTAATTTAGCAAGTTAAGTTCAGAAGGAGAAGAAAGTGGTTCATGCTAGGAGTGGAGGTTAACATTTGGGAAGCCTCAGATGTTTGTACCGGGCCAGAGACAACTGACAGGGGATTCCAGAACCACCAAATTCATCTTCTTGGAGTGAAGTGCTACACTTCTGAGCTCTGGGCTACTTTCTCCTTCCTGCAAGCCCCAGCAGGAGCCTGAACCTAAGAGTTCTGCTAATCCCATCCTCTGCAAAACCTTCTGAAGGCATTAAATTACAAACAGTAAAATAATTGAATTAAGGCAATGTTTGCACATCATTACTCTTCCTGTTTTATGTTCTCTCCTCTCCTTGTGGCACTCAAGAAACCTGATATAGACTGAGACTGCCCACAGCACCTGAAAGTGACCTTTGGAGCATCACCAGCACAGCTCCAAAACCCTCTGTGACTGAGGCCCTCCTGTACCTCAGTCTGCTGCAGCAGCAGTAGAGGCAGGGAAGAATACTCATTAGCTCATTAACATTTTTTTCATCAGGATAAAACCCTCCTGCATGTATCAAACAGAGCATCACAACTGGTTTCTTGTCCTGTGATCCCCCTTTGTGTACACACCAAGAGAAAACAGAGTTACCTGTCAGTGTGCACTCCTGCTGTGACCTTTATAATGCTTGACCCTTTGGAAGTCTTCCTGCTGGTAAAGACTCCCATGAGCTTGAGCAAGGTTGTATCAATAAGAGCCAAAGGCTTTTAATTTGGTCCAGTTTCACAGATTCTTGCAATTCTGAATTGGTTTACTCTGCAAATACAAAAGAAGTAAAATAATAGAGGTGACTCTACCCCTTATTTCTGTCTGTATCAGGGGTTGACAGAACTGCTGTTTGGCTCGACCTGCCCCAAGTTCAGCTCATCTGGTCTCACTCCAGTAGTTGGATAAGAGTAACTATGTCAACAAACGAGGAATAAGCCTATTGTAATCCCATTTAACATCTCTGACTGTGCTGTTTGATTCAGCTGCTCCCCTGCAAAAAGGTATGATGCAGTAGGAGCAGTTCAAACCAGGCTGCTTTGGGGAAAACCCTTTAACCTGCCAGAACTGATGGCAGTTCTGATAAGAAATACAGCATTTTCAGTAGTTGTGACACGTAAATAGCTGTGAAAGAGCTGAGGCTGCTGAAATAAATGTTCATGGTGACAGTAAAAATCAGTTCAAGCCAACTTGTAACACACAGAAATTCTTTCCAAGGAGAGGCCAGTGGATTTGATTTGTGACTACATGCCAGGGAAACACTGTGCTTATTGGTGGCTGACACACTCAACTGTGACCATCACCACCAGCATTGAACCCAGAGCATCCCATAAAACTTCTGGGCAATGTTTTAAGAAGCATTTTATCTGAATTTGCTACGGATTATGTTAGTGAAACAAACAAACAAAAAAGTTGATTTCCTGTAAGAACTGCAAAATAAAAGGTTTTCCTCATAAGCAGACAGATCAGATTTTTGGGAAAAAGTTATTTCAACTCTATTCATTTACTCTGTTGGCCAAACTCTTCCTCCCACCCAGCCAAGGACTCATGCCAAACTCTGGATAAATCACTGGCAACCATTTCCATGACATGGTTGGCTTGAAAAGGCTTGGGAGGATTTCCAGCACTGAGAATTCAACTGCAGGTGGAGGAGCACAATCTGGAATAGGCAATGTCAGTCATCTCCACACACTGGCATTTGCAATCTCTTTTTCTGGCTCACAAAACCTTGTGCAATCATAAGCACTTGGTGTAGCACTCCATTAGTGCTTACAAGCATCTCTATCCCTGCATGCACAGCAATATGACTGAAGCTATTGGCTTGATTTTGAAGCAAGCCCTTAGAAGTGGCAAGCCCTTAATCAATTCACATTCTGTTCAGTTGGTGTCAGCATTCCTCAATGGACAGAAAAAGGTGCTTCAGTTCCATCTCCTAATGACTGGCTGAGAATGGCTCCAAAACCACAAAAAATATGCATAGCTCACAGTCAGCAAGACCCTCTGTTCATTGTGATGGATGAATGTGGAGTTGGACAGCAGTTGCTCAATATTTTGGAATGTCTCTGTATGCTGGCAAGCCCCTCTCTTAGGATCCTCCTTGCTAACAGGCAGCAAGGCATTTTCATTACTGCTGACTTTTCTGAAGCAGTTTTTGCTGTAGTGGTTAGAGCAAAAGAGGGGAAGGCTCCATTCCCTCAATCTGCTTCCACTCTCACTAGTACAACCAAAATACAAAGTGCTTGACCTTTTTTGTAACATTACACTGCCGATTCCTGCCCAGTCTGTTGTCCATTATGATCCACGGGGGTTTATTTTGGTTTTGGGATTTTTTTATCTTTTCTTTTTCCAAAGCTACACTGGCCTCCAACCTGTACAGCTGCATGGAGCTTTTCTATCTAGATAAAGTCAGCATTTTTAAATCTATATAATCCTTGTTTCTCATGTCCTGCACCATGGTATTAAGCTCATAATGTTCTGGTATGTTGGCAGATGAAGATCCCACTTACAGGTTTCTAAGGAGCATTCATCTTTTTTCTGCATGTATCATCTTAATGTATATTCAGGCTCATTCCTTCATCAGGCTCTTTCCTCTGCAAACATAAACTTCAGAGAATTGATTCAGCAAAGAGATGACACTGAAATTCTTTGTCTTGATTTTAGCCTCCAAGCACTTCAGTTGAAATGCTTAGCAACAAAGCACATCTCAGCAAAAAAAAAAGGGAACGACGCTCCCTAATTTTAATTTGTGAAATTGAAAACTCTGGACAATGAAAAGTGGTGTAGGCAATAAAGGAGCCTTCAGCAAGATTACGATTTTGTTCTTGAGCACAGCAGGCCCACAGTGACAGTATAATGGCACATATATTGGCTTTATGGCTATTTTTTTGTCTGGGATTTCCTGTTTTTTTAGCTCCATGATAAAATGAGTGTCCTCATGGTGAAGATTCCCACAATCCTGGCTAACTTAAGGGACACTTCTTAGCATGTCCCCCTTGATGCTACATGAACTGTCATTCCGGTCACCCACAAAGGCTTTTTTTCCAGAAACCTCAGAGCTGCACTGAAGGTGATGACTTGATCTAGAGCTCATCCACACCCTTCCCATGGCATGGGTGTTGAGAGTGTGCATCCAGCCATGAAGGAGCCTGTTTATCACCACTGATGTGATCAACAGCACAGGGACACGGCCCTCCTGTGACACCACCACTGCTGCTGTGCAAAGAGGCAGTGGGAGCACCTGGGTCTGGTCTGCTCTCTCCACAGAATGAGGTACAGCATCCTGGGCACACAGGGCAGCTTCCCCAGTAAATTCACCTGTCATGGTGCACACTGAAGGCTTTCCAAGCCTTTGGCTCCTCTTTATTGAGGCTACAAATTGGGCTTTCACAGGAACACCAGTTCTTCTCTTTCATGCCTAACTCCCTGAGGTGAAAGCCAACACATGCATCTGATCGTTCTGCAAGGCAGAAAATGTTTGCATGAGGGCAAAAGGCAACTCTGGATCAAACCTAACTGTCCTTGGGCTTGTAGCTACTCACCAAAGAAGCCCAGAAACCCAGCTGATGAAGGAGTTCACACAACCTAGAAAACAAAGTGACTTGGTAGAGGAAGAGGTCAGTAAGGAAAAAAACTTGCCAGGTTTCTTCCCACCATCTCTAGCAGTCAGATAATTGGGACAGAAATCACCAGTAGGGACCTGTCCTTGATTAATCTCTACATGGAAATGTAATAGCAACTGTGGAAGCTTTTAGTGCAGAGGAAAAAAATAAAAAAGCCACTTGGGTTTATGTCTAGACAAACAGAAATACCTTAGAGTTTTTGTTTATTTTTTTCTGAATTGTAGAGGATTAAGAAGGACTGTTTTCATGTCATTTTGGAAATAGCAAATCTTGTCAGATCTTATCTAGACTTCTGGCAAAATCCATAATGCTTGCTGTGCTTAATATGTAACTTAAGAACTTAAAAAGGGGTATAAGTGTTTGAAAACTAATGTTAATCTAATACCAAAGTAAAATTGAGTTAATATTGAGCAATTTTCAAGTCTCACTAGCATCTCAGTCCTTAAAATGTCTTTTAAATTAAAAGAACTTTTAACTGCACTATGAAGCAAGATGCTCAGGAATTTGCTTCTACAATAATTTTTAAGAGAAAGTACTGAGACCTAGAAATGATTCAGCAAAGAAATTATGTCATTTCTGATAGGAAGAGCAATCCAAGAGAGGACCCTCAGTACAGTTTATAACCATGACTAAAATAAGCAAAAGAAAAGGAACATGAGAGACATAATAGTTCTTTTTCCTGCTATACATCCTGCTCTGACACAAAACTGACAAGACAGACTAAAGTACAAATCACAAGAACTAATTCCCAACAGCTGAAGGGTTACTATCTTTACAGCAACTAATATTTTTATTTCACCTGTTTGCCATGAACCATGACCTTAGCTCTTTCATTACAATCTCTCACATATTCCCTCTCTGTACTAGTGCTAATCATCTCCCTTCCCATGAAAAATCCACCCTGTCTTCTTAGGCTCGTGCAACAGAGATAGGTAGCAGTCAAAGCACAAAGCAAAACCCCATGTTCTTTACCCCAGACTCAAATACATGGCTCAGGGCTGTGTACTTTTTGATTCATTTTGATTTATACGGCTCAAATACCTCATCAATATATAAGAAATAAAACCAAGAAAGTAGCTACAGTAGGCCAAAACCAGGACTGCAAGAACAAATTCCTCCAGATTATTCAGATTCCAGTCCCTGAATCATAAACCAGATTCGTGGGTTTGGCCCTGGCCCTCTGTGCAAACAATGTGGAGGCCCCTCTTCTAGACAGGTTCAGCTTTTGCCAAAATCTTTAAGGAACAGTATGTCACTTTTTTGAGACTGAGAGGAGTGATGAAACTTACACAAAGGAGCAGCTGACCCATATTGCTCAAGAGGAGCACTAACCCTGGAGAAGATGAGCAAAGGAACGACTTTGGATGAGAAATTTCACCCAGAAATTTGCTAAATTCTTTGACTCACACAAATCAGAATCTGGCCCTGGCCCTGACCTGGCCACCAAAGCCACAGTCTGATAAATATTTAATGCAGTGCTGCCCACTGATCCCACCTTTACACAATTATTGTTTCTGGTTAAGCTATGGCAACACAACTGTGCTGTTTCTTTCCGTTGTGCATAAGGTAATAAAAAAGGAGGATGGCAAAAAGAGTCAGAAATATGTTCTGGCTATAAATAGACTCCTTAATTGCTTAGCACGCTTCAATTATTTCATTGCACAATTACAGTTGTCAATTCTTCACTCCAAAGGAACCTTCTCCACTGCTAATCCAGAACTATGATTTAAACAGCACAGCATTAGGAATTTCTCTGTGCAGCAAAACACAACCAATTATAATCAACACTGGCAAATTCTAATTTGACATTAGACATAATTAACTCCATGAGAAATTACCCTTATAATAATATTCAACAGGAAGCAAAGGCATCTTCAGAAACTCATGCTCGCTATTAGGTATAGTCACAAAGTTCCTGTTCTTGATTAACTACCTGACATAGAGGCCCAGGATTTTTGGCTAGCCCAGGTATCCATGGTACTAAAGTCTTCCAAGCAAAATACTTTTTCTATCATCTCCGACTTCCTGCAGAACCTAAGAGGATCCAGAAGATTCCTAGAATCCTAGAGAAAGACTGAAGAGTGCCTATGGCACAAAACAGACCTTTCATTTTGGACTCCTAAGTCCTTGACATGAAAGAAAAAGGTTAATTCAAGCATGCTCTTGAAGTTCTGGCAACCTTCCAGCTTAACATCAGGGACTGAATGTTCTCTTCAGTTCTGAAAATTCTTCTCCAATTTTAAGGCCATCTTCTTTCTTGTTTACTTGTGACAGAATGGTTTAATCTTGGTTTTCTCTGCTTGAGGATGTGGTCACGCAGAGGCATCTTGTCAGAGCAGTTTCACAAATGGCAACTTCTCGGCCTAGGTTGCTAAATGAGGAAATTGATTTTGTGGAGCAAATAGTCTCTTTTGTCCAGGTCTTCTCCCTGTTGTAGTCTTAGCTATAACAACATTGGGTTAGAGGTCTCATTTCAGGTGAAAAATGTTGCATGAAATAGGAATGATCAATTGGTTTGTTCTGTTCTGTTCTCAAATTGAACAGTTCAGCTCTTCATTCAGCTTTGACAAGTCTGATAACCCAAATCAAAGCCAATGGATATTGTTACACTTTGTGGGTTGTCCCAGGCAAAACCAGAATAAGATGGAGAACTACAAGACAAGGCAACAAAGAGGGAAGGAGAAGGGCTGCAAGCAGCAGTACTGAAACCTGATATGCCAGATTTCACAACTGTCCTTGCTTCAAAGAGTTGAGTGTGACAGAGAAAATCACTCCCACGTGGCAAGCCTGGTGACAGTGACTCTCAGTGACACAGAGAACTCTTTTTCAATTTTATTAAGTTCATGGCACCCTCCACTATTGTATACCACAGATAACAGTATTTCTTCAAACCTACATTCTATAGATCGAAAATACTATCAGAAACCTTCAGGGTGAAATCTTGGGACCAATGAGGTTAATTAGAGTCTAGCCATTTGTTTTAGGACAGCCAGAATTCATATTAATAATATTCTCATTTTCTGTTATCATGCATTCTTTTTCAAACTTTCCTTTTTCCACTTAGAAAGTGGTCTCAGGATAACAAAGCAAACATCCCGTGGATATAGAAACCTGACAAGGAATGAGCCTCTTGTGCTAAAAGCAATCCAGACCACTAAATTTTTCATTAATTAGTATTTCTCAGAAAGTTTCTGATTAGCCTCCCAGCTGTTTCCAACACTTCAGTCTGAAGCAGCCCAATAAATATCAAAACAAGTTTTCACATTTTTAAAAGCTAATGGCTCACAGCTTCTAGCTTTTGCATAGGCCAAGATGACCAGAAATAAACTGGGCAAAAAAAAATGAGCAAGGAAAGCAAAGGCAAGTTCCATGAGGAACTGCTTCAGAAAACACAAATAAAAAAAAAGAAGATAAAAGTTAAAGCACTGTAAAACTGTGCCCATCATCCTTCTTGACGAAGGACTGCTTTTTACTGGTGGGACTAATTTTTTTAAGGTTAAAATACTGTTAGTACCATATATATATATATATATATATATATATATATACATATATACACACACACACACACACATCACAAGCACACTCATTTTTTTGGTGCAAAATAAGGCCTGTTCCCTAACCTTGCCTTTTTTTTTAATAAATACACAGCAACATTCATATTTAAAATAACAAATTAGCAGGACACTTCACTGCACACACTTCCATCCCTGGGGAGAAGAGAGTGCAGACAATATGTGACAGATGTTAATCACATAACTTAATGCACTATTGAAAGTGGGTCAGCAATAGCAACAAAGAGCAGCCCATAGGAACCATAAAAGGATGGAATAGAACTAGAATAAATTACAAAGACCTGTAATACAATTGAAATGTGAATAATGAATTTGGTTTGTTTCAGATGCATGAGAAAGTTTGTTTTGAACACGTGTTTGCAGTGGAAGGTAACCTCTCTTATCTGGACAGCTTGTGTCAGAATCAATATTTAACTTTGGAGATGGCAATTAACTAGACATATCTCACATGGAGATGTGGTTAAAATCAGCTGGAGAGGGAAAGTAAATAAGAAATGAATTGAACTTTCTAATTGCATTTTTTTTCAAACAAATGCCCTTTGTATGGTCATTTTCATAAAGTCATAGACCAAAGCCAGGCAGTATCTTTCACAGGGTAAGGAAGACCTTAACAAACAAACATCTAACTTCTTGTAATGATGTAGTTTGCATCTCACTGATTCAGCAAACAAGGGACAGGAGTTTATACTTACTGCTAAAAGCCTCATAAGCAACCCTAAACCCCTTTCCTAAGGTATTGACAACAGAGTATGGTAGGGAGGATTAGAAGGATGGTGTTTTTATGTCAAGTAATTTTGGTCAAAGTAGGATTCTAGGCAGCACACTTTATACTTGTTAATCTCATCTCCATATTTGCAGCTGCATTGAGATAACTTTGACTTTTGCTCCACTGATTCACTAGAATTTTAATTTCAGGTATCAATCTGGTTTCAGGGATATTTTTTGTTCTGCCTTTCTGCAGTGAAGATAAAACTCAATTTGTCTGAAAAAGCCTGGATAAGATGTTTTCTTCTCTTTTATCTACTTGGTCTGCCTCCTAAATATAAGTTTGCTGAGCAAGAACTGCTTCTATGTTTTAAACTAATGCCTAGAAAAACATAACTAAGATTTTGACGGGGCCCTCAGACAACTACAACAGAAATAAGAAACAACCATAATAAGTTCTTTGGAAGAGCCCTTCCTTTTGTAATCTGTCCTAAAGGGAAAGGATTATGCAATTAGAATGACATTTTATCCTTAATTTCTGTAGAAAAGAAAAAAGAAAAGAATATTGACAGAAGCATTGGCCTCCTAAACTAATTTTGATCTGTCTGCAGTTTCTCAGAATCTACACAGCACTAAAATTACAAAATAGAGATAAGTAAATTCCTGTAAAATTTGACCAAATAAAAATTGCAATTGTTCCAGAGTTCTTCAAGCAAATAGGGAAAAAAAAAAAAAAAACAAAAAGCAATAACCAGGTCTAATTGTAAGAGGACTAAAAAAGAGCAATCTAAACATATAAATTCCATAATGAAATACAAAAAGACAAGTGCATAACTTAGGAAATTAGGAATGCATTTTAGAAATTCTTTTATATGGAGAATCAATCAGCCAGAGACTTAACAAACAAATGCTTCTTTCCTCACTCAGTGTCCCTTCAATTAATATGTATACAAACTTCTGTGACTAGAACTCAGGGAAAATAATGTAGATGACAGTAAATCTTATTATATTGCTGATTCCTGCTTTGGTGAAAGGTACAACCATTTGCAATCACATGCCTTAAGCCTTTTTGTGCTGCAGAAATTCCTGCTGGAATTCCCCTGAGGGCATCAATGCACCACAGAATAATTTAAGGCCAAGAGACGTGTGGAGGTCACCTGGTCCAACATTCTGTTTAAAACTCAGTTGATGGCACTGTTTAAACTCTTCCAGTTAATTGAGATCTCTTTCACAAAGACGGGCTCTGAGCAGGACATGGTGCCTCAGATGGAGCTGCACAAGAGCCAAGCAGAGGTTTGTTAAGAACCTCCCAAAATAATGTCCAAGCAACTTTCCGAAGACTTTAAATATGAAGACCTTTAAACAAGGGGTTGATTTTGCAAAAGGTTAAAATGGATTGAAGCAGGGCTGTCCACAAACTTCCATTCAGTCTTGCCTCAGATGCACTTCCAAAATCTGCCCATCAGGAGACCTGGGCACAGCTCTGTCTTCCCACAGGAAAAGGTCTCTGAAGGGATGAGACATCTGAGGGGTTTTATCATAATTAACATTTTTAGTCTAAGTGGTGCAATGCTGAAAAGTGTGTGCAGGCCCCAGACCTTGTGGAAGGCAAACCTGGTGCTCGTGGACTGGAGAGATGGAGATCCAAAAAGCAGATGTCTTCCCACAGACACTTTAGCTGCTTCTTGCTCCCATATTTGAAGTGCCAGCCCTCCAAAGGCAGGGTGTGGGAATATAAAAAGGTAAAAGACTTTAGAAAGTGCAAAAAGGCCCCAGAAAATAGGCATAAAGCTGAGAAAAGCTGGGAAATTTCAATACCTTCTCATGGGAAGCCAGGAAAGTAAGACTCAAGTGAATACATTCATATTTATCAAAAGGAACAAGAAAGAACAAGAAAGAACAAGAACTTATTGATAGTTCAAGATCTGAAAAGTCCTAGATAAACACTTTGCAAAGGCAGAAAAAGTTTCAATCTTATAAAATGAATTATTGTGTATTGTTTGAGGTTCATAGAAGTCCTCTTGTTAATGTTAAGCCCACGTGGGTCCTTTTCTTATTGGTTAATGACTTTGCACCTTTTCTTTCATGCTATTGGTTCAAAGACTATGTAGAAAAAGCCTTTGCATAAGCTGCCATCTTGTCTTTGATCTGGATTTGCATGGATGTTTGTTTCTCTGTGTTTCTTGCTTTTTGCTTGTATGATACAGAGAGATAATAAATCCTAAGTCTGCAACCAGTCAGGGTCCCATCCTGTTTTGTGAGACACGGACCGACCCAGCAGAGATTGTGGTAAGTCATGACCAGGAAGCAGCACTGCTTGGGTTGGCTACACAGCAAGTGGGTCTGTGTTTTGCTGGAATGGTTTTGAAAGATGAAGCAACAAAAGAAGTCTTGGGGAGGGGAAGGGGAAAAAAATACTGGTTCATCTTGTACCAGTTGTTTTTGACAGCTGCTGGTTGTCCCCAGAGTAAACATGGTGAGACTGATTTCAGCTTTAATCCTGAACAGAGCTGAACATGGTAGGGTGTCCCATGTGGGCTGCCATGTGGAGGAGAGAGGAGCTGTGCCACAACAACACTTGTTCTACCAGAGGACCTCTTGTAGGAGAGTGGCCCATCAAAAAAAAACCCAGTTTGTTTGTTTTATTGCCTAAGTATCAAAATAAAGCATTTAAGGATGCTTTCTCCATTCAGTACTTTATGCTTCAAGGTCTAGAATCATAACTACTTGGACTAAATGCAGTGTAACAGGTAGTGAAGATGAAGGCAGCTTCATTTTGAAAGTGAGTCCCCAAGCTCTCCTGCCATGACATGGTTAAGTATTCACTAGATAGCTGTTTATATCATTTCAATCTTTGGTGTATTTTATTTTGTATCACAGTTTTGGAGTGGATTGAAACTACTCATATTCGTCTTGGTAACTATTGAGAAAAATGTCAAAACAAAATGTGCTGGAATTCAAGAGGGATTATAAATACACAGAGGGATAAGATAGGAACTAGTTTAAGCTTTAACTATCGTATGTCAAAAGTTATTTTCTAGCAGGTTTGAAAAATGCTTTTTTTTTCCTTTTCTATTTTAGTCCAGTATTGACACAAGGGAAATATCAGCTCAGGTTGTTTAATGGGAGCTCTCTACAAGGTTCATAAAGGGACAGAATGCATCCACTAACAAAAAGCATGAACCCAAACCCTCAGATGAGAAGAGGCTGAAATCTGGAGAGCAGGTATGAAACTTATAAAGAAATTTGTATCCTAGCATAGCACTAACACCCTGAACCCTTCCTCAAAGGGAAGGATTTTTAGTGCATTGTGTGCAAAATCCCTTATCTACCACTATCAGTTAATGCAAGCTGTCAAATGCTAAGCTTAGAAGTTATTAAATTGTTGTAGATCAAAACTTAAAATTATGTCTTTCTTGAGACTGTGTGAGAAAGTGCTTAGAGTGTTTAGGCTGATGGACGCTTTTTCTGTTTGCATCCACCTAAACAAATCCTAGAGAAAACACAGCTCCCATGCAAACTTACTCGAGTAAAAATCCCTGAAAAGAGCTGCACTGGCTCCCAACACTTTGGGTTATAATATAAGACATATAAGAAGCTGGAGCTCTGCAATAAAGCAAAATAAAGTCTTGCAATAAAGCCCATTTTCATGCTGTTAGCAGGGCAATCTCATAAATCTCTTTCTTTAAAATGACATAGAAAAGAAAACCCCTGTGGGAGACTAATTGTGGTTCTAGATGAGTGATTTGGTAGAAGGGGGTCTTAATGGTAAGCAAAACATTCCAAGAGATGCCAATAGCCTCAATTCCCCACTAAATTAATTGCAAGAAAAGACTCACCCAAGAAGAAATAACTTCTATTGTTATTTCACTCTGTGCTGAAGAAGCAAATTAGAATGAAATCATGTGGTTCTAGAAGACAACCAACACTTTTACTGATTCAGATATTTCACTTCCAAGAGACACTATCCTCTTTTTCTTACTCTGCCATTCTTATGAGTGGTACTGGTAGAGTCTTAAGTAAGTGGTTTTCTGTCAACAATCTCAAGCAGTTCAAGAAAAAATGCTCAAAAAAGAAATAACGTTAGAGGTGGGAGGGAGAAACATGAATATGAGAGTTCAACATGGAAATAAGTGAGAAAAGAACCTCAAAACAATATGTCTGAGGTGACAGCAGGGATTTATTTATTCCTAGGTCTTGGCTCTCTGTTTGCAACAAGTAATCATGGTGAGAGGAACTGATAAAGTAAGGGGCAAACTGAGCTGGGAATCATGAACTTGGTTGTAAAAACATTTAGTGGGTATGCTTGAACACACATTCAAATCTCCTCTGTTCTCAAAACAGCAAAAAAAATGTGGAAACAAAGAAAATATGTTTTTACTGAACGTGCCAATTCATAAGAACCAATGTGAATCACAGTGCCTCATTTTACATATTAACAGGCAATATTTCTACCATATCTTAAGCATTTTCTTTTGCCTAAAATATCACATAAATTTACCAGTCACCTCATAATGAATACTCCCTGAGCTAAGTTTGTTAGGTGTATGAGCAATTCTCTTTCTCTCGTCTTATCACATGACCTTCTTTCTTATTATATGTGAAAATATTTGTTCTTAAGAATTATTTTCCATTTCTCCCTCCAAAAAAGAAAGATCCAGAGAATTGTCTGCAGCTCAGGTAGGTCAAATTGCTGCAACTTTAAACAAATTAGCTCCAGTATCATAAATGTAAATAGTTGGAAGACAAGAATCATCAGCAGTGCCTGCACATTCATGCTTACCCAAAGTTTTCAAATGGAGGAACCATTATATAAATAATACTATACATAAATAATTAAATATATATAATTAAATATAGATAATTAAATATAGATAATTAAATATATATATAGAAATATAAATGTTGATATAAATATTAATATAAATATTAATAGAAATGATGTGCTTTGTAAACCTGCCTTCAAGGGAAAAGGAAAAAAAATCTAAATATGTGGCTGTTCTATGACAACAATGAATGCAACAGAAACTTACCTATACAGCCTAGATGAAGGCACTAGTCCAGGGTTATGAAAGCATCTGAATTGTCAATCTAATACATGATAAGGCAACAGGAGTTTGGAAATAAGGGTATAAACACAGGACTTTTTCCACCATTCTGTCTAATTGTCTGTCATTAAAGAAGCAAGAGATCAGTTGCATACGGATCTAGATCCCATTCTCATAAAATGAGGCTTCCACAAGTTTTGTTCATAAATCAAAACACCATAGAAACACAGAGCAGCACTTAGGAAAAACTGACAATTGGATCCCATCAGAATTATGATCACTACCAACCCCACCACCCTGATTGCTTTATCTTGATCTTGTTTCCTCCAAGAATATTGATTATTTTTTGCTCTTTCCTCTGCTATTTGCTCTGAGGACAGAAGCTCCTCTACTGAGTCCAAAACACAACACAATATATCACTTAATAGCTGTAAAATCTGATTAGGAGTCCAAATTCTCCTAATCCCACTTATGTGACCAATCCCAGTGGTTTCTGTAGGTCTGTCAAAGTAACTACAAATTGAATATGTTTTAAAGTCACACCATGCTTTTAGTTCTACATAGGATTATTTCTTGAGCAGTTTCCTATATCTGCAGGTACTCTTTATTGCTCATACTGTGTTTTAATTCATGCAAAGCCCTTGATTCAAGTCACTGTGTGAAATTCTGCAGAAGAAATTAAAGGCTACCAGCACTAGTCTGCAAAACTACACAGCATGCTCACTCTTCTTCAAAAGCAGACCTCAAGCTTGTGTGGTCTTTGTTCCATTCAGCTCTGAAATTTGTCTTGAATCCTGACCTGCAGAGTCCTTGTTCAGTTTCCATATCAGAGTCCAAATTTTACTGATCTGGAAGCTACCCTGTTTCCTAAAAGGTATTGGATCCCAGCTCCTTGGAATGCAGCAGTTACTAGTGAAACCTATAAAAGGCTTATCAATTAAAATAGTGCATTATCTGGCTTTACATTTTTAATTCAATAACAAAAAAATGATACAATATCAGTTTAAAATTTACTGTTTGGCTAACTCTGCTGTTGACCTTTTATCTTTTCTTCTATGGGGAGACTTTACTGACCATCTCCATGGAGAAACTGAATGACAGTGATAAGAATCACATAACTGAATGGCAAATGTCTAGACTTTGGCCCCAGTTTGTTTTAATACAGTTATTGCATAATTGCTTGCAAATATCTTTTCAGTTCTCACAGCTCTCAGATTTTTATCACCCTGGTTAGCTGGCATTCATGAGATACACAATGCTCACAAAAAGTGATAACAATATGAACAAAAAAAATGCTGGGGGGAAAGACAATTTGCAGACACTGAAACAATCTGAAATATTTCTTGACTGTTAGGGTATCAATACAGAGATTCATATCTCTGTATTGATACCCTAATATTCAGGAAGTATGCAAATTGTGCACAGCCAGGAAATGACAGGTTTATTTTTAAAGCAATAGAAGTTTCTGCAAGGGGATTCAAAGCTCTTCTCTCTCACAGCTCACAGGTGAGCTCCTTTATGACTCCCAGGTGGGGAGTAGCAGAGTTTGGTGATGCTTAACAAAGTGTATTTCACTCCTTTCCACATACAAGATGTTTGCTGCCTTTCATCCTCTCTACCTGCTGATTTGAAAAGCACTGGCTGCTTTTCAGTTCATGCAGAAGTCCTGGCTCTTCCTTTGGATGTTAAACATGGAGTGTGTGCACCTTGGACTGAGAAGAGCTGGATGCCTGAGGCTTTCTGAGCAAATCCCTCTGTGGGCTTGTGTTTGAATGTGTACCAACATGTTCTAAAGATAAGACTGCAAATAAACAGCTTGGATCTTTTGGCACCAGCAATAGCAAAGTGTGCTTAGTGTGGCCTTTTGAAGGCAAGACAGTCTCTCCACAATGGGCTTTTGATCAAATTCTGTAACTATTATGTGCAAAGTAAAACCATTAAAATTGTTATTTTAGACTAATGCTAGAGGATTCAAGCTTTCACCTGTGTCCATTTATGAGGTAATTTATCAAGGTGAAAGCCATCGGGGTGAAATTAATTTTAGAAAAAGTCTAATAAAGTTACAACCACATGTTTGACCAAGCTCAGACAGCCTGATGGCAATAAAATAAAATAAAAATGTGCCATGATTGAAAAGCTCTGCTATAATTTTAAGAACATCAGAGTGGGGAAATCTGAGATGCATCTCCCACAGCTGCAGGACCTCAGCTCTGTTACACACGTGACAAGGGAGCACAACTCCCACTGAATTTAACTGAGCTACATGTTCCATCTTTGTCTGTGACAGGTCAGATTCCCAACTGGTATAAATCAGCCCATTCCACTCAAGTCCATGACAAGCTGGACTGATTTACACCAGCAGAACATTTGGTCTGACCTCTTTCCTGTCCTGCAGCAATTGCATGACCATCTTAGAATGGCTCTTGGAAAGCAGCTTCCTTTGTGCCTTCAGCCTCTAGGCAATTGTGGAGTCTCTCTGCCCATGGAGGCAGTGCATCAACAGGTCTTGGAAGGGGAATAGAAGCAATTTGTGGTCCAGATCTCTGCTCAGACTCAAGAGAAGGCCCATGGAGGGTATAGGAGCTCCTTATTGAAGAGCAAAGGCACTGCAAGACTAAACAAATAAAGATATGATACCCTCCACTCTCTCTACAGCTCTGTTTTCTGGTATTCAGATAAACAAATGGCTGCAAGAAAAGTGAAGCCATCTTTGCCATTTACAGTTTTCAGCCCCATAAATACAGTGCAGAGCCATGTGTAATGCACAAGCTGTTTTGGGTAATGAATCATTAATTGACAGAGTAAACACAACATTACTACAAGTATGCTGGAAATGTTTTTGCTCATGTTCAGCATCCTTTGGGAACTTCTTGTACTTTGCTCTAGATTGCATCTTGGGAGGATTATTTTCCCCCCTCCTTAAACAATTTGGAAAAAAACCAGTCATTTATTTTGAAAGCTACACTTCATTTTGTAGCTGCTAAAAAGGAGAATGCTGCCCCTTTTCCTTCTTTCCTGTTTCTTACATGTAAAGAGCAAACAGCAGCATTAGCACCAGAAATGCAACCACAATTAATTCCATCCCTCTGAGCATGAGTCACAAGCATTGGCAATGTTTGATGGGAGCTCACATCCCCTGACATCACAGGGGGATGAAGGGGATGCTGAGGGGGCTGCACTGTAAATGTGAACACCCAAAGCCCACTCATGTGACATTACCTCCACTCTCTTTTCTGGTGACTCGAATAAATTTTACACAAGAGAGACAGATGTGTTTATCCCCAGTCATCTTTTATCATTGTCACTGCTTTTTAATGAAGGGATGGGACTGTCTTTGGGCTAAGATAAACATCAGTCTCAGGGGCTGTGACATTTTAGAGGAGCAAGCAGTTGGTTAGAGCTCAAAGTAGTCACAAGTTCTTTGTTACAAGCAATATAGAACTTTCTGAACCAATGGACAGCTGCCACAGGGTTTATTTTGCTTTTCTAACCTGTCACCTTTACTTATTTCTGCTGCTCTGTGGATACTTTTACCCAATGTGCTACTACCACACATACACACATATTCTTCTTTTATAATTTCTAAACTCTTAGCTACTCTACACAACCACACCCCTACATTATAAACCCTTGAGCATCTTATCAGTTCAGCTTCTCACTTAAGGCATATTCTCACTTACAACTGTAGAAACATGAGTTTATGATTTTTCTACCTAAAAAGTCTGTCTGCTTTATTTTTACATCAATCCATGCCTTCTTCCAAAGCTGCAGATCAAACCCTCCTGCGTCTCTAGGAGTTTCTTTCCATTTCCCACAATCTTTATGCTCTGTTACTACAAAATTAAGTTTACATGTGCAACAAATCCATTGTAAGGAAAAAATATTCACAATGTGACCGATATTTTCATGACCTACAGGGGCATCCTTTACTGGCCATGCTCATCCTGCTCTTCCCCCCACAGTCCCCAGTGGTTTTTTGGCTGGTGTGTGTTTGCAGACATGAGTGACAAACTAAAGCATATCACCAGCTGCCTCTGCTCTTGGTACAGCCCTCTCCTCCTGCCAAAAAAAAAGCTTCTGAGCTTTGACACTGAGGGTTATATAGGGAGGTAGGGAAAAACAGAAAGGAAATTAAGCCCAGCAATTTTCCTCGGGGTGTGTCACACAATTTTAAGTGCTATTTTTTAATCACAGGGGGGTTGTTTAAGTGGAGGACTGGAAGAAAAGAGAGGGTAGAGAAGGGAATGAGGGTTTTGTTTTTGTGAAAGTTGTCTAATCAATCTCTCTCTTTCAGCCTGCAGATCATTCTTCACAACTGTACTGCAGCATCTGGTTCTAAGTGCAGGGGGAGTTCCCTCAAAAAAAGTCCTTTAAGTATATTTTAAAAATATAATACTTGGTAATATCTAAGAGCTAAAGAGGATTAGGGCTGAATTTCTTTTTATGCAAAGAAATAAAAATTATTTTCAGTAAAATAGATTTACCCTTTTATATGGGAATGTGACAAGTGAATTAAAAAATCCACCTGAATTTGCTCATATCCTCTTACAAATCATATTGTATGTTTGTAATGTGATAGACTGATCAGATGCAGTCATTTTAAAGTATCATTTTAAAGTCAGAATTTTCTTTGTTGCATGTGTTTTTGGGGTTTTTTTTTTTAAGATTAATTGAACTGGTTTTAATTAAAGCACTGTGCTTTCAGAAGGAGAATGAATCCCAAAATGTTTTTGGAAAAAATTTTGAGATTTACAAAAATCTAATTAGAATACCTGCAGTGAAAACAAATACATTCCTCTCTTCAAATCCATTATACTGCTATTCTCTTTTTGTGAACATTTTAAAAGCTAAATTTTGTATTTCCATGCAGAAGATTTAAACTTTATTACTAGTCCAAGTTAAAAACCTATCACTTTAAAAATGTTTCACTTACTGTACAGCAATGTCACAAGGGAGCTTAAAAACCTAAAGCCATAGTAAAGCAAAAACCAGCAAATCATGTACTAATTTTCAATTTAGCAGAAACATCTTTATAATTTTGCTATTTCTAATCAAAGTATGCTTCTGGTTTAGGTGAATTTTAATGATCAATAAAAATGAGCAAACCCTAAAATTACTTTTTTGTAGAACCTCGCTATTTATGGTTGCATTCTGCAAAAATTGAAAGACTAATGAGTATTGCATTGCCCTATATTGTAGTGGGTGACATTTTACACAAAGTTTCATAAAATCTGAGAGATGTGCAGGCATCAAAAAACATCTTTAGTAAAACTGCAGGGAAGAGCCTTGGGAGAATAGGGTTATAATATATAACAAGTCCTCCCAAGTCCTCCCAGTTCTTCCTGTTATGTGCATCAACGAAACTCTTACACTATTTATCACCTTAAATAAACACAGCCTTTTTGTAAATAAAGAACTTAAGACTTTATAGTTTTCCCCATTCTAATGAGATCCCTTGAATAAAACTGCTCCTAGATTTCTTTTAATTTTATTTTTTTGCTTTCTTACGAATACTTGCATATTGTGGGTAAACAGTCATGTATTTATTTATCTGTATTATTATAGCCTTTTACCAGAGGCCAAAACCTGTAGACCTATTTCATTGCTTAAAATTTGCAGAGTTGCTTAGATTTTTACTGAACTAGCATCTGAAACCATATAAATTTAATAATCACAGTGAAGGCAAACCAGACACTGATTTGAGATGCACCCAGCAGTATTTGTTCTTTGCTGAAAGATCAATACATTTTTGTCTTTCTCTTTTTTTTTTCTTTTTTTTTTTTTTTTTGTGGGGGGGCTTATTGTCTGGGTTTTGGGTTTTTTGATTTTTTTTTTTAAATGAAGTCTAAATTTCTTACAGAAAAATTGCCTAACAGGTTACCTAGACAGTGCTGGCAGCTATAGAGCTCATATCCAGAAAACAATTACAGACAGACCTTAATTTTTTCTCCTTGTGTTAAAAAATAAGAATTTTCCTAAGAACTTCTTTAATTGGCTTTCCCATCCATCTCTTGCTTCCAAAGAACCACTTGATTATCAAACCTTTGCAGGGAACCAGGGCCATCTACTCAGACACTATCTGGAGCCTAAGTTTTGTTCACTAGGATATATCACTGCCATGGAGCCATGCCATAAAAATCTCATTAGCTTACCTTTCACAGGTATTTTCATTGAGACTGTTAAATGGAGAATTATTTACTTCCATTCAAAACCACCACAAGCCAGGAAAGAGTTACTGGAATGCTTTCTCTGCCTGTAAAAAAAAAAAAAATATTTAGGATTACTTTTAGCACTGTTCTAGTAGACTGACTCCAAAAATAGGAGGTATCTTCAGCTGGCCTGCTTCTCCTCTCATTTTTTCCCTGGACCAGAAAACCTGTAACCAGGAGCACTCACACAGCATTCAGCCCTTTGGAAGAGGTGCTGAGCACAGCACAGCTGTGCTAAGGACTCACCCAAAAACTGCCTGAAAAACACAGAGTGAAGGATGCACAAGCTCCATCACTCAGACACACCAGCTCAGATGCACCTGCAGCTCTGCAGGTGTTTGAGGAGAGCAGCAGTGCTGGGCAAGAAGAATTTTGTGGATGTTCAGAAGCTTCTCTAAATCAGATGGAACTGTGAAGATCAAATTTTCCCTGTCCTGACTTTTAAAGAAAGCCTGGGCTAAGATGCTTTACCCTTGCCATGTCACAGGAAACCTTTTAGACCTCAATCTGCAGAGTTCCTTAAAAGGTATAACATTTTATCAGAGTACTTTACTGATAGAAAGCACTCCTGTGCACTGACCAAGCAGCACAGCAACTCACTAAAAAACAGAAGACATTACTTTGCTCCTGGTGTGAAAGTGGGGAGAGCTTGGAAGAGAGATGTGCAGACTCTGTTGCTCAGTCAGCTAACAGAAAATAGAATTTCTGCCCTGGAATCAGCATTCAGCGCTTACAGGAACATAACAATGCACAACAATGACAAAGACATTCAAATAATTGTACAACAATAATTTGAAATAAATACAGTAATTGTGTAAAGTAAAAATACTTGTGGAAAGTACAAGACTGGTTAGCATTTGGCAAGAGTAAATTAATGTTATTGTTTTAATTAGTTTCCTTTTGAGTTCATGAGCTGACTTCTTAAAGCTGTTACTCTCTTGTGATAGACAAAAACACTCACAAATGCTCACATTCTGCAAAAGCAACAGAACATTAAAAGTCTTTTCTCTTAAAAAAGATGGGTTTATTCATCTAGCTATAAACCAGCATATTAGTTTAAAAATAACCTAGGAAACTATGTCTTTCTGAATTGTGATTTTGCCAACACAAAGAAATAGCTCATATATTTATCTATCATTACAGCCTGGTTATGGGAACTAGAAAAAGGAATGCAATGATAGGAACATTAACCTTTAACAATGGTTGAGCTATAAGCCATTCCTGTTCCAAGAGTCCAGTTGCACAATGGACCTTTTTATGATAGTTTAAAATGCCTTTTTTGATAGCAGTGCTTAGAGAATTAGCTTGAGATGACATCTTCTTTTCTATTTCTCAGGGCTGTAGTAAAACAGGGGAAAGAATGTCTCTGCATGGGGAAAGCCAGACAGGGGCAAGCTCCGTGGCTATCAGAGAGATGAGTTGCCCAGACATTTTGTCAAGATTTCCACTGAGCAGGTCAGCACCTCCTTTCTAAGCACAAACACTGCACAGCATTTGCTTCCCCACTCCTTGGGGCAGAAAGGAGCTCAGATATTTTCCCATCCCACTTCCCACTGCACTTTCCCCTTTTGGTTCTTCATGAACCTTGCCCTTCACACTTTTATCTCACTTCCTTTCCACACTCACTAAGAATTACACAGCAAGCTCTGATTTGCCATCTTCCTACTAAATGCACACTATCTACATATTTTATATGTGTTTTCACACGTGGCAGCCTGAAGAACTCATTGTTGAAGCAACAGCTCTTCATTTCCAAAAGGCCAAGTTACAAACATTTCAGGAGGAAAAAAAAGTCTCTACTTGTTGCAATGGGAAATGAAGTAAGTTGCACAAAGTTAAACAAAAAGAAATGATATCAGTAATGCCAATTAAAATAATTCTTTGCATGTATGATCATTTGCATTCAGAAAAGTAAAACAAATTTGAAGACATGTAAAATTTTTACATTTTATGATTATATTTACATATGAAGGCACATTTGAGATTAATTGGAAAATTTTTCCTTTTTTAATGTTTTTGATTTAGCTGGGAAAACCTGATGTGTTCAGAGTTGAGTCATCTATCTAGCATATGAGTCAATGAAATCAAATGCTGGTTTTTAAATTAGCTATGCAATATTGCCTACAAAAAAATTCTTATTTTTAGTCCTGAAGACAGAACTTCTTTAGCAAGTTACCAATGCAAAGTTCTATAAAGGAGGGAAGGTATGACACCTCAGTTTGTCTTGGTTCAGAGCTGTGCTGCAGTTTTGAGTTAAATTCCCCAGTCATGGCCACTTGCTGGGTATTAGTTGGAATTTCACAGAGTTATTTCATCACATGTGGACTAAATTCCTTAGGAGGAAATTGAACATGGCTGCAGATTTGTGCCAAATGTCCACACCAGCTTCTACCAGGGACACGGGCCCTGGAGGAGATTGGTCCTGTGGGCAGCTTCAAATGGAGCTCAGCTGCTTTCTGCACAAAATTATATGTTCTTCTTTCTAACACATCAAAATTTTTATACAAAACAGTACCAACATGCTGGAGAACTTCATTCTGAGGATTAATCACGTGATCATTAATCATTAAAAGGGAATTAATCACCTTGATTCCAGACAGTCATTGAACTCTGTGGACTCTGACAGCCGTAAACACCTACCTTACAAAAGGGTGGTATATAAAATAAATCTGTTTTATATATAATACAGTAGCTAATATTCTAGGATTTACCATACTCAAGGAGCAGAGATAGATGTTTGGGATAGATGTTTACAAATCCAGAAAAAAACCACACTCTATCCTAGATTTTGTCACTAATTCTGTGATTTTTGCACTAGATATGCTAGCCAAGATATGTCAAGCAGAAACACAAATTCTCTTTAAATGCTAGTGTGCTTTCACTGGTAATATCTGAAATAAGTTGCATTTTGAAAAAAATATTATAAAATCATGTTCTACATCTACACACCCCAAGGTCTCCTGTCCTTTTATTGGATTCAGCTGGCATGGCTTGGAATTTCTCACAGGAAGTCAGCTTGTGAAATAAACCATATCTCAAGTATTTCTTGATTTTTTGGCATCAAATGTCATCTCTTCTGGTACTGTATCAAATTTCACCAGGGGACATTTGACTACCTACTGACATTTTACCTAATATGTATATTAAGGTTCATATTTGATCTGGATTTGAAAGTGTGTTCACACTCCTAATATGACTCTTAAAAAAAATTCACATCAATGCAGGTTTATAACCTGTCAAGCAATTCACCAGAAAATCTGCCCAGGTGGCAACATGATTTCTGCCTTTCAGCATTATAAACACATCCCAAGCTAAAGATACACTAAAATTTTTGAGCATAGTAGCAATACACATTAACAGACATTGAAATATTACTAAGACTCAAGTTTTTCCTCCATGCAAATTTGTCTGAACAAAATTTAAAAGGAAAAACCTCTCCAATAACATTCATGTTTCTTCTTGGGGACACACTGATACAGGAGAGTCACCTGAGACTGTTTCTCATTTGCTCTATACATGCTGCAAGTTTGTGTATCAACAAAGCATCCAACTACACAAAATAATCAAATTATACATCAGAATCTTTCTGCTAGTTGGTTGGTCTTGGCCATAGCTATGCTTAAATTATTCTGAAAGAGAAGAAAATCTGCTCTGTTTCTCAACTGGGGCTATTTTCTGTGGCAGCAATACTTTTTTGAGCACAGCCATGATTCTACATCTATTTTGTTGTGATTTATATTTTTATTTCTCAGTGGTTTCATGACTCATTAATTGAATTATATGGGATCTCTTTAGTGTACAAAATTATAGATATAATTCATATGTGTAGACATTAAATCCAAATGATTAGCTATTTAAAGTGTTTCTTAAACACTTTAAATAGCTAATCATTTCAGTAGCAACCTGAATTAAATAGCTAATCACTTCAGGATCAACCTTTGGGTTTGTCATTTTATTTTTACCTTATCAAACTCAGTCCTTCCAGGATACTTCATGGTCCTGACCAGTGCAGTTCTGGTGCTCAGCAGCACCATGAAGTCTTAGACAAGCTGAAGATCTTGCATCATTTTTCCCCCTATCTGTAACATTCCAGTCCACATTTTCAGGTATAAATTTTGGTCCCAAGTAATGCTGGCTGACTCTCAAGGAAAAAAATATGGTTCTTAGGTAGAAAATGAAAAATTAAATAGCTCAAGAACCACCTTTTTGTTGGTTCCTGTATTCATCTTTTCATGATGTCTGGACTTTTCCATTGGAATGAGTCCTGCTGTGGAATATATTACCTAATCATCTTTGTTCTCCCTGTATTCATCACAGGGTGCAGAAATTAATGACATTCATAAGCATATTAATGTCTGTTAGTAGTAGCAAACCTGGAAATTAATTTGGAGATATGTGACTCTTTTCAAACTAGATGGGACCAAAATAAATTTGCAGCTGCTGGAAAACTGCATTTAAATATTTCAAACAAAGTACTGAGTTGATTTTAAGGGTTGAAAGACCAGCTGCAATCAGTGAAAAATGTTCATAATGGGTCACAAGGTATATTTTGCCAAACCATAATATGAGTGTGACAAAATGTTCAGCAATGTCTTGTATGTAATCACACTTTATATCATTATGCAGAACAGCTGTATTCAAGGACACTGGAAATCACCCCGTAACTTGGATGGTAGATCAAGTTATCATTTAGGGTATTCTGACTGTGAAATCAGACTTGCTCTTAGTTTTGACAACATTTAATTGGACTTATTTTGAAATACATCAGTCCCTTCTCACTCCTATGGCAAGGGAAAGCTGTGCTGAAGGAAAACAACTCACTTCCAAGCATAAATAAACAACCAACCTGAGCTCCTCCTCACATGGACCTAAATAAACGATGCTGTGGTATTACAAGGTGCTGCTGTGTGAGCCAGGAAAAGCCTGAAATAGTGAAGAGAGAGCCATACCATCCATTACACAAGCAGCCAAGCAAATGGAAACTTCCTGGTGCTAAATCTTTCTCCAGTGAAGCTCTAAAAGCAAGCCCAGTCTCATAAGCAGTGCCAGTCCTGGTGACAGCTGCTTGGACAAGGCTCCTGTTGTCCTGCTAAAGTCAAAGTCAGCTTTGTAAATTTGATGTATAGTGTATTGAGCTGAATTGCTCGTTCCCATCCCCTCAGAGCGCTGCCTCATCTCATACCCTGTGACACAATCTCACCTTTCCTAGAGGACTGTTTCCAAGGTTAATTGTCAAGTTATTTTATGGGAAGAACAAACATATAATCTGTCTGATGACCTGAGGTGAAGCAGGCAGAAAACAAAGTTTTAATCAGCTAAAATATATTTGTTTCATTTTGTTTGCCGTAAATTTGTTTCTCCCAATTTGGTCTCAAAGCTTCAGGCAAATGAAATAATTAGATTATTTTATATGTAAAATTATATGTTTTTCTCATTTAAACGGCATCAAAACAGATTTTGACTGACTTTGAGATCATCTTCCTTACAGTCCAAGGATGATTATATTGGTTTATGTCTTGCATTCTGGGAGACAGAAAAGGAGCAATGGCCAAGCAAACCCAAACTTGTAAATCTCTCTATGCCTAAAGACATTAGAAGTACAGGGAAAAAAATGGCCATAGGCCCTGAGTCAAGTTAAAACACTATAATACAACTTTTTTGTGAGGCTCTATGACATGTCCAAAATAAAATTTAAAAAGCAGGGCATATTTAAAAGCTTCATCAGGCAAAATGTCTTAAGTGACACTAAAAGGCTTTGATGTGCAGTTTCAGTAGATTGGTCAGTGCAACCACAAAGGCACAAGGCTTAGCAGGATTGCCTCACAAACATATGACAGGACGAATTTAGTAGCATATGTACCTGCCAGACTAATCCAAAATCTATTAAATTGGTGGGTTTGGTAGGATTTCATCTTGATATTTGCATCGTGATGCTTACCCAGAAAATCAGCTGAGAGAACACTGCTTTCAACAGTACAGGTTGCACAGTACTTGTGGCAGGAGGATGGTTGGCTGTTTCCACCAAAAAAAACCAACTTAATCTCTTCCAGGCTCCTCCATGTGGTTCCCCTGATGTTGTAATATGTGCCAAGAGAAAATGCTTGAAGCCCAAGTTTCTGAATTTGCTGTCTGCAGGCTCCCACAATAATTAACACCCAGCACCCCCCCAGATGTTTGCTCGCTTGATCACCTGCTGCTAAACACTCCTCCTCAACAGTCCTTCTCCAGAGCACTCATAAATTTAATGGAATAAGTCCCAAAACTGTGTGGAGTTTACAGCTGCCCATAACAAATTCAGGTGCAGAGCATCATGATTTTGTATCCTTTGATCCTATGTAGAGAGCAAAGTCACTTCACACAGAGCTGAAGTCTAGGACCATGTGTATCTCACCTACCACCCAAACAACACAAAGTTCAAGAATATTTGGACTCTGGCTCTTTGCATAGTATGTTCTCAGAGAAAGTACCCATTGCTCACCATTACGGAAATGTAAATTTCATCAGATAAAATGGTTTTCCCATTCAACACACAGAAAAGGCCCGAAGGAACAAAACAAAAGCTTAATAAAGAGCATAAAGAAAATTAACAGGAATTCCTCTAGGCTGAATGTTAGAATACAGCCAAAACTATTGAAATGCCCGGAACCCAGGCAGCGCCCAAGTAGTTCACAAGTTCATTCAGGGTAGGGAAAGGGGGAAATGTGGTCAGATGCTTCTGTCAGTTTGAAGAATATCTGTGGGGCTTTGACAAACAAGATGAATGTTCTCATTCAAATGCACCACCAGTTATTTAACTTACTTCCCCTCAATGTCTGGCCTTCAACTGCCTGAAAGAGTGAAATATTTTGTCCCACAAGCATTTCTGGTTTACTGATTTATTTGTATTCTCTCCTGACCCCTTTTCAAATAACGATTCCTGTTTTGAGCATCCATACCTATGCACAAACCAGGCTGTCAAAGCATGCTTTCTTCAGAGCCCTTGCCATCAGGTACTTCACGTCACCAGCCTGGTTTATATTGTTTGTAAGGTTGTTGGTTCTCTTTGGGGAAGTTCTGAACTGTGGGCTTTGCTGAATAGCAACCTAAGCAAAACTTCCACTCGGCTGTCTCTCCTCTTTGATTTTAGCTGTTAAACATATAAGACATCTAAAAAGAACCTGAATGTTTTCCTTGCATTAATGTGTAATTCACTGTCTTTTACTGACACAAAGACAATTGAATATAGAAAAGAAGAGAAAGAATTATACAGAAAGTTTCAGAAAGAAACATTTCTAATAGATGATGTCTCATGGTAAGATTAAGCCCCTAACTTTTTAGGGATAGAAAATATTTCCATTCTAACCTAGTAGCAATTTTACTAACACAAGATTTTGAAAAATGGCAATGCCTGTCCATTTTGCAATGCATCCTTCACTTACGAAGGACTGTCCTGCATGGATCTAGATTCAGGTCTCATTTTTAAGTACCTATTACATTGCAGACCAGTGAATTCACTTGCAAAGACAGACTGAGAGAACAAGTTATACCATTAATCCACAACACAGCCAATGATGGGACAGGAAACAGGCTCCCTGGCTTAACTTCGCCATGAAGTTGGGCTTGGCACAAAAAATCCTCTGTTTTTAATCTGCACAGAGGAAAGCCAACACCATCTTTCACATGGGCTCAGTGTTGTGAGCGTTCTCTATTTATAAATGCTCAGAGTCACTTCAGGGATGGTGCTAAATAAAGCAGGCAGCAAAAATGTAAACTACTGGCTGATGTTTTGTTTTGCTCCATATAGCCACCAGGAAAAAGTGAAATGTTTCAGAATCCCCAGAGTACAAGTGGAAAGGAGTATGCACTACAGCTCTGTCTTATTTTGGCTATGCAATAAAATGAAACATTAACCATTCTCAGAGTGCACATCAGCACTCCTCAGCCAGTAGCTGTGTGACCTGCCATCAATTTCATCTCTGAACTTACTGCGATGTTCAGAATTTTCCAGGGAACTGAGAGAGCAGGAAAGGCTCAGCTGATGTGCCATTCCATTCACTGAGGAAAGCCACTAGCTGAAATTACTTGTTGCAATTCCTAAAGTGTAAACATTAGAAATATTACATTCTAGCTTTGATTGCAAAGGGAAAGTGAGAGGGATAAGAAAGTCCCTGCCTTTCTGTGTCACCTATTAATTGCAGCAAACCCGGAGCTCCAGTGGCTGTTATGATCCTGCCATGCAGCTTCCAAATTTTCCAGTTCCAGTGGTCTCCTTGCACTCTGGGCTCATTAATTCCCGTTTCCTCTCCAACAAACAGGGTCAAAATCTCCTCTCATTCCCAGTGGCATTAGTCTGCAGCTACTTCATAGATCACCGTGATGTTCTGACAAGCTCCTTCCACATTGACCAAGAAGAAAAAACTCCCTCCTGTAAATGATGTGAAAACATAATTCACAAAGAAACAGAGCATTGATTCCAGGTTCTGTTGAGGTCAATGGGAGTTCTGTCACTGGTTTCAGCAAAAGCAGGATTTGGTCCCCACATACTGAGTAATCCCAGTGAAGTCAGTATATTTCCATTTGGCAGGAGAACAAATCAACCTCTGCTTCCAGCTACTGCTACACAAATCCTTTTATTTCAATGTTATCACACACTGCCTAATTCATTCTCAGGAGGTCTCCTACACAAGATTTTTTTTGGAAGGCAGTGCTTAGTGATACCTTATGCTCATGACTGGAATACACAAATACTTTCATCTGTTTCAACATTGGATTCACCTACTGTATTTTATGTGAGAAAGGAAAAATAATTTCAACTAGCCATCCTCTCCCTTCCTCTTTTCAGATGCTTGCAAACCTAAAGGGAAAATGTATTTAACACAAGTCTGTGTTGTATCAGTCATGGCAATGCTGTCAGCAGCACAATACGAGATCTAAGAGGGTTATAGTGGTATTATGCTAATAGTTCTGCAGTTTCTTATGTAGAAAAAAGATGTTATCCACTAAGATAACATTTACTGGACAAACTGACTCTCTTTCTTGATCAAAACTCCCAAAATTGTGAATTTTATGTTCCCTTCAATGAACCTAGAAATTCCTCTGGGCTCTGAAGTTTAACATCATTAAGTATTCTGATAAAGCTGCATTCTTCTACTGTGCTCGGAAAAATATATTAATGGATAAAATCATTTGGCTAAAAGTGCTCAACTAGTCACTAATTGATTATTCTATTTCTCTAGAACAGCTCTTGTTCTATTTGACAACTGATCTTCCCCTGAAAGGAAATGAACCTTGAAGGAACACTGCAAATTAATTGTGCCATTTAGTGACTCCTGGCAAAATCCTAGTGGCAAATTGTTAATATCCCTGAGTTCTCAGTCTTAAGAGGCATCCATAGCACAGCTTTAAATCATCTGATAGCTACACAAATGTTCATTTGAACACATTGCAAATTTAAGGGTAGCAGATAAAAACAAAACACTTTTTTCCTTTGTGTTCTGTTGGTGCCACCAGCTGCACAGTGATCTGCATCATGCCCTTGAGACCAGGATCAGCACAATGAGTGCTCCCTCCTTGACACTATGTGCAACACTTAATGTATTTGTTTTAAAGAAAGAGACTGATTTCTGCAATTAGGGCAAAATGGGTAGAATGAGAAGTAGAAAACAGTCATCGACTGCATTTGAGGATTGGTTCAATCTCCTCTGTGAAAAATTTGAGTAAGATTATGTAAAAACTGTCTTAATTCTCTATTCCATCTCTTTTCTTCTTGATAAGTTTATTTAAATTTCAGAATAATATACTAATATTTTTAAGGGGGGAAGCAGAGAGACTGTTTTACAAAGAGTTTAAAGCTATGCTTGTAGAACCTCACTTTGCTAATATCCATCATTTTGGGATCTGAATCTCACTAGGCTCAAGGGATCAAGTCCCGGGTTAAGTTCAAGTACTTCATACGAGCAAACTGACTTTTATTCTCTGTATGCTGTAGTGGATGTAGCATGCAAAGATATGATGCTAAGTAAGCTCAATTCCAAGCATGAGAAGGTACCCACATATTGAAAAGGCCTAGGTGGTTTTGGTCTTTTCAATAATGGGAAATGTCAATGCAAGAGGATAAAAACTTTATTTGAAATCTCTTAACACAAGTTGCCTATGCATTCAAGTCCAAGTTTATCAAAATCCATGTCTTTATGTGTTCAAGGGGAATTCTGAGGAGAAAAGAAAACATTGGAATGCTAGAAAGCAACAGAAATTATTAGATCAATATTCTGTCAAAGTGGATTCTGTCAAAAAAATCCCAGTTCACTGCCTGCTGCTGTAATTCTGTGGACAAGGTTTGTAGTTTAGTGATTTTCTAAAAAGAAAATGCTGTGTTTAATGATGATTAATACCCACCATATATTTGGCAGACTAATCTTGATGGTTTTTCCTCCAGCAGCTCACAATCATCTCCCTCAGGGAGATGAATGTCAGCACTTTACCTAATGATAATCTGATAGCTGAATCTGCTGTTAAATAAAATCTGTATCATGACAAAGTGCCCAATTTTTCCACATTTATGGATCTGTAAGTGTTACAGGGGGCAGATCTCCAAGTAAGTTCACTAAAAGGAGGAGCTAGAGAATGCTGTGTGATGAGTAGAAATAAAATGGACACAGAGTAGTGAATAATGGAATTAAACAACGTGGGAGATTTGTCTTCATAAGCTGGTTCTTCCAAGAAACAGAGGGGGAAGGGGTTGGAAATCAGTGAAGACATCGGAAAATTCAACTTCCAAGTGGTCTTGGATGCTTCTCAAGGGAAATAAGGAGCTGCAAATAGATATGAGGACAAATGGCCACAAGTCTACAGGACTTTTTTTCCCCATCAGGAAATTATAGAATATTATTTTTGGGCAGCAGGCCAGAACAATTCTTATCACAGCTAGTTCTATTCAACTGAGGTATGGGGCTGGGAGTGTAAATACAGAGCTGTCCGAAAAATTAAAGAAAATTGCCACAATAGACAAGTGCAAGTCAGTCTCCTTTCCTGACTATCCAGGAATCAACAAGGGAAGATGATCTTCTGCACCCTACACTTACCAACAAGGAAGAACTGGTCTTCCAGTTCTTTCAGGGGTGTGAAGGTCAGGGTCAACCTTGCTGCAGTGACCACAAGACGGTGGAGTTCAAGGTGCTGTAGGAAGGAAACAAGGCAAAAAGCAGGACTCCAGATGAGCACACAATTTTCCTCCAGGATGTGCCTGAGAGAATCCCATGGCAGACAGTCCTGGAGAGAAGGGAGACCTGGGACTAATTCCTCCACAGCCTTGGTCTGTGCTGACAAGAGAACCATCAAGGATGGATCCTGCATGGATCAACAAGAGGATCCTGATGACTTCAACATGAAAATAAAACATGCAAGAGGTGGAAGCAGGAATATGTGACTGATACTGAATAAAGACACTGTTTGAGTGTGCAGGTAGCAGGTGAGGAAAATCAAAATACCAAGATGAACACGAGGCAGCAATGTCCCCTTGCAGCAAAAAAAGCCAACAATATCCTGGGTTACATCAGCAAGGGTGTTGCCAACAAGTCAGTGAAGAGAAGTGATCCTTCCCCTCCACTGAGGGGTGGTGAGGCCATGTCTGCAGTGCTGTACCCAGTTCTGGGCTTACTGGCACAAGAGACATACTGAGTTCATCAAACTCCATGAAAAAAAATGGAGCATCTGTCATACAAAAAGCATGAGGTAACTGGAACAGTTCAGCCTGGAAAAAAAGGATTTCTCAGGAGGAGATTGCCAATATGGGAGAATCTTACCCAATGGGAGACAATAAAGAAGACTGGTCTGACTCTCTCACACAAAAATTCCATTTAAATATAAATTAAAGGATTTTTACTGTAAGACAAATAACTCACCGGTTGCCCAAAGGGGTTGTTGAGTCTCTTTCCTTGAAGACACTGAATTCTACTGGAAGCACCCTGAGCAACAGCCTGTGGCTGATCTTACCTTGAACAGAAAGGCTGGGCTGGATGATCTCCAGAAGTGACTTCCAACATCAACTGTTCTGTCAGTCTGTAAAGGTTTTTCTGTAATTCTGCTGTAGCAAGCATTTAATTTTTTTTTTCAAGTTTTGAATCCCTATTTACACAGGTACTGCAACAGGGTTAGAAATACAGAGAAAATAAGCAGACAATGATGCACTAACCTGTTTGTCTTAAAAAAAAAAAAAAGAAAAAAAAGCAAACCAGAATGGATTTATATTTAATATAATGAAATAAAACAGCACCACTCTCTGAAGCAAATTTGGGTGATTTTGTAACACACAAAAAAAAAGAGGGAGAAAAATCTAGAGTATTCAAAATCTATCAAAACAAGAAAGTCTCAAAAGTAATTTCTGAAGACTGATCTATAAAATTCTGAAAAAGAACCATGTCTTGTACAAAGGGGTATAAACAGGGAGAGAGATTAGAAGGGAATGAGGCATCTCCAGTTGCACAGAGTGCTCATGCTCGGGGGACAGCTTGCAGATCCAAATGAATCTCAATGAAGGAGAGAAGCCAAGCTGCTGGAAGAGTGATGCACATCCTCTGGCACACGGAACACTCCACAGAAAGCACTTGCTTCTAATGCTGCCTGATGAGAATGGACAATCAGAGCATCACTCAGCACACTGAGAACAGCCCCACGGCACTAATCATCACCAGGAAAATCCAAGCTCTTGTCACCATCCACAAAGGCATGGGGAGAGTTTGCAGAAAGATTTTATGTAGCTAAACAAAACGTGGCCTGACTCAACATTAATCAACCACTGAATGTCATCACCAAGGGAAAGAATAAAACCCAAAAAGAAAATGGGTTTCTTTGATTGTTTGGTTGGAGGGTATTCCTTTCTTTTTCCCCTCTCAGTATTTATGGAGTAATTTTTCATACAACATCAGTTTGTCTTACATTTTGCTTTCAAATCATTGGGAAAAGATGTTTTCTCTATTCAGCTATAATAATCTAGATCCTCCTGACAAAAACAATGAAGCAAAACAAAATTGCAATCAGAAGATAAATTCTTTTTGTTCTCCTTCCAAAGCACAACTCTTCAGATAAAATCTTATTTCTATCTATCATATTCAGGAAAATTATATAAAGTGCAGCTAGATACTGTTTGCTTATAGCTGAATAGATTTGGCTGTTATAAGTTTAATGTTTGGAAAACTACTTAAGAAATGCATTTTAGAAGTTGTTGCTTTCAGAAACAAAAAGGTACTGATCCACCTACCTATAAAATCCAACATTAGAAAAGGCTTGGACAGTTTGAAGTTGTTTCTTTGTCCTGAAATGGCTTAGGAAGTTAAAAATGCTAAAATGTTTCTTCAGAACAAACCCCAAAATGCTAAAGCTTCTCAAAGAAATGTAGAGCACCTCATACTGGGGTAGGTCCAAGCAGACAGGATTTTTGTCCAGATGGAAAGTTGTCCCATTTGAGGTTAAAGCATGAGGGTCATTAAAAATTACTATTCCACAGTACTTCAATGTTTCTCCCTCTTTCCAGAACTGAGAGATGCTCAGGAACACAAATGAGTTACTGTCAAATAAATGATTTAAACTTTTTGGTATCTCCTGGACAGCTTTTGCCTGGAGTACTCTGAAGAACAAAGAACACTTTTGGCTATTGGTTATCTATTTGTAAGATCAGGTAAAGCACAACGGACAGAAAAAGGAGTGAAAAACTACAGACATTCCATTATTTTAGAAGCTTTCTAACATATTCATCACTGTGGTATTTGTCTGGACCAGAAAAAGGGAAAAAAATACAAAAACCAGCAGAGACATAAGGAAAAAAAAAAGCAGTGGTAGAACTCCTAATAAAAATAAGAGCTGCAGTATGGGTGGGTTAACCATGCGTCTTCCATTAGAATTCATGGAAAATTCTATGGCAAAATCTTTTAGCTTTCACTTCAAACTTTGATTACTGAATAATTCCTTTCACACAGTCATTTTCTTGTTTTCAATTTACACTTTGCATAGCATCTAGCCCTAAGAACTTGCAAAGGTATTTCTCTAGACTTGAGAACAGACTTGGTTGTTAAACCATTACTGGATTTAGACATAAAGGAAAATGTTCAGAATTTATTTTTCTTAGAATAGAAATTTCTGTGTTTCAGTGAGCAACAAACATTTGTTCTTTCTCAGGCACTGTAAATTTTCTGAAAGAAACATGTACTCTTATACAAGAGTGTCTTGCTTTAGAGAGCCTCGAGCCCCCTTGAAAACCTGACTGCTCTGTGAATGAGACTTGGATTCATTTACCAAGCAGTAAATACATGATCAATACAGGGTGACAAGCCATTTATCAGCATCCTGGCAAGTTTTGCAAATCAGGAAAAATCTTGTTTAGAACTTGACAAGAGAATCAGATACAATATCATTATTTTTGTGAAACACCTTGAAGTTTTCCTGACATTCAAGGTGGGATTTGCAGCAGAATAAGACTCAACTCTGATTAGAGCCTAGTGCAGAGCCAGGGAAGTCATTGAACTGAGCTTTGAGAGCTCTCATCAAATCAGCTCATTAATGTCAGCTGATCCCAAAGTAGACATCCAAGGCTCAAACTGGACACTCATGCAAAAGTTTTAGAACAGTGGTTTTCTCTCTACCTCACTGTGCAGAGGAGTTTAAACACTTCCATATCAAATTATAACAGCTTTACAGGTCTCCCAAGGTAACTTGGAGCCGTGTTTGTGCCAGGTGTAGAATTGAATACAGCAAAAATGAAGTAACATTTTCTAAATCACAAAATCAAAGAAACCTCTAGTGAGCTTCCACTGAAACTGCAAATGAGTAGTTCTGAGGACAAAACTATTAGACTGAAAATTAGAACAGTACATCAGAATAAAATTTAAGAAGCCATTTATTTTTATTTCGATACAAAAACAAGTGCAGGGGCATTTGTGTACATCTAGAGAAATCCCTCAGCTCCATCTAGAGAGCTTTTCCCAGCAAAAAATAGCAAAACCAAGCACTCTTTCCACTTTCACAAAATGCTTAAACTGGTGAGTACAGGGGATAGAATCAGGAGCTAGGGGACCTGGTACAGGCCATGGGACACAGAAACTTCCTGGAGACTTTCACACTGGAAAGAGAAGGGACTGAGAACACAAAACATGAACAGATGCTGCCCTGGGGCAGGGAGATTCTGTCTCCTGGATCTCAGGACCAGCATGCCAAGAAAAGGAAGATTATTTCTTCCTCTGCAAGCAGAATCTGCACCTCCCCAAGGGATGGAGGCAGTGAAGTTTTCCTACCCAACAGCCTCTCCCTCAGATGAGCAAAGAAAATGCCAAATCCACTCCAAAAGCTGAGGGCTCCATCTACAACAACAAACTGCTTCTCATGCCTTCCTGAACCAGCTCTTGGGCCTCTCTCCTGAGCAATTTCATGGCATGTTGCTGTGAGATTTGTGGAAAGCAAGGAGAGCCTCTGCTGAATGCCTCCTTCCCTTGTAACTTAAGCCAGAAGGGAGTACAGAGCTGATTATGAATTTTGTGATGTGTTGAAAACACATTTTTAAACCTCTTCCATAAGTACCATTGGGAAACATGCAGGGACAAAAAAAACCCCTCTGCTTTCCAACAGCAGGTCATATTTTAGGTGAAGGGGGGTTTCCAAGGCTCTGCATGAGTCAGAAAGGCAGTGAGGTTGTGCATGTGCCTCATACCCACTGTGTTTCTTTTCCCTTCAGAAAAAAAAGCCTGTATTTTCACAGGCTGACAAATTCTAAGGAGTATGAGAGAAGGGAAAGGCACAGCAGTTTATCTTGTTCTTTCCCAGTATTCAGGAGAGGGTTACAGACAAGCACTACATTGATTCAGTGTAGTTTTTATGCACATTAGACTTAATTAGAGGTATTAACACTGAGCAAGACGAAAGTGTAATTTATCATAAAACCTTATTCTTCCTGTTACATGCACTCAGAGAGCAGCAGCACAACTATTAAATCTTCCTCTGAACACATGCACTGGATCATGCTTTCCTAACCACGGCAGGAGATCGATTTGTGCCCTTAAAAAACAAGTTACCTTCCTTATCTTCGCTCGGATATCCTACAGCATTATGAATGATCTTAATTACACAGCTCTCTTTACACAGGGGCTCAGGAACATGAAAATCCTCTGATTAAAGTGGCTCTGAAGTTCCATGCACATTCATCTCTGGAGGCAGCTCCATCTGAGCTAATGGCCCCTGCGACAGGGCTCGGTTGTGCCTGCTGTGCCACAGCTCTGCCTCACATAATGCCTACAGCCACCAATTAGATGATGAAGGGACGTGGCAAAGAGCAGATTCAGCCTGCTGGGGTGAAGCAGGGTGAGTGTCCTGTCCCAGCCCCATACACGAGTGGCTGGGGGGGAGAGCAGGGACACTGGAACAAAGCAGTGCTGCCTTCACTGAGCCTCAAGTCCCAGCTGCTCCTTATTCCACCTTTCCTCCTTCAGCAGCTCTCAGTGATTATCCTGCACATCTTGCCAAGGCCAGCCATGGCATTTCCAGTCTCAGAGAGGAGCATGCCAGGACCCCATCCAGCGTGGCATGAGGACTCCTCTGGGCTGCGAGTCACAGCCTGCTCCTGGCAGCCTCTGCTGCCTCATTGTCCCAGAACAACCCTTCTGGCTGATGGTATCATGCCTGCCCTGCCCAGCTCTGCACCAAGTGAGAAAGAGCTGAGAGGATGTGGCAGATCACCACCTGTGGCCAAAAGGTAACTTTTTTGACATGGAAATAATTCATCTTTTAAGAGGTGACAAGTATAAGAACTGCCCTGTTGTGGATGCAGGCAAACCCAGTGGGAAGAAGTGATGATGTCTGACTCAATTCAGAAGGCTGAATTATTTCTTTATTATAATTATGGTAAAATACATTAATATACTATATAAAAGGAAGATACTAAAACTACATACTACTTTCTCCTACTCTATCTCTAATCTCACTAACTCGTGACCCTGCTTGTGAGAGTCCAGCCCCAGGTGGGTTGGATTGGCCATCAGCTCAAACAATCCTCACCAGAATCCAATCAAGCACTCACTCCAGGTAAACAATTCTCCAAACACATTCCACATAGGAAAAACAAGGAGCAGAAATAGAAATTGTTTTCTCTTCCATTTCTCTCTGTGTACTTCTATGAAAAATCCTGAGAGTGAGAGAAATGTGCTTGCCACACTGCCCTTCTGCCAGCAAGCTTCCTGGGAGCAGCTGTGGTGGGACAAACGAGGATTTGTTGTGAGCTACAGACAACTAGAGAAGCAAAAGAGGAAGGCAAAAGTTCAGGCTATCATTTTTGGTGGCAGCAGCTTCACAGTGAACAAGAGTCAGAATGAACTTAAGCCACAGCAACCAAGAGAGGGCCACAAACTCTCCCACAGGACAAGAAAAATGGCCTTGCTGGGTATGGGAAGAAGCAAACCTAACTAAGAACACAATATTCTGTTACTGAGTGACAGAGAGAGCAAAGGCAGCTGTCTGAGGATCAAGTGTTAGATCCTCCAGCAAATCTGGCAAATTTGTTAAATGGATTGTTGTGACTCTTGATTTTGGCAGCCAATTTTATCTGATTTTTATAGAAAGCCAAAGACCTCCCAAGTGCAAAAGCTGAGCAAGAGATCAGATATGAAATGGTTTTTTCCCCCCAAACTAAACTTCAACACCAATCAGTTTTATATGTTCTACTTTCAAGTGCCAAAAAATTTTTAGCACACCAGTAAGTCAGGGCTTCAGCAGCAAACTCAGCTCTGGGTATTGAAATGGGGAGTTTCTTATGTGAAAAAGAAACCCCTGGATACTGTGAATTGGGAATCCTCCACATCTAAAATAAAACTTCTCAAAATGTCATTTCTGTAGAAGAATTATATTACATTACTTTTCATTTATGTTATTGATAACAGCTATTTAACACTGTCAAAATGGAAAATAAATTGAGTTATTATTCTGTGTCCTAATGAGGAAATACAGAGACATGTATTTGTCATGTACCTGAAAAGCAGCTGATGTGGAAGAGAAGGATTCTCATCTTTCTCTTCATTAAAAGCATGGCTTTTAACCTCTGGGAAAGTGATGAATCATATCTAAAAAAAAAAAAAAGTTATTAAAGTGGACACCAAATCTTTGGTAATAAAATCTGTCTCTGGGAAGAGCAGAGCAACTTGTTATGAATTACAGTTTCCCTGCTTCTTTAGCATTATGCATCATGTGAAATGAGTTCTAATTCCACCAAAAGTTTTATCTGTTTGTATAAAAGGGATGGGGAGAAAACAGTACTATGCATGCCTCAAAAATCTGAAACTGCCATGCCCAATAAATCACAGCATTTCAGAAATTGATTACTATTGTTCCAGGCATATCCCCATTCTCCTTTCTGCAATGAGAAATGTACTTGTACTTGGTATTTTCATAGCTGAGCAAGTGCCCTGGGGACACGTACAACTTTCCTATTTATTTATTTATGTTTGAACACCAAGAAAAGTTAATAATCTTTTGACAGAACAATGACCTGCCATAACATTACTGGGAAGGGCTCAGCTTCAGGCCTTATGAAGGGATTATATTTTCACTGGCCTTGGAATCAATTGTTTACTTATCAAAGGAAGAAAGTAAAGCCTGCTTCTAAAGATTAAAAAAAAAATGCAACAAAATAAAACTGAATAAAATCAAACGTGCTTAGAGCACCCAAAATTCCCTGACACCATCCTGCTGTTCTGAACAGTGCCAAAGAAGGGATGGAGAAAGGTGTATTTGTAATTTACTGCCAGCTCGTAGGGCTGGGCACTGCACCACAGCCACTGATCCAAGGAGCAGCTCCCACTGACCTGAGAAAGCCCAGAATCATTTCCCATGGGGAAATCCTCAAACATTACACTCTCAAGGAGCATACAGCTGTCACCAGAGCAAGAAGAGACATTTAAGAGAGACTAAGAGAAGGGCAAGAAACTGTGAGAAGAGAAAGGGAACACAGAGTTTGGATGCAAGCTCAGAATCTGTCCAGATGTTCAGAACTGACAGTGGACTGGGATCTGCAGCTAGTTTGCATTCCCACAGAAAGTGAATAAATCAGCTCCAGCACTCAAACAATTCATCCTTGCTCCTCCCAGAACTCCTTTCACAGTTGTCACGTTTCTGTGTTCCCTTTGCTTCACCAGCCTGGCTTTCCCCTTCCCTCTCATCTCATCTGGTGCCAGACTATTTCCCTGTGTCTCCCTGTCTGCTGGTGAGAGTGAGTATCTTGTATCCATCTCCTGACTTATCCTCCAGCCACTCTCTGCCTCTCCACTGCTGTGCACAGAGCTCGAGACATCCCTCACTAACACAGAACATGAAACAGAAACTCGAGCTCTGTGGAGGCCTGTTTGTTTTGGCTGTCACTGTGGTTTTTATTAATAAATGCCTCCTGGTAGACTAGACTCCATTTATCATGACATATGTTATCTAGCTTATGTTCTTATACAGTATTTATTACAAAACTTAAGTTGAGCACAGAACTATTCCTCTCTCTTCCCAGGCAGTGAGAAGGATGCTTATGTTATTTTAATGAATTTGCTTGTCTTATGTTATTATTGAGAAGCCTTGGTTAAGGAAGTGATCCTTGTGTTTCATTTTGAAAATGTGAATTTTGTGGTTGGTGTAGTCCTTTCCCATAGGAGAAGAATTTCAAATCCATCTGCACATTAATAATTCCCCAACTTCTTTTTTGCTGAGATCTCCCTGTTGTGAATTTTTCCCAGACCTCTTTAGCTACTTCCCTTTCCAGCCTTGCCTATCTGATTGGTTTGATGCTTGTTTTCACACACCATATGCTGTAATCAAGAGACTGGCTAGATCACCCCAGCCAAAAAGAGGAAATATCCATTTCCATAGCTTGCCAGCACCTCCTCCAGTATTTCAACTGACCCCTTACTCTTGAGAAAACCTGATTAGGATTACAGCAAAGTCTTGGGAGAAAACACACATCTAATCTAATTTGAGGGCATGAAAAATTCAGACTAGCTTCAGAAAGAGGAGCCAAATATTGTGGTAGTCACCCAAACGAAGCCTCTGCTTCTAAATAAAGCAGAATGGATTTCTTAGATGCAGTCTGATATCTCACAGATATCTCAGTCCTCTGATATCTCACAGGGTTGTATCAAGCAGACATATGAACTGCTCAGTAAGAAGCCCAAATTTCTGCACAGCTTCACATCTGCTGGCTAAAACACATGAGAAGCACAAACACATCTTATGATGACCTAACAGGAACAAAATGAAGTGGGAATGCAAATTTTGTAGTCTCAGAAAGACCTGCATTTATAGAATGGCAAGGCCTAGATCTGGTTAGAATGGGCAGAATTTATAGATTGTACATATAGAGAGTATGGTAACTTTTCTAACATGAAGCTTTTTACCACCTTGCTCTTTTCCCATCTCAAGAGAGCTTTAGTAGAAGCATTGTCCAAAATATTGTCCTGAGTAAGTTCTATTGTGCTGAGCCAGCTTGATAATTTTAGTGTTTACTGTCTTGCTTCACAGGTCCTTACATTCACAGTGATTTATACAAAGTGTTCTGGTTTGTATCTCTCACAAACTGTTTCAATACTGCTCTAGGTAAACAGAATGTCATCAGATTTCCAGTCCTTCCTGGGTAATTTTCCCCAGTTATGTAAATGTTTATCTCAATTTGACTTCTTCCTTTGCACTTTTAAAAATGTTTTTGCTCCTTCCCCATGCTGAGGCAGTGTGATAACCACGATGCAGAATTGAGACAAAAGAATACCAGGGCTGGATGCCAAGGAGCAAGGCTGCAAGCACCCAGCCAACTGCACAGCCTGGGACTGCCAGTTCTCCAAGAAGGCACGAGGCAGTGTAGGGATCCTGTATGAGCATTATTACCCAAAAAACCTCCAAATGCACCTGTTAGAAAGGGTCAATATTTCAGCAGCCCTGGTTTTTAGGCAGGGAAACTGCTTGCTCCAGTAAACATGTTCACAGGTTTGCCAGTGCCAAGCACGTACATGGCAGCTGAAGTTCAGATCAAGACTTGATTCCCCTTGATTGATTTTCCCACCATGTAACCCGTGTTGTATTTGGCAAACCATTTTCTGGGGAAAGGGAGCTGCATGTAAAGTGCTGGCAGTAGCATTCAGTTTGATATGCATAAGTTAATTAACAGAAAACAGCTCATGACAACAGTGTTTACATTTCTCATGCTTTCTCTCTTTAACCACTTGAATTGAACTACACAAAGAAGCACTTTAGAATCTACTGCATGTATAAAAAAAAATCAGTACTCTGGTAATAAATTTGTCAGTATTGTTGATAGGTTGGGGATCCTTTGCATAGCCAAAAAGTGAATTTAACTCAGTAGAGGACATTGAAACTTGAGTACAAACTTCCTTCCAGAAAAGCCCTGCTCTCTTTCCAGCTCCCCAAAAAAATATAAGATGGGAGCAGATAACTACAGGCATCCACAGATTTCAGTGGGCGGAATTCTAGAGATAACCATCTCATTTCAGCAGACTTTGAAAATAAACAATTCATCTTGTTAGAGGTTGACACATTCATTTTTCTGTTTGGAAAACCAAAATTCTACTCCAAGTGATTCTTGTATCATCCCTTTGTTTGGGTACCCATCTGCTGCCAGTTTCAAACTTGGTCAGCGAAATGCACTTAGCTAAATGGGCACGTGTTTTAGTAGCACAGATAAATTCCTCCTTAATTGCTCACACTTTCTATGCTGAGTCTCTAAATATGGATATATAAGCCAGAAGCCTTCTCTGATTTGGTAGGATTTAATGGGGTTTTTTCCTTCAAAGCAGCAAAACATGAAATTACCTCTCCCATGACTATATAAGGAGCATAAAGAAAAAGGACCAATTCCTAAGCTAAGTTTCTACAGAGTTCAGATGTTTTAATTTAATTTTGTGAATACCCAAACCCACTTAATCATCCAAAATTTAGAGCAGGTGCCACAGCACTTAATGCTGGCTCATCAAGCAGCAGCTGTGAGAGATAACAGCGCTGTATTTACTGGATTTATGGGATCAGGGACTCTCTGTGTACAACTTGTGCTAATGTAAAGCAAATTAACTGCTCAGCCTGGATGAATTTAACATCCCTGTGGTTTAGTTTACACAGAGGTAAACCAGAAATAACAAGAGCAAGTTAGAGAGCAAAACTCTGTGGGCCAGAACAACACAGACATCCAAGTTGGAGGGCAGCACACGGTGCCACATCCCTTCCCAGGAAGGAGCTACACACAGACCAGTGGGGGCTTCTCCTTCACAAGTACCCTCAGAAATGCAGCCACGCATAGAAAGAATCAACTATAAACCTGAATTAGAGAGGGTATTTCCCTCTGTAGTTTTCCTGCACATCCTGGCACTCTCCATCAGTCCTCTAGTCCCAGTGGCTTGCCTGCTTCTTGTCTTTTACTAGTAACCATAGAAAATGGGAAATGAGGTATGGGGCTGACCTTGCCAGGTAAAATGGTGGCTGAAGCAGAAGACAAAGGTAATTTATTACCTCTTCCATACAGTAAAGTAAAAGAAAAAGTTTTCTGAAAATGCAGGGCTGAAGTAGATCTATATTGTGTTTCCCCCAGCTGCAAGTTGACCAGCCATGCTTCTGTGATAAAACAGGCTTTGGCTAAGGGAGAAAGGGCAAGAAGAGCTGGCAAAAATCAAGGATAGAGAGACAGAAGGAAACACACTTAATTTCACATCAGGTCATTTCCACAAATTGTAGAAATAGTAAAGAAAATATCAACAGGATTTCCTCTAAGTATGATATGGAAGTCTTTTGGACTATCTCTTAGAGGGGAAAATATCCAAAACATCTTTAGGTCTGAGCTGAACAAATTCATTGAAAGTTAACAGAATTCATTTCCCTAAGGACCTTGGGCAGTTAAGAATAAAACCTTACAATATGCACATTTTCTACTTGTTGCCAAAAGACTAAGAACACAAAAATATTTAGTTTACAACCTCAGCCTGAATGCTTATTCTCCCACACCTGACTCAGTCCCTTCTAGGAACAGTAGATTTTAATTCTTCCTGTTTCACCCAGAACCACACTGATCTCTGGTATTCAATGGGCACAAAGCTGAGTTAGCAGTGCTTGAATTGAACAGAGCCAACACCTGGGACTGCCAGCTGAACTTGCTTTTCCTTTCTCCCCACAGAAGCATTTGCAATACTTCTGGCTCATGCAAGGAAGTTTCCAAGGAATGGGATCAAGCCTTCTGATTCAGGTTAAGTCTCCTGATTAAGATTAAAATATTACTTCCTCCTCAAAGGCAAGGTGCACTTGAAATGCCTTGCACACAAAAGAAGAATTGCTGTGTATTGCTTGGGTTTTCATCCACAAAAGATGTAGGGGAACATCATCCTGCAAATGCATTTTTCTCCCCAGGATACCAATTTTTAGATGAAGCATACCTTGGATTATCCTCTTTGGCAAAGGACCAAGAAGAATTTCTTTCTCAAATGTCCCAGCAATGCAGACTGTAAAGGATGCTTGAGGAAACACTCATCCATTGATGCAGTTAGTTCAAAACAGAAGAAACAGGTAGAACACCACCTCTAGTTTTTCACTATTGCTTTCACAAAACAAAATCAAAACCAGCACCAGAATCTCTCTTTCACAAGAGCAAAATTAAGTTATTCATATCATCTCCTTATGCTCAAAAAGCAGTGTGATTCTTCAAAAAGTCCAATTTAGTTTAGAGTGTGTAACAGGGCGAGGCAGAAAAGATAAATGCTGATTTAGACCCCTTTTACCCCTTCTTCCACCCTTGCTCAAGTAGCTTAACCTCAGGGAATGTTTTTAGGACAAGGACTTTATGTCTTGCATTGAGTGACTTGATTTTTTGTGGGTTCTTTCCTCAAAGCTGTTTGTGACTTATCTGAAACTGTTGTTCTTTCATGCATAAAAAGGGAAGGCAGTACAAATAAACCAAAACCAAAATGAAATAGCTTATTACAGGTATGTACTTAACTTGATTTCCAAACATCAGGTTTTAGAAGTGAAATGCAATAATTGTTTTGTTCAGTTTGTTTTTTAAATGATTCTGTGCTTTCCTTCATTAAAAAAAAAACCTAATCACTTCATATGCAAAATGCTTTTGACTGGGTAGTTATTTTTACCTCCAGTTTTAGGGGAAAAAAGAAGAAAGTGAAATGGATTTTAACCTAATGGGGAGCACAAAACTCTGGCTAGATAAATGATAGGAAAAGGTATCAAACTCACAAAATCATTTTACCACTGTGCAGCTAAAAATAAATCTTTTGCCTCTGGACTCCCCCCGGTTCTCAGTCCTGATATGGGCAACCTATTTAAAAACAGCTCCTGAGCATGTGCCCCATTGTCCCTTCCTGATGGTGTAAATCATCTGTGTCAGCTTGGAGGAGGAGGAGGAGGGAGCCAGGGAGGGCATCCCTGGTGCCAGTGGCTTTCCTGGCAGCGTGGGACCTTTCCAGCAGCTCGGTGCCTCTCCTGCTCTGCTTCCCAGTGTGAGACAGGCTGAGGGAACATGGCCAGAGCCTTGCTCTGTTCCAGCTGTTCTTGGCCCCTCTATCAGCCTCGAGGGGCCATAGGAAGTGTAATGTAATGCTGGTCTAAATTTATGTCCCAGCCTGGACCAAGGTTAGGCAAAGTTTTTAGGTGTCCTGCTGTGTTTTCGGCTTTGTTTCCTGGGGCAGGGGAAAAGGAGACACACTGGCTAGAAAGTTAAATTAGTTTAACCTCAAGGAGGCAGAAGGTTTGGCTCTCCCCAGCAGCATGTTTAGAGACTTGTTCTTAACAGGATGTTTTTCCTTTTAACAGGAGTTTCAGCATTGTCACTTCAACCCCTTCTCTCCCACCTTGCTCCTTCTGCTGCTGAATAAATTTATGCCCAAGAACCCAGAGGACATGCAAGTCTACAAACTAATAGAGGATGGCTTACAGTGACACCAATCAAATGAAATTGTGTTTTCAACAAGATCAGCTCAAATGTGTGTGCATATATATATATATATATATATATATATATATATATAAACAACTCTATCTCCCCACAGCTCTAAGTAAGAAAACATTAAATTCAAGGTGAAACAACTCTTTGTCAATGGCACGCTGCTTGGAAATCTTAATTGTAAGAAAATATTATGACCAACAGGCACTCACTCTCTCAACATTTATGCTGTTTAAGTCAAAAGGAATTGCTTCAAGCTGGGATCTGGAGAATCCCAATAAAAAAAAAGTGCTTACACATTGTGGATTTCCCATAATATTTTCCCTGATCAAACTCTGGAACCTGAATATTCACAACATACTTGGGGAAGGTAATATGTGCCAGGCTTTATAGAGCCCTAGAGAGAACCTAGACATGGATGTTTAATAATATAATGGAGTTTGAAATTTACTGTCACTTTAATATTGAAGGATTGAAAAAGCAATTAAGCTGCTTTAAAATAGCATAGAGCTTATGGGAATGCAATATGGACTGGAACAAACAGGCCTAAATCAACACTGGTTTGGAAGTCTAGTAAGCACCAAAAACTATGGGAGGTAATTCAGGAACAGATGCATCAAATTAATTCCAGTAATACTGGAGTGTTTAAAATGGCAACAGAAGCCAGCTTTGTTCAATAGAATGGAAAAATAATAATCCTTTCTCTCCCTTTCCACCCCCAAGGAGTCGAATTTTCCCGGCACAGCCATTCCTTGGTGGCACCAGATGCACCAAAACGTTTGACACCAGCAAACTGAAGGCAAATAGAAAACAAACATGGGCAAAACAGAGGAAAAAAGGAAAAAAAAACAAAAACAACACAACATAAAAAACCCAAGAGTGCATGTAATGCAGAGAGGTGAAGCTGCAAACGCAGGGCAGAATTATGAAGCTGCTTAGGGAGAAATGAAAGAGAACCAAGTCTCAGAGCCTTCCGTGCAAAGTGTCCAGTTCCTCACAGTCATTTCTAGTCACAACTGGACGTGGATGGGCAAGTCACAGCTTTTTCAGGAAATTTATCACTTTTCTCAAGAATTGTCTGCAAACAGACTGTGACTTTTATTAATTTGGCTCCAGCTGGCAAGGGTACACCAAATATTTTCTGTGAATGAATCCTGGCCAATGGATTGCTCACAGACTCACAGGCTGTTCTAATTGCTTCAATATTCCTGCCCTGATGTTCAAGATGAGGAGGCTCTGATCGAGTCCCAGTTGCAACAGTTTTATTCCTAAAGTAATGAGAAATTTACCTTTTAGACAGAAGATAGTCATAGAAATCTTCCTCTCATTTAAGACAAAGCAAAGCAAATCAGAAACAGATCTCTGGCACTAACAGAAAGGCAGGGAGGAAATAGAGAAAATATTGATTAATGAGATTTATTTGTGCTGCGGATGGTGATCAAAGAGGAGTGAATTCAATGTGCAGCACTCACCATTGCTTTTAAAACCAAAATTCCTTTGATGTGCAGCTCAGTATCCAGCCATTATGGGAATTAAAAGCCATGAGAACATTATTAATAAAGGTTTCAACTGAACAGCTTCAGGCACCAGGCTCATACTCGCCAAGGCTTTTGGTTTTTAAATGACCAAATGATAAATAATGTTTTACAACTATTTGGTTTAGTCAACAAAGCCTCTTGATGCATACAGTAGCACCATTTCCATACGGAGTAGCCTGCATTTTTGGAGTGGACAAGCCTTTAAGTACAGAGAAAAGGAGCTCCATGCTGACTTATCTAAGAGACAGGAACCTTAACCTTACAGTGTTAAGCGAACACTGTAATAAAATAAAAGTTTAAGACTGATGGGATTTTCCCACCTTTAAAATTACTGGATACCACCTTAAGTCTTGCCTCCTTGACTGATAATCAGAGATGATTCTTGGCCTACAGAAAAAAGAAGCTCCTTTTATGTTACATCTCTTTCAAAATATCAAACTTCATCTTACAAAAACAAAGTCACATATTTTGAAGAGGACTCATCCTATTTGTCTAGCAATATCACACCTTTTCCACATATAATATTTTTGTCACAAAAAATAGGATTCACAAAGCAAGTAAATAGTAGGAACACTTGTAAGCCAAACCCATGTTTAAGTTTGTTTTTTGGTTGTTTTGGGTTTTGTTTTACAAAGACAATCTTACAGTTCATTTGAGAAATTGATTTGGTCAATATTGTCACAATGGCAATGCATTATGCTAGAACTATTGTTCACTGCAGCACTAAGCTTATCATAAGTGGAAGGGGACAAGTAAAGAACTAAATACAATTCATTACAACTCATTTTACTGCATAGTAAAATGTAGAGAGAGCATCCAAAATCTACAAAATCCATTCTTTGACTAAAAAAAAAAACAAAAAAAGCACAACCTATTAAACTACCAGTTTAATCCAAAGTAATATTTTGAAAAATCCTTTTTTGTTCATCATTTGAATGAAAAATGCATTTTGATAAACACAGTCATGATGAAACTGTAGAAAACACTTAGATTATCTTTAGAGGTCAGGTGGAGGAGGGTTAGTGGGGAGAGACAGAGAGAAATCTGGTTTGTGTCAAATGAAACATTCTGTACAGTTGAATAAGAAACTTTTTCTTTGAGGACCAAGAAAATCAAAGCAAATTAAGAATAAGATTTGAAGTTCTAATGGTTACTTTGCTGTCACACAGAAACAGAGGTTCTAGAGGATACTGAAGACTGAGGTTTAGGCCTCTGTTTTCCTAATCAGGTGTGGATGCTATCTTCTCACTTTCTTATCCAAGCATAGAATCCTACTTAATGCTACTAAAGCATGGACTTTTGCTTCTCCCAAGAATAGAATTCAAGAATATAATTTTGTTTTGCCTAATTAATATTTAGTGTGGAAAGAATATATCATAAATGGGATACACTTGGCTTCCTCTTGCAGGGAAGCTCTGCCACTGACTGACTTAGTAAGTACAAAATATTGAAGAGGGATGTCTCCAGCAGGATGACCCACCACAAAAAGTCAGACACCCCATGAGATAAATCTGAGAGGAGTCTTCCCTACACTGTGTACTTCTGTCTCCAGGTTAGCAAAAAAACTAGGTTTCTTTCCCTGCCAAGATCAATTCCAAAGAGGTAGAAAAGGTGCATAATTTCCTTCATGATTTAATTATTTCTTGTCCTTTCCCTCAGAAAAGAGATCCTGACATCAATTATCCTAATGCAAGGTCATTAGTCGCTTCAGAGAAGTCAGTGCTAGTTTTCCAGGGAGCCATCAGAGGCAGGGAAGTGACACACAGAGAGTGCTTTCTCCTCACAAAGTGCATGAGCAGAGCACCCTGGATCCCCACAGCAATCAAGAGACTTTATTTCCCTTGGAAAATCCTGCCCATGACCAGCTTGCCCCTCACAGAGGGTTGAGGAACAAGACTCTGCTCCCTCACCCATGGCTTTTCTAACACACGAGGATCCCTCAGCAGCCTGCGCAAACCAGAAAAGGCCCTAGATCATGTCACAGTTTGAAAGAGCCTGGGGAGGCAGCAGGAAATTACACACACATTAGCTGAAGCTGATTTTATAACAAAACAAGCTATTTGAACAGCTTGATTAATGATGGCCAAGCAGGCTGCAGGAAAAGGAGCTCACGTCGCGCTCGCTGGCCGGAGTTCTCACGGGGGACACACAGAGGGGGAGAGCATTTCATGGTTTGTGAGAGACACACAGAACATGGCCCAAACTTCACTGGAGATTCAGTGCCTCAGATGCAGCAAATGGCTGGAACAGTGGGGACAAGAGAAAGATGATATTTCTCCATCAAGTGAAAGCTGGCTGTGGCACAGAAAAGGGAGTCACGCTAAGGCAGATAATCACTGGCACCAAAAAAAAGGCAGAGCTGCTGCTTGCAGTGGGGCTGCCATTTCATTAGTCTCACTGGAATGCCCTTCAAAGCAGCTGATAGCTGTTACTGCCAGACAGAGCTGTGGAAAAGGTCAATGTGTCAGCCCTTGATTATTTTAGTTCAGAAACACTCTATTATTTGTAAAGCATCTGTGACATATTCTTCCCTCTCACTCTCCTTCATGGACAGAAACAAATGGGAAAACCACTTCATTGCAAGGCATAGGTGGTAGTACAGAAAGGCAAAAACACAAGCCTGCAAAGAGGATAGACTGGGGAGGGAAAAATCACAGGCAAGAGAGGCACCAGTCTAACTGGCCTGATTATCAGTCAGAGAATGAATGGTAGATTGAAATAGTTGAAGAAAGTGGGACAAACTTACTTCCATATGATGGGTTAACTCCTGCTGCTCCTCACATGCATGTGTTTGCCACAAAACACTTGTTTCTGCCCTCTCCAGTTATATCCTCTGCTCCTGGTCTGAGTCTCAGGGGGTGATGGAGACTCCCTAACCCTGGGAAATCCCCAAACCAGGCATGGAGAGGTGGCAACCTGCCTGCTTTAAACCCTCTTCAGCAGGGGATTGGCTGCTCCTGTGGAGCAAGACAGCTGGGCACTGGTGTGTGATCCCCAGAATCTGCTACCACCCAGCTGGAGTGAAATCAAGGGTCAGAATGAGCTTTACATTGTTACTTTCTTGGTCCGTGCCTTACATCTGCATATCCAGTTATGACTGTATAAAACCACATTTTTTTAAACACAAAGTGAACATGCTCTTCCTCCAGTTCAGTTCTTTGCTGATACTGTGTGTTCCCTCCATTTTGAAACCACCAATAATGTATTTTGGCTTTCTGGTGGGAACCTGACTCAGCAGGCACAGACCAATTTTTCTTCTCTCGCTCTTAGTTCATCTTATTTCAGGCCTCATTAACTGGGATTTCTCCTTTTGTTTCAGAACCTCAGCCCAGACTTCACACTTCACTAGCTACTCTTGTCTTTCTAGCCTCAACCAATTCCCTGTCTATTAGGATATTTTTCAGTTTTTTGCACCATTTCATCCAAACAAGTACCCAAATAATTTGACAATTTCATCGCTGGCTTTCACAGAGGTCAAACTTACTCACCTATTACAAGCTGTTGTAACCTGAGAAACAGGATGACTTGACAGAACCTAACACAACCACTTCTCTTTAATACTTGCGATTTTTAATGACATCCAGACTCACCACTGCATCACTCAACAGCTTCCTTGGCTTTGGAATCAGCTCCTCTTGGAATAAAAGAAGTAACAACACGATCATTACAACTACAAACACCAAAAGAAGAATATAAACTGTAGTTCCTTTGAAGCACTGTAAAGTTTCGGGTTGCTTGTGTATTTGTACAATATAATTAGTAGCCTGTACACCCCTCATAATGTGTTGCTGTCAGGAAAAAAGACAAGAGTTACAAAAGAGCTGCACCACAGAAATAAATAAAGCAAAGGTTCACATTACTCCAGTGATCACAGCATGTTAAACAGATTTTTTCAGTTTACCAGACACATTTGGTCTGTCTTATAAATAAATCACTGAAATAACAAACAAGTGGCTTTTCTATTCCTAATAGGCTTTAAAAACTCGCCCTTTCTTTCTGAAACCAAGTGATCCCTAAATGATGCTAATGGCATCCTTTTATTGATCTCCTGTGTTCACTTACCCTGAATTTTTTTTCCTCACATTTCTTATTGCAGAAATAATTGCCATCTTATCCAGCATTAGAATTGCTATTTTGCTTAAGTTCTTTAAAATACCAGCAGCCCGTTCACAGCTTCTCATTTTTCTAAAAGTATTTGTCTTAACCCAGTGCCAGGCACCCTTGAAATGGTTTATTTTGCCACATAAGATGCACAAAAGAACTTTAGGAAACACCCACAGGTGTGTAGGGCTCGATTTAAAATCATATGAAACTGAGAGAATGACTTCATCATCCATCAAGTCACTACTCTCCACAAAACACCATCAGACTTGAATATCCACAAAAAATACAGCTATCAGAGCTCAGTGGACATCTTTCACTCAAATATTTTCTACCTGAACTGTTCAAATGTCACTGTCTCTAACCATTTTTCAGCTTTTTAAATTCAAAGCTAAGTTTCATTACCATTTTTTTCTTATTCTAGTATTTTTAATGCTTTGGTTTTGTTTCAGGGTTTGGTTGTTTTTTTTTTTTTTCCATTTTAGATGTAAAACTTTATATTTGTTCAGGTTGCCAAATTATTAAATTAATTGCCAGTAATAATAACAAATGGCTGGCCTAGACATGAAGTGAGCACAGGAACTATTTATTTACCAATTACAGGACTGCATTTCCTGGCTGACAAGACCAGTGCAGCAGACATCCTGCAAGGGAAGATAATTTTCACTTCCAAACCAGGGAAAAAATTATGATGAAAAATATTTTTCAATTTTTCAAATAATGTAAAATTACAGAAGTTTCAAGTAGATAGAAAGTATTCTGTTTCAGAACATTTTGAGTGTGAAAGCTGAATTCTTTCTCACTTCATTCAAAACCCTTTTCTTTGTTCCTACCACAGAGAAAAGCAGACCAAAACCTCAGATTCAAATGACTGCTAACTTATGCCAGAAATCTGATCCAAGCTTTGCAAAAGCTCTCTCTGCCATTCAGGGAGAGCCCCAATCTTAAATTCTGACACCCTCAATTTAGTGATATTTGTCACAAGCCAGGAAAGTCTCTGTAGGGATGGGAATCTTGTTTTTTCTGTCACCTCCATCACCTTTCTCCACTGGGGGCTCACATCTGCTGGGTCTGGCCCAAAGAAAGTGTCAGCCAAAAAGATGGTGTGGGCATATGAGGTGGGTAAAGATAAAATTCATCCCATGGGCAACCCACAGGTAATATTAAAATTGTCCATTTGGCATAAAACCTCAAGGGAAGGTGACCACTCAAGCTGTATTCACCAACTTCAACAGCTCCAGGAAAACAGCAGCTGAATGAGCAAATCAGGCCCAATGTGAACACGCTGAGGTGAGTTTCCTTTTGTAAGCTTTATAGTTTAAGAGGGAAGACAAAACAATTTGCATCTGTGCTTTCATTTGGGACCAGGCCAGTTTATACAGCAGAATTGGAGGCACATGTAATTCCCTGCTTTCTTTTCCATTTCTCCCCACTCCCTCCCCCAACCATAAGAGTTTTCAGGCTCTTCTTTTGTTCTACTGCAATAAAATCCCCAAACAATCACCAGGTTAAATGTGCTCCTTCTTTCTTTCATTAGTGTAGCAGCTGGTGCTTGCCTCTTAAAATTCCTTTACTGTCAGCTGACAAGTGCTGTCCCATTTGAAGAATTTCTAATGTGACTTTCAGTTCCAGCCCTTTGCTGCTCTCAACCTCACTTTAAAGTCTTGATGGGTACAGAAAAATGACAGAGATTCAAAGTGTTCTTGGATAATGTTCAGATCTGGAAGCGAACATCATTAGACTCTCTCTCTCCTCATGGGTGAAATGAAAATATGAATTTGGAAAAGGAAAAAAAAAAAACCAGAGAAAACCAACAAAGCAGATGCTTGTTGTTTCTCACAGAAATTTAGATGCTGACTCATCTCTCCTTTCCAGTAGAAACTCCATGTTGCTTAAAAAAACCTGCATGCAAACAAGCCCAAAACATCTGCATATTTATGTGGTATTTTTCAGATGCAGCAAAGGACTTGAATTCATGCACACTCCTCAACAGGCAAATAATAATACCTGACAAAAATTTTTATACCTCTTGGAAGACAGAGCTATTGTCATCTCCTAGTCAGAAGTGGCACTAGTTTAGAAATTTTCCAAACAGTTTATAGTTTGCTAGAAGGACTGATTGTTCAACATAGGTCACACTTCTTAACAGGATATCCAAAAGGAACACAAAATAAAGGCAAAAATAAAAAGCACTAAAAAAAGCTGTAAATCTATTAAATTGAGCCAAAGAACCTACAAGTAACTCTTGTCAGTTATTATAAATACAGCAGACATAGCTCATCTGAAAGAGTAAATGGTATATCTTCAACTTGACATCATTCTAAGGTTAGAAATGAGCCTCTGGTAAAATTACACAACAAATTTGAGCTTACCAGGTGCCAAAAAACTGAGGAGCACTTGGCTCCTTCCCTTCAGTGCTGCTCACCTGTCCTGCACAGCTGGAGCCAGTCAGGGATGAGGCTGGGCCACAGCCCCACTCCCAAACACCACAAACCCTGTGCCTACAATTCTCCTTTTTTTTTTTCTTTTAAATAAATGCTATGTCTACTATTTCTCTACAGGGGTCTTGCAGATGAAATAGTAAATATGCTAAAATAATCTCTTTTGTAGATTCCACTAACTCTGGAATGCATCTGTGTACTAACCTTAATTCACTCTCTAAACTTAAATATAATTAAATATACTTACATTTATAGAATATTGACAATATCACTAGCAACATACCAGAATAAGCCAAAGGCCAAACACCAGGATATGAACAAAATCAATAGCTATACAATTCCACCAACAGCTACACAACGTTAACAATATCCTTTTACACTTGTTAATAAAATAACAGTGAGATCAGTATAAAACAGATAAATTGCAAACACAACCTTTTGTCTACATAAAATATAAATACATTTATAAAACTAGGTATAATGTGGATAATATGTGAAGACAACCATCCAGTGATAAAAACAAGAGCAAATTCCAAGACAGAACATTGGCTTAGCTGCAAACAAAGCACAGCAAAATGGGAAACACCAGGAGAAGCTGACCTCAACTCACCGGGTTCATTGAGGCCTCTGTCATTTCCACAGCTGGGCTCCCTCATACCACTTCCACTTACCCAAACAAAGGAGGATTACTCACACACAGGATATGGAATCTCTCCATCCAGGCACTGTGCTCTGGATTTCTCCCTCTGGGAAACCTGCAGGTACCAGAGCTTGCACTCAGCAGAGTCCCCTGAGTGAGACTGAGGGCTCCATTGAAGGCTGCACTGAATATTGCTCTTTTCCACAGTGATCCTATCCAGGGAGCATCTCCTTCCCTGTGTGCATTGGGTATTTCAATGTCCCCTCCCCACACGTACTCTGAAGTTGGGAGCACTTGGGCCTTTCAAATATCCTGGTATACAACACAATTCAATATAAACACACGATGTGGAGCACAGTTTGGTTTGTTCAACCCATTTCAGCTCAGTATTGTTTCTGTCCATACCTTCTGATGACAAACAGGCCACCAGGCAAACTGGGGGCTTGTCCACTGCCCATTAAGACAGGTGATTGTTGGAGAGCCTTTCAAAATATAGAAATTCAGGCATTTGTATTCCACAGTATCACCTTGTTGATATTCTTGCAAGGGGAAGACAAGAAGCTCTCCACTTTGAATAGGTGGAGGTGTGCCACATCTCCCAGCTTGCCCTTTGCACATTGGCAGCTCTGTCCAGGTCCCATAGTCTTTCCCTAACTTCTTTCCAAACACAAAAACCAATACTCACATCAGTCCTAACATCCTATGACTTTGCCCATAGTAAAACACTTCAAAGGGAAAAGTCAGTAGTTTTAATGCCTTCTCTTTTCCACAAAGCTTTCCATGTGGATAAAACACTCTGTTCTTCACTTGATGAGTTACTTCCCACTGTGTCCCCAGCAGCTTCCCTGTATCCCAGGTGTCAAAATCACTCTGATCCCAACCAGGCAGCGTCTCCCTCTGCTCTTAATGCTGGGCTGGGCTCTGTCTGTACCTCACCCCATAGCCCAATCCCAAATCACTTCAGGGCTCCATCTCCACTTGTTCCTCACCCTAAATCCAAACCCAAATCACATCAGGGCTCTGTCTCTGGCTGTACCCTCACCCCACAGCCCAGTCCCGAATCACATCGAGATCACCAGAGCACAGCACCCAGGATGGAGACCAAAGGAACCTCTCCAACATCCCGACTCTTGCTCACTGGATTTCTGTCTGCAGCATACTCTAGACAGCTCAGAAGCCAAGTCAGAGCTTTCTTCAACTCTACCCTGCTGCAGGATACAGTGCTGCTGGAGTCAGCCTGTACTGATACACCCCCGTCTTGCCTTCCTAAGGACATAAATTCTGGGTATTCAGAAGTTCTCTGCAGAGTGTCTTTGTCCTGTCCAGGAGGAGACTTTTGGTAGGCACTTTATATTACTTCAGTCTTTTCACACAGTGTAATGGGACAAAACACTTCTCAGTTGGTCTTTAAAAGCTGCTTCAGAGTATATTCAGATGGGATAAAAAGCCAGAGGATCCAAAATCATTATTGACCATGGGTTAACCCCAAACCCACTGAGACACATTTAACAGCAGAATTCACTGACTTTGGTGAGCTTTGATTCAGGTTCCACACACCCCTTTAATGATCTGTTTCAAAGTATTACAGCTATTTCAGCAGATGCCCAGCATCTGTGGGCTTGATGGGGTGCTAATCCTATTACAAGGTGATGATTGGAAGCCTTATAGCTGATACTTCCAGATGGTTTCAGGATTCTGAGACCGCATATGCTCAAAGAGAGGAGGAGGAATATTTGGAGAGTAGTCTGGGGGTGAGAGTTTCAGAAGGTATTTGCAGAGTTTTGAGAGTTTCCGGCTAGCTGGGGACCACAAACCCTACATACATTGAACAGTAGATATTCACAGCACTCTTGGAAGCTTGGAAGACTTTACCCAGACCTGTTAATATTCCCACTGGAATGTGTCAGAGATCCCAACAACTCTTGGCATGGTATACTTGGCAATCAGCCACTCAGACTTCTTTGCTTCTAGGAAAGTATGGAGACCTTGTATTCATTTTTGCAGCCTTTCATCAGAGGGGAAGGTTCAGGTGACTTAATTCATTCCCCTCTGGCACGGGGAATGTGGGGATCTGTGGAGGCCACAGTAAGGATGTTGCTAATTTCCTGGTCCTGCTTAACTAGAATATGCTAATCATAATCCACACTGACTTCCAAAAATTGCACAACTTCAAAGCTCAAAGCCCTCACAAAATATTCCTAATAAAAGACAGGAACCACCGTTAATCACTGTTCCTGCAACTTATTGTGAAATTTCACAAGATTTGATAACTGTCAAGGCTCCAGCTGTTAAAGTTTGTGCAAGAATCTCAGTTTCAGGCTGGACTCGGTGCCTGCCTCCAGGAGCAAGGGAAAGGTGTGAACCAGAGGATCAGGAAATATTCCTGTTAGCAATGTTAGCAAATGTTAGCAAACATTTACAAACAGTGGCTCTTTACAGTGTGGATCACAGTAGGAAGTTTGTTTGCTTGCACGTGCTCAGTCTTTTGCAATGCTCAAACACACAAACTAGCAAAGTAAAACAAACACAGTATTTGAGCAAGTTATCAGTAGTGTTACTCTGTATCTATCACTCTCACAGCTCTTTCAACTTACCTGAATCAACAATGTTTCATAATTAAATGGTCAGTCAAATAATACATCCTTATCCAGCAGGAAAAATACCCACACTGGGAACATGGAAAAAGAACCATTTTCAATCAAGGAACTCCCACAATAACTCAGTAGGTTTCAGCTGAAGCTTGCTAGGAGCAGATGTAAAGGCTTTAAAATTGGATGTTTGAAAGTTGTGAAATGTTCAAATAAGTGAGAATCATTTTCCACCACAGGTGTCCTTTACTTAAAGAGAAATTTTACTGCTGTCCTTTCACTGAAGTATCACATATCAGCTCTGGTGGCTGAACCAATATCATTTTTCTAAGGATATCTCTGAAATATTTCTCCATTCCACATTTTTTGTAACCAAGATGCAGAAGGAACGTGTATGTTCTTGAATAAACAAAGCCTAGAAAAATCGTTTAAAATTACCTGTCTTCTGTTCTGCTCTTAGAAATGCTGCCATATATAGCAACTGGGAGAGACACCAGAAATACCATCCTCTCCAGGGTTTAGTGTGTTACAGAATTTTTGTACCACAGCTACAAAGTTACAGTCACCAAAATTACACCAGAAGCCACCTCTGATAATATTATCCTAGACATGCTGTATGGGAGCTGATATTTTTTAAAAGAAGTGAGTAGTGGATTCCTGGTGGGTACTATTGACCTTGGAGTCTTAGTAAAAAGCCTTAATTTTTTTTTTTCCCTGCTCAGAGTCCAGTGACATGAGTTGTTCTGTGTGCATCAGGGTTACCACACTGATTTTTGTTCTCTCAGATGAGAGCTCAGTTTTATAAGAATAGGTCTAAGCCTTGGGACTAAACACACTCATTCCAGACCCCTGGAAATATTTAATTTTGAGAAACACCATGGAATTCTAAAGGTGCCACTAATCCTGTTGCAGAATCAGTCCTATTGGGGATAGGCTGAAAGGAATGGCAAATTTTATCCTGCTGGATTTTCTCAAGAATCCCACTTTTTATAAGTCTTAAAACATGATGGTCTATAAACCAGCTCGTCATTACTGGTGCATTGTAAAACATTTTGAGTTCTACTTTTGCCAATAGGAGCCTTTTCAAGCTTCTGTTACTGCTCACTGCTTACCAGTTCTTCACAGATATCTCAGGGCATGGATTTTTCTGTTACCGTTGTGTTTTTTCCTCTTCTGTCATGCCAAATCTCAAAACACCCTCCAGATTCATCAATATTTTAAGTATCAAAGTACCTGGTAAAAACAGTTTCTGATTTAGCTGACAGATAAATTAATGGAAGGTTTCCTGGCAGTTTCAGCAGGAGTGAGATCAGACTTCTCTGATGCATGAGAAGCTGTCAACCTTTCAGGTAACATGTGGGCTCCATTTCTAATCAGATTTGTAGAACACAAAGAAGGGCAGAACATTTCTTCACAGATCTTGACTACTGATTTGGACACTAAGAGGACTGACTGTACACCATTCTTCCAATAATGCTGCAAAGGAAATGAAGTTTTATCCTTGATTTCCATCTCACCCAGTCTACTGAGGCTGAAATCCTCCTAGAAGTACATAGTTAAGAGGTAAAAAGACTGAAAGGGGATTTGCACTCAGCTTTTGGATTGCTGCTCCTCTGAGCAGTTTTAAAAACTTCTTAGGACGGGACTGGAAGTGCCAGTGATGTTATCAACAGCAAATATGATAAAACAATGAAAAAAGCCTGCTGGAGGCAAATCTAACAGGAAAACAGATGGGCAAACCAATGAAAGCCTCATACTTCTCTCCCCAGAGTGGTCTGAATCTGAATATCTAGATTTTAGTTGCAAACTGTCATCTGCTCTTTGCTGGAGATACACACTCATAGTATGAGAGACTGAAAGGATATTGGTATTCACCTGCAACACAGGTTAAATCCTGGATTTTCTCAGTATGTTTGGGGGGAAATATGTTGTAAGACCCTCTGCCTCCCAGACTTAGACTGTCATGATGGCCAACACACACTGAGAGAGGATTACATGCATCCTTCAGGCAAAGCAACAAGTTTCACTGCAGGAAAACTCTGCCTGCCTGCCTCAGGCAACATTGTCCTGGTTTGGAAAGAATGACGTTGAGATTCATGGCCAGAACAAATACACAAGGGAAAATTTTGCTCTGTTTTTAAGACATAACTATGTAGCTGCAAGTTTATAAAGACTATATATAGTATGTGGACAGATGGATGCATGCATTTATTGTGGTAAGTCATACCACTGGGCTATTCTCTATGGAGCAAAGTAGAGCCTGATCTGAAACTTTTAACTATTATAAAAGAAAAGCCATTTGTATTCCTTTTTGTCATATATTCATAAGAGATACCTCTCTGAGAGCATTTAGGTGCTCCAAAAGGTGTGTTCCTCTCAAAGGATCCCTCAAAATTTTGTCTCCATGGTGAACAAACACTCCTCTAGTAGTTGCCATTTTCTACCAAGTTCTTGATATAAGAAAACAGCACCTACTAGCCTAATTTGGTCTGTAAGCACAGTGAGAGGTTGCCACACCTATTCACAGAATTGGAGACTAAAGTGAACATTTATTTGTTTGCACACAGGCATTTTTATGTCCCTGTACCTCGAGCTCAAGGGCTCCAGGAGATTTGCCAGTTACAATGCAGGATTCTAGTCCTGAGGAAAAAAAATCTCTGCTCTTTCAAAGCATTGCCTGTGTTCCTGTAAACATATGACCAAGCACAGCCTTTATTATGCTGGTGCAGTCCCTGAAGCAGTGAGGTTCTGCAAACAGCTCATACAAAGCATCCCTGAGATGTTCTCAGACAGAACAAACCCCACTGTTGTATAATTGAACAGTTGGTCCGAATCTTTCTCAGTAGACCAAGTAATTTCAAATGTTCAAATAACTTTGCAAATACAAGTTTTGCAGAAATGTTATTTTAATTTCCCATAGGCACTTAAAATTAATTTGCATGTACTTCTGGAAAACAAAATCCAATTGCTGCTTGGAAATCACAGGAAGCACTGAGGGCTGGAACAGAGCAGTACAAGCAGTGACTGAATTTACAATATATTTTCCAGGACTGTGTGTTCTTGCAAGGCAGTTAGAAACAAACATGAAGCTTAGGTGTTAGTTAAGCTTCTTCAAATTCTGAAAGCAGAACTTAGTGAAAGGAAACAGAGACTTCAGTAGCAGGGAGTACATTTGACCAAAATATGCAGCTCCAGGTTGGATGTTAAGTTTTTAAAAAACTTCTGGCAGGGATCTTGAGTTGTATTTTGTGACAGTACCCAGTACAGGAAAATCACATTCCTAACTGGGAACATAATATGACATTTATTGCAATAGGGTAGAACCTAATGGAATTCTTTATCAGACAGTACTTAGATTGAAAATATAGATCTTACTATATATGCTGTCATCATTTCTAGAATAACTTATGAGCTACTGAACTTCTGCACACAAATTTAGGGTTTCTGGGACCAGTCTCCTAAGAAAGTAATTCCCAAGAACCAGATGCAGTGGCTACAGAGTGTGACTTCACTAAGCATGGGATGCATAACTGTGGTAACAGTTTTCCAGACAGCCTCCTCATAAGCAGTCTTATTTCAGCTTTATATTTTGATTCAAACAAAGCAAAAGCAACACCTCACTCACACAAAGAAAAAAAGAGATGTTTCACCCAAGAAAGAGGTGCTTCCATGACTCTCAGCACAAAATTCTCCTCTAAGTCTATGGTAACATTCAATTTTTTATAACCACCCTCATTGCAGTAACATATAGATCCCACACTCCATTTTTTTCCTATGAGCAGGATTCAATCAGTTTTCCAGAATCAGTTTTCCAGACCAAATAGTCATCATTATGAGCTTAAAATTTCCTTCCCACAAATATTCTCTTTAGCTGCTTTCAGTGACCATTGCAGTCAATCCCTATAATTCCACTTAAAATGTTAGTAGGGGAAATTTAATGAATATATGGCTTTATTCACTCCACACAAACCTCAGATAGAGCTGGAGTTAATTTTTAGCTGTAGAAGTCTAGTCTAGTAACTTTCTTTGCCAGCTATGAGAACATGAACTTCATAAAATCAGGCATACAACAGTTGTTACTCAAAAGTCAATTTTAACAACAGTTACCACAACACAGGGTCCATGAAAAACAGGGCTTTTGGATTTATGTGACATGGAGAAATGCATGTAAGGATAGAATTTTAAAGTTCAAACTTCAAACAATGCCTTTATCCAAACCCGTATTTGTGCCCCTGGAAAAACACCTGCATGTTCTTTCTTCAAAGTATAAATCTGAGTTTTGCATAAAATAGCTAAATTTCACAAATAATCACTCTCCAAAGTGTTATTTCAGATGTTTTAAGAGTTCCCCCATGAAATCAGATGTGAAATGTGTGATACCTAACAAATGAAAGCTACAGCCAACTCTTCTCTTTTTAACTGAAGCAAGTAAAGCAACATCTTGAAAATAGAAAGACTTGTTACAAAGGAGTTTCCTACAACCCACAAGCCTAAACATGGTAGGTAAATGCTACATGGAATTTACTCCAGTGCATTGGCCATCTGCTTTATAGCAAAACAAGCTTAAAGGTTGTCATTTGGTAGAGGTCTAGACAAGAAATTAGTGGGATTTTAGAACAGCAAGCCAGGACAGTTACATCTGAAGAGATGATTAAACCTCACCTGGTTTATATAAAATCTTAGGTGTCCAGAGTGCTGCTAGGAACTGGGGCAAAGAAGAGGTTCTTATCACAAATGCTCTTTCACTGCACATCATGGATTCTAAACTGCACTGTCCACCAGGGATAAAAGCTATCCAAATTGGAACTGAGGAGTAATTTGATAGTTGATCTGAAATTTTAAAGAAAACTCTGAATAAATACTTGGCATCAAATCTGGTCCAGAAGTACAGCCTTTGTGTATTCTCCTAATCCTAGTAAATTTTCTTTTTTTCCCAGACAAATTGGCTGTTGCCTTCTGGCCAGTACAAATTCCTCTGAGGTTGAATCAATATGTTATGTCACACAACCTCATAAGATTATGTTTCCTGGCCTCTTTGCCATTTCAAAGTACAAAACTGAGATTTTTCCTAAATTGTTACACAAATTATTGATTTTAAAAGGTGGATTCAATGTTTTGCTTGAAGACAGATCTCTCTCGGGCCACTCTTTGAGATGATGGCAATAATTAATTTCTGATAGAATTCACTTTAGCCTAAGCTGGAGTCTCAGCTGAGAAAATCCAGATCTCCTTTTGCCTTGCTCCTACACCTCTTCCCTATAAACAAGCCACTCAGCAAGCAAACTCTGCAATAAGAGCTGGGAAACACATTGTCAAGAGGGTTTGGGAGCACCTGGAAGACTCTACACCACTTCTCTGACATTTTCAGAAATACTAAATACACCAAAAGAACAGGTGGTGCCAAACAAGAGAGTGTTAATGAAAAGGTTTTGACAGCATTTGTACCTCACCTGTGTCCTTAATCAATTCAAAAATTAACAGAAATTAAGAGTATGCAGTACATTAGGTATTTAAACAGTATAAATTAACAGAATGTGTGTGCTGAGCTGGAGAGGGGGCACAGGCTGAAAACCAGCACCTGTTTAGAACCAAAATATCATTATGAATTTTGTGCCTGGGTCCTAAACAGGCCAGTTATTCTAATGGAAAGGTCTTCTACAGTATCAGGAAAGCGAATTGAAAGGATAGGTTATTCTGGAGAGCAAAGAGGTGGGCACTGATGCAGCTGTAAACAGCTAACCACAAAAATGATAGCAATAAATCCTCAATTTATGATATGGACACCGAGGAGTTCCCATCATAGCCTACCCTGAGGGACAAGTTTTGGGATGCCAAGCAGTATACATAAAAAGATTGGTTGTCTTGATCTTCCAGGTAGACTCCTGAGCACTTCCAGAGAGTAACTAGTCCATTCAGGCTGAAAAATCACAGTAAGGGAAAAAAATCATCTTGAAAATCCTCATAAATTGTATTTAATTGTATTTAATAGCAAAAAAAAACACCAGTAAAATTAGACTGTATTGAATTTTATTGGACAGAAGGACAAGTATTTATACTATCTTCATTTCATTATTAATTAAAAATTAAACTGTGATAGGAGCAAATTATATCAACATATATATTCTATAATCTTTATTCAGATCACCTTACATGCTTCCATTCTGCTGGTTCTGATTCTATAGATAATCACTCCCTTTTTTCATTTTAAACACTCAGCAGCTGATAAAAATGACAGCAGGTTCTGCACTACAGATGTCTCACTCTCCACAATTAACTTCACCAAATCTTCTCTTTTCATCCCATTTCATCCTCTCAGATGTAAATTAGGAAAGCATTCACATCTGTGCCAGGATATTTACCCAGGCCTAAACATTCTTTGTCTGACCACAGACATCAGACTTTGTATTACTTAAACCTGAGTACTGTAAAAGTAGCTTAATCACAAAGCTGAGAAGCAGATAAAATGGCACTGAGGGCCAAAAAGCACTGAATTCACTCATAAGAGGGGAAGGAGAGATGGGCAGAAAAAAATTCTGCAGCAGAACAAAAAGCTGAAATCAAACTGCGCAGGTTAAGAACTACAGCAAAAAGCTTCCTTAAAAAAAGGACATTTTCCCACTTGGGACAGTAACACTGGTGATATTCACAAAGTGCTCTGAGGTCAGTAGAGGAATACTGACAATTAATTACAGTTATTATTGCAGCATGACAGCTGGAATTTCTAGTATCCAATATCAGATGCATTTTTAAGAAACTGACCATGGAATAACATGCAAAATAATTACTGAGCTACATCTCAGGAATCTGTTGGGCTCCTAAATATAGGTCTTTAGTTGCTATTCTCAGCATGTAAATACCCTCCCTAGGACATTCTTGAGCTCCCTTATCAAACCCCATCTTTTCATACATCCAGAAACTTCACCTCTTCTCTCTCATGCTGTAGTATCAATTATTATACTTGTTATGACTTTATTTCCATCCTCAATCTTTCTGCTATATGCATGGCAACTTAGTAATGATCAAGAGGATCTCAAGGCATTTGAGACTGAACCAGAGACTGATGTGTAGAATTTGTATGAATTCCAGTCTCTAAAAACCAAGTTAAGCACAGGTTTCTGGACAACTAAATCCTCTTTGCTATTCTGAAGAATTTTGTCCTCACAGCCAAAAGCAGCTGTATCTACCACAACAAAATTCATTTCGGTATTAAATTTGCCTTGATATAACCTCAAACTGCTAGGTTCAGCAAATAAGAATCAAAAACCTTCCTGAAAATGGGAGCTGTGCACTTTTGTGGAGCCTCTGCTTATAAGATGTTTGCCAGTAAAGTTGCTACTCTTAAAGAAAAAAGGTGAGTGTGACAGGAAATAACAGATCATCACTCCATTTTCCAGGACTCACAGCTAAATAGTTCCTGTTGGATCAGCTCAGGATATTTTCAGTGCTACAAGCGAGAAGAAATTCATTTTGATACCCAAACTTTTATAATTGTAAAAGGCATACAAAAACCATGACACATACTTGACCTACAGGTACCAGTTAGGAAATTTTGCATATACACAAAGCCTCACATAGCAAGCTACTAGAAGAACTGAAAAATTGACAGGAGGAAATGTGTGACTTCCACATGTTGCAGGAGGCAAGGCTATTTTGGTTAATTCTTCCAATTTTTGAAGAAAGAATTCAAGATTTGAACATTAGTTGAGACCACAGATCAAAAGGAGGTGATACCACCGCATTTCCTCTGAAAATGTTCTTCAAGCACATTTTGCAGAAAGGCAAACCTTACAATTTTTCACATGGAATTTATGATATTTTATTCCTTACCACTCATTTGTCCTTCTTTTTAAAAGGAAAGGCTGAAGAAAGCAAAAGTCTGAAATAGAAATCAGTAGGGAACGAGAAAATGAAAAAAATCCCTTTTTCTTTTGGCAATTTTTCCTTGAAAAAAGAAATAGAAAAGGAGATTTCCTCTCTCCCATCTCACCCTTCAAAATCGTTTTTGAAAGGTGCTTAGGAGTGACACAAAATGTTTGTTTTGATGTGTTTCAATATTTCTGATGGGAAAAAAAACACAATCTTTTTCTCTGATAGATGCTCTGGGCTGCCATTTAAGAGTAAATGGTTTTCACATCAGCTATACTTGCCTGTGATTTCATTATAACCTTCAGTTCCTCAGGTGTTTTAGACCTACAGTATAAAAAAGTTCTTTATCTACCTAAACTTCTGATGTGCCATTTTCAGGATGAATGTTACCCACACAGGTTGCAGTAAGAGGAACTCTTCTTCCTCAGTGTGTGAAACCTCAATGGGTTTCACCACAGCTTTCAGCTCATCGCATTCAATTCATGATCAAAAAATAAAACATTTTTAGCAACACCAGAGAGCCATAGGATGAAAGAGCCTGATTGACAGCTCTGGTGATCTGTGTGCTTTACCATTCTCAGGACAGAAAGTCTGGAAGAGCTTGTCTAATATTAGGAAATGGCTGTAACTAATAGCTTGGCTGTAACTCACCATGTGGACTTTCTTATTGCACAGCAAACCTGCCTCCACACTTTTTATTTAAATCTATATCCAAAACTAGCACGAGATTAAATGTAAGCCAAGCATCTATGTGAAATTTATTACAAAATAATGGTTCTGAACTGTGATCATACCTTGACTGATTTTTAAAATCTTTTCCTCCAAGGACAAGTCCTAACATGAGATCCATCCCTGTATTTTCCAGCTGAGACCAAGCCAAGCCAGCTGCAGACCCAAAAAAGGGAATTGTGCCTCAAAAACCCTTTAGGATCCTCTGCTAAAAATGCCAGTGATTGACCTGGCTCTGCTGCCCCTCTCTCCCCAGATCCTGATTGTCACAGTTGAGATGGAGACAATACAAAGCAACATTCCATTTTCAGAAGGCTTCAAACTGTTTTTATTACAGCATGCATAGTTTTTATACATTCTTACAAATCTCATAAGTGTACAATTTACCCGTTGGTCAGGAAAGCCAAAGTGCTCTTTGGAATAGGCAGCTGCAGGTTTCTCTTATTTATCCTTCTTTCTTTCTTGGTTTCTGTGTCAATGACCTTGGTAGAAAATTCTTTAAGGGGTAAACGTGGATCCTCCTATCAAATTTCTCTCTGGATCACTGAATTCCCTGTAAAAGCTCTTCCACACCTGATGAATTGCACATCCCTGAGCAGCCTGTGTGCCCTGAAGCCTGGTGCAGGGTACCAAGGGTCCCTATTCCACCCAAACCTCGCTCTCAGGTGGTGGCACACAGACAAAACCCTGGCTGTGCTTTCTGGCATGCATCAGTCTGCAGATTTGAGCCCACAGAAATATCTTTTTGGCACAAATCGCTCCATAGGAGCCACAGTTTTTCCAGTGCAGTTTTTGGGGCTGGAATGGCAAAGTTATGATCAAGGAGATGCTTTGTAGTGCAAACTGTGCAAGCTCCTAAATCCTAATCCAAGCCAAGGGAAACTCAGGGCAGCATTCTGGGCTTTTTTGTAAAACAGACAAGTGGGACCACAGCATTTTTCTTGAGTACAGCTCTATGGGTGTGTGAGAAAAGGTGTTGTTTTAAAACTCAAGTGTTCCAGATAACTCACCACTCTTGGCAATATTCATTGGTATAACTACTTATGCTTAAGAAATAATTTTGATGCAATGCCTCATTATCCATGTACATCTCTTTTCCTGGCAGCATTTTAGAAAAAAAAAGGAATTAAAAAAAATAATAATAAAAAGACAAACAAACCAAACTCAACTCCTAACAAAAACCTCTGATAACTTCAGTGACACAGTATGTTCTCAGAAATAATTCTCTCTTCATACAGCAGTCCAACGACTATGCACAAAGACCTGGCATCTCTATTTTCTCCTTTTTAAGTCACACTGACCACAAGGCACTAATATTTTCAGCTGTAATTAGAAGAAATGCTGTTATCCAATAGCCATGACACCTCACAGGACTTCAGGAAACTCATCTGTTCTCTGCTTCATAAACTGCCAGAACTTTTCACAACATAAGATCAACGAGCAGCACAGAAAAAGTTCATCCAAGAACTTGTCCTTGATGTGTATTTGATGCTCTTTATTGGGTACTATTTTTTCATGGCCTACTGTAAATTTTTTATTTCTTAACAAATCCAATTTTTACAATAGAAATAATGTTTTAACTTCTAAATGCACATAAGCACACATGGTTATTATATATATAAATTTTAAAAATAAAAACATCTTGATCACAATGAAGAAAATTTACTCTCAGAGTGCAGTGAGGTGCTTCTTGCATATTAAAACAACTGTCTTGACAACATTAAAGAAAACATTTAGTTCTCATGCTACCTTAAAATGAACCCTATCTAATGGAAATCTGGGTCATTGCAGCTCATGAGCCAAACTCACTCTTCCAAATACGATTCAAACCAAGTAACCTTCATATCTTATTCACAACAGCTCATTTGTCTTCACTGAGTTATATTTCAAAGTTTTGCAACCACAATACTAATAATAACAACAGCAAAAACCAAATAAACTATGATTAATTAACAAAATACTGACCCAGGAAGCAACCAAAACCATTGTAGACGGGTATATCATAACAACAGAGCTTAATAAGGGCATTCAAATCATTATTTAAGGTTATTTATTTTTCAGGAACCATAATTATTTTAATTCTTTCACTGTACTACAGAGCATGAATCATGGCTGAGATCTTCTCATCTCGAAGCTTTTAACCCCAGTGTCTTGTCCAGGCAGTGGTAACTTACATGCAATGGGAATATGTTAGAAGAAACACAACACACTTGATCTTCCCAGCTTGGAAAAGAGTTTTTATCACTCAGGTCCATCTTTTCCTTCAATCCATCCACTTAAAGTGCTGCTGCAGCTAAATATGTGATTTTTGTTTCTGTGTTCCACTGTTCAAATTCAGCTGAGAGAAAGGTACCCTTAACTCTTCTGTACCCTTAACTCTTAGCATAATTTAGGAGTGTCAGGGTTTTGGCTTCTCTGCTGAGCTTAGATGCTTTGTGCAGATTCTTAGTGTTAACCACTAATTATTCAGTCCATTCTCGTAGTATTTTTCCTTTCTCTTCCTCCATTCTCCATAAAGAAATATAAACAAAAACTCAGGGAAGCTATCCACTCAGATGTACAGGTATTTTTTCACTGGCTTCACAAAGATAAGAACCAATGCAAATTTTCTTCCTTCCTCCACTGAGCATCTCAGTTTTCTTTCATTTTTTGATCAGCAGCAAAATAGTTAAGGTTGGCCTTTAAAAATATATTTGCATTTATTCCAGATGACGTTTTCTTCATTTCCATGCCAACTGACTCTCACTACCTTCATTTGCATGCAGATGTGAACACTTTTGTAATTTTTTTCAAAGTTTTTCTTCTGACAAAATTGCTAGAGACTTTCAGCTAGGGAGGCAGGGGAAGAAAAGACAAAAGGAGAATATAGAAGGCAAAACAGAAATTCATGTAAGAAATCAAACTTCAGTAATCTTAGATATTTTTCATTTTCAAAGGCTAATGTCAGATATCACTTAGATCTCATTCACTTCCTTTTTTCCCTCTAAATAAACTTGCAGACAATAGATGACTGTGGCGTGGCCTGCCATATCCATCATCCTTAGGACTGTGTCAGGAACAGACCTGGAGACCACATCCTGAGTTCCTGCCTTCCCAGTTCTGGGAAAATTCCCACCACAAATTAGATTCTGCATCCTCAGTTCAGGTTGCACTCATCTGTTTCCAACACAAAAGGTTCTGTTTCCTTGGCAGTCTATTTCCTCTTTATCCAAAGCCATAATCTTCAGGTATATGAACTCCCAGTCATTTCCTAAGTGACAGCATGCCATGGCAAAAACATGGGCTTATAAATTTCACTGGAGAAACAAACAGAAGAAAAGAACCTAGTCAGGGGAAGGAGGAGATGACAGTTCTGGAAATATTCTGTGTGAAAATTCTACCTATTAATTCATATTTTAACAAACTTGGAGTTTGGATTTGAATTGTAAGGCTTAGTGCTATGCCTAAAGGAGAAAAGGGAGAAGTACTGGGAAAAAAATAAGGAATATTGTAGATCAGCACTATGTCTGTGTCATCACTCCACTGTGAAAATTTTTCTTGAAGTCAAGCAATTAGCCTCTGTCATCCTCTAAAGGTGACATGAAAACAGCCTGTATTGGCTTCCTACCAGGCACAGCAAACGGGCTTTGGAGGTTTTTTAAATTATTTTTTTAAATCATCAGCAGATGTTCCAGAGCAAGGGAGAATAATCCACCCACTATGAGTTCATTCAGTCATCTCCTGAAGCCTTGATGCTTCAGGTTTTAGCTTTTATATTTTTCACATTCTGTGCTGCTTTAGCGTGTGGGTCTGGGCTTCATATCAGGGGATGGTGAGCTCTGCACAGAGCAGGGAGACAAAACAATTCCTTCTCCAGCTGGGGACCAAGGACAAATGATCCAAACCTCAGGCCCAGCAGCACAAACAACGTGGGCTGGAGAGAGAAAAACAAGCAGGGTGGGACTGCCTGGGCTAAAGCTGGAATGGGACAATGAACTCCAAGGTGCCAATGGAGCAGAGCTGATCCCAGTGAGAGCCCCCGGGAGCGCTCGTGCATTTTGGGACCATTTTGGTTCATCTTGGGTGCAGCCCTGGCTGGGCTCTTGTGCTGCCCAAGGTGGATCCATGGAGGAGATCCTTTTAATAAATCCCTCTTTTATTCTGTAACTCTGTCCAGCCTCTATTCTAGGGCAGCCTTCACAAGGCATCAGCCTCCCTGATCAGCTCTATCTCTGAAGCCTGAGACACTAAATTGTCACTGCTCTCTGGGAAATTTCCTTATTCCTAAAACAGGGAGTCATTCAACAGTTGTTTCCAGCAGGATCTGAAAGGGTGCCACCAGAAACACTGAGGTCATCTTTGAGTGCTCACTAATGAAACACAGAGAAAAGTAGAGATATTTGCAGCAGAAAGTTTCATATTTCTTGACATCTCAGTGCTTACACAGCCCTCACAGTCTTCATATAAAAACCCCAAAATCATTAATGGATTAATGGATTTTACCCCCATATGGCCCTTCCTAACAGGGTTCCCTACATTTTGCAAATGGAGAAACCAAACTAAGAAGCTTAAAAAAAAATAAAAGCTTCTTGAAAGCTACAGAAAGGATATGATGATGGATTAAAATGTGATTACAAATCTCTGGAGTGTTTAAAGTTTTATGAAAACATTTTAAAAAGGCTAGAAAATATTTTTTCTTAAAATATCAAACTTCTACAATGGAAAAAAAAGGGTTTTTTAATATGTCTGCAACTTCTGTGCATATTGATAGCCTTTTTTTCATGTAAAGCTCCATATATTAATTTAAATGATTCTGTGTCTTATGCTTGCCACAGTGTCTCACCCAGGACGAGGTAACCATGACAAGCTGTTGAACTGGAGAGAATATCTGATATTGATGTGCTTTGCTGCTGATCTTGCTTATTACAAGATCACAAACAGCTCCAGCCCTGCTGGGGTTCCTCTGGTGAGTCACTACAGAACACAAAGAAAGACAGGCTTTGCCCAGGGAACTCACAGGCAAAATGTAGAGAATAAATGTCACCCTTGCCTTCAGGCCATGGAATATATTCACTATTTCAAACTCTCTGCTGTGTTTCTGCAGCCTTATCATAGCCTCAAAGTTTACCTTCCTGTTTCTGAAGATACAAAGTCCTGCAAAGCTTTAAAATCACTGTCAGGTTTTTTAAGAAACTTCTAGCAAAATTTAAAAACAGATAAGAAAAAGCAACAGCAGGTGTCTTATTCATGATGTACAACTTGTTCCTTTGTTGAGACAAAAAGTATCTGAGATTCTCCTCACCTACCCATCGCTAACACATTACAGTCCTCGGGTCTGACATTCATCTTGGCCAGGTAAGCCATCTAAAAATGTTCCCTGCAGGGAGAACAAGAAAAACCAAACCCAAAACGAACCAAACAAAAGAGCACAAAAAGAGCAACAACAAAAAAACAGGAAAAATTCCCAAAAAACAGCAAGAAGATGAAATTCTTCATCTTCATAATAAAGATGAAATTCTTCCTGTTGTAAAACACTATTTCAAAGCAGAAAGGAAGGATCAGAGGGCTGGACCACCAGTCCTGTGAAGATGGTGAGAGCTGGGGCTGTTCAGCCTGGAGAAGAGAAGGCTCTGGGGAGACCTTGGAGCACCTTTCAGTGCCTAAAGGAGTCCTCCAGGAGAGCTGGAGAGGGACTTTTCCAAAGGGAGTGTAGCAATATGATATGGAGGAACGGTTTTAAATTGAAAAGGCAACAATTTAGATCAGATACTAGAAAGAACTCCTTCCCTGTGAGGGTGCTGAGGCCCTGGCACAGGGTGCCCAGAGAAGCTGTGGTTGCCCTGGGATCCCTGGAAGTGTCCAAGGACAGGTTGGATGGGGCTCTGAGCACCCTGGAACAGTGAAAGTTGTCCCTGCACATAGCAGGGGGATGGAATTGGATGATGCTCAAGATACCTTTCAACTCAAACCATTCTGTGTCTCTTCATCCAGGCATTTCTTCCTGTGACACCTTGACAGCAGACTGATGACTAATTAAGATTGTAGCCTTTAGGCAGCTAATCTAAGGTTTCATCAACCCTTTCCCAATAAATTACAGGGATCTTGCATATTCTAATCTGGTGAATGTTTCTGACTTCTTTCTGGTTCCAGCAGTTGTGCTTTTCAACCACAGATAGAGGAGTTAAAAAAAAAAAAAAACAACAAAAAAAACCCAACAAACCAAAAGTAGAGGACTGGAATTATTTGATATACAGCTTATCATGAAATATTTCTGGATCTATAATTTGTATTTTTTTTTAAATGCATTACCCAAATTCAAAGTTACAGAGTGATTGCCATAACCAATAGCACGTACAACAGAGCCACCAGGCAAATCTTTAAGCTCTGCTTGAGGAATTGAGAATAAACACCGTTTAAACTTAGAAATCCAAAGCGACTCAGTCTTGTCCCTTTTTTTTTTTAGCAAGAGGGAATATTCCTCTGAGTTTACTGGAGAACTGCTGCCCTTGGGCTTTGACACGCACAAGAACAGGCTGCTGCTATAGGGCAGCCTGTCTAATTTTGGGTTTCCTACCGACCAGCCGCGGGTTTCAGCAGGCAGAGATGCGGGTGGGCAGGCAAACAGAGCATCCTCACCTGGGGAAGGGCGGGATGAAGCAGCTGCAGCCGGTCGGTCCCTCGGAGCCGGAGCCAGGCGGGACCCAGAGCGGAGCGCTCCGGGAGCGGCGCGTCCCGGCTGCCCTCTCGTGGGGCCGCCCGCGTGGAACAGCGCACCCGGACCCGCCCGGCAGCCCTTGGGGGTGAAAACCCCGCTGAAACTGCAAGCAGAGCACCAGGAATTTGTTCCCTGTTTGTCCTAAAGGTGTGTACAAATAGCGCTCAAAAAAGCGATTTGTTTACCCCGCCCGCCGGAGCTCGCAGTGAGCGATGTTACAGCGCCAGAGTGGCTCCACTAAAATTAAACGCAGAACTTGGTTTGGTAGCAGTCTCAGCAGGTAGAAAGCTCATCTGTCTTCCCAGCACTACGATGCAAACTGTGTATGCATCGTATCATAAAGCAAATCACCTTGCAAACAGCCAGGATCTTAGATGTGCACTCACCAAGCACACCCACGTGCCTACGGGAAAAATTGAGTTTTCTTCCCTCAGCAACAGGGATAAGGACAGGTGTGCTGCAAGGATGCAGTGTCCCTGTAGGAACATATCTCTGCAACAAACCTAACCCTGGACAGGCTAAATCCCAGAGACCATGCCTTCAAATTTCCCTTGGAATCAAAAGATATGTTCCAGCCCTTCAGCACCGAGGATGTGGAGGGGAAATTGAGCTTTCCAAAATAAGAAATGAGGACGTGGTGACTATTAGTCATGACTGCCAGTCACAGAGCTTGAAGCCCAATGCTTCAGGGGACATGATCAGAATGCTTCTATCTTAATCAATCTATTGTTTCTCAAAAACTCAGTGTCTTAACTCACATGTGATCCAAAGCCACCCTGTTTGTGTCCATAGGAACACTTGTTAAGGCACAGAATTGCTTGATTCACCAAAGCAAATCAGATGAATTAGAGCAGAAAAGCCCTTCTGAACAAGCTGGAGGCTCAACAAGAGTACATGGTTTGCAAATACTGTGCTGGCTTTCTGCTGTTCCTTTAGAGAGCATGATGCTTTCACTTGATTTAATTAATTCCTCACAAAATCACTTGCACCGAACCCAGCAAGAAGGGGAACAGGGCCAGCAAACCTCAAGCCCCTCCCATCACATGTTATAGTGCTGCAAAGACCACCCTGAAAAAAATTTTCAGGGCATCAGGGAAGCAGTTTGACCCTGGCTTGCTCACAAAAGGTAAATCTGGATTATGAGTCTACCCATATCCATGTAACTGTGTGAACAGATTGGGAATGACAGCCCCATCTCTTGGAATCTCTCACACCCTAACACTTCTCAATTAAAAGCTGCCCAGTACCAAACTGTCACATGATATTTGGTGGAAATTTTCCTGTACACTTTCTGCTGTGAAGCTGTGAGGAAGGGGGGAAAAAAAAAATGGAACTATCCTTCTGCAGCAGCATTCCAAGGGTGTTGAGGATGCTGAAGAACCACTGCAGGGCTGATTTTCCACCAGGTTATCTCAGATACTTTCCCAGCTATCGACTCACCCTCTGCACATTTTTAGTGATGTGCTGCCAACAGTGCATGTCTATATTATACATAACATTTCAACCCTCCCAAGCCTATACGCTCATTAATCAAATGGTGCTTTGGTTCCCAGCACCAAAGAAGCAGCAATATCTGCCCTGGAAGCTGTAGACTGTTCCCCCTTTGTGCCCTAGTCATTATGCTTTCACTTTTCTCTTTGGAATCACAGTAAAATAGATCTGTTCAAACCTTTCACCCTTCCTGTACAAACCTTCATATGATTTTTCTGGCATCACAGTTGTGGGAGCAAGAGTCCTTCCACAACTCTGCCTTAATTCACCTAGTGCTTATTAAAAATCACGTTCTTGTGAGATATAAATAACATCTTGCCCCAGCAAAATTATGTTTGACAAGAGAAAATTATGTAATTAGGATTAGGTCTGCATGTGGCTTGGTCCAAGAGCGGCCTCAGGAGAATTGACTTTGATTCTCTGACACATCCCTGGAGGGGAATAACTACAATGAGCAGGGTCTGCCCAGGGTTTCTGGCAGCCTGAGGAAAGGGGATGGAAGGGGTTTGCAGTGGGTTAGGATTTGCCTTCTGTCACCACTGCAATCTGCCTCTGGCTAGACAAACGCTAGGAAAAGGTTTTTATGGAGCGGGCTGACTTCAGGGAGGTCGAGTTGGCTGTCAGGAAGCATGAGGCAGCATTGCAGAGTACACTCCTGATATTTTGTGTTGCTCATTCAACAGCAAGTGACATCTGTTCCTGCCATTATGGGGCTAATTCACAGATCCAGTGTGCTCTCTAATTGTAAAATTAGCTTTAATGAGTTAGAGCCCCTGTGTGTGCACACTATTGGGTACAAAGGAGAGGTTTTTCTAATCCCTCCACAAATGAGCGATATTGTAGAAATTAAGTGAGGTTATTAGTGCCTGCATAAGCATGGACTGTGTACTGAGATAACATTAAATCCTTGATGTGCCCAGTTACCAATCTGATCTCCTTATGTCCCTGTTTTACAAGAATTACATTTGGTGAGTGCATCCCTTCTGTTTCCTCCATGCTCCAATTGCATGATGCTGGGGCAGATGTTTAAGAAGCTGGGAGGACGGCTATTGTGTTTATTAGGACTTTTTATTTAGATCAAGTCTCAAATTGTGGGGGAATAGGACATTAGGCAGCTTATTTATTCATTCTGGTGAACATTTAATGACTTATGGTCATAGAGGTGGCAGCCACTTCAAAAATCAGAGTTCCACTATTGTTATCCCTTATTTACCCATTTCTCAATACACCAGTGAAAGTCTTGTAATGTTTTTGGTTTGGTTTTTTTCCCCTCAGAATCACAGTTCCTGAAAACAAGTAATTACTTAATGGTGTTGTATTTGTTTAGTGCAAGGTTAGGCTTTAAACCTTTGTTCTTGTACACGGGGATTGAAAAATGAGACTTGAGGGAATTTTAAAGGCTGTATAAAAATACCCTCAGAATTCAAATTAAAAGAGGCAAAAGCATTTATTATTATTATTGTGGTTTTGGTTTTTTAAGCCTTAAAGCTGAGCATAAAAGCACCTCTGCAAAAAGAAATAAAGGGCTACAAAGTACAGACAATAACAGGAGGCTCAAGAATAAGATTTTCATTGCACATAACATCAAATTATTAATAGTTATCAATTATGGACTGTGTAGAAATGATTTCCAAAGGAAACTATGTTTCTCACAACTCCATTTTGCACACAAAGCCCCCCCAACCCCTCCCAGGTTGTAACTGCAAACTTGGTGCTCTTGCACTTCCCCCCACAGGAGGAATAATTTCCATAAGTATTATCCATAATTTTCTGTGGGGTATTTTTTGCCCCTGAAGGCATCCCAGCTACTACAGCTCCCAGATTGCTATCCTGCCATCTCCAACAAGAGATACTAATGGATGAAGCAGGCTGATTAATGGAGCCTGGAGCAACAAATAAAAGCAGTCATAAAAAACAAGTCTTAAGTAGTGCCCTGAAACAATCAACAGCTTTGAGCTCTTTAACCAGCTGACCTAAAATAAACCATGGATTTCAGGATGACTTGACAAAAAAAAGAAAGATTTCTTGGGGTTTTTTTCTCCTTGGCAAAAGTGATGCATTTCCACAGAAAATATCAATTTTGCTGTAACCACAAATGTCTGTCAAATCATTGCAACGGAAAAGTTTCCAACCGGCACTAATCATTAGTCACTTGAAAATGTACACTAAAACAAAGGACATTTTGGTGAGCATCTGCAGCCAATCAAGAGATTAATTTGAAACAAAAGAAGTCCATATACAGTTGGAAAAACAAAAAAAAAAAACCAGCCAAAGTGTGCAGCTGCCAAGAATGCAGCCTCGAGAGAGCATCTGAATGACACCAAGATATGTTGTTCCACACTGATCTCGGGAGAACCTCGTAGGATTGGGATTAATTCCTGCACTGTATCATACTTTTACACTCCATCACAGTTCTGCAATGTTTAGGGCTACCTAAACCTGTGAGCATCCAACTCCATCTAGCCTACTCCTCTGTGGTCTTGACAAAGCAAGAACCTACTCCTTATATGAATCCTGAAAAACAAAACTAAGGGAAAAAGAGGAGAGAAAAGGAAAAGGAAAAGGAAAAGGGAAAAGGGAAAAGGAAAAGGAAAAAAAGGAAAAAGGAAAAGGAGCCACTTAAATAGAGCAATTCTTATGGTTCTCAAGGATAATTCAGGTGCACACTGTAAGTGGCAACCACTTCATGGTCCTTTTAAATGATAGCCTTTTACTTGAAAAGCTTAATTCAGCATCCTAAAATGTTAGTTATGAAAATGTAAATGGCTTCCAAAAAAAGAGTCTATTGTGTGGAAAAAAAAAAAACAAACCATACAACATAAAATATCCCTCCTGGGATTTTAATATTTCTTCCTTGTGCTTGTCATTCTTGTTAAACAGAGATCTGCTTAACTAATAACTAAAACAACTGGCAGCCTCTTTGCTTTCTCTAATTTACCAGAGATACCAAGACCAATTTCAACCAGCCCATTTAGGAAGAAGGAAGATGAGAATATGTGAAATATTCATCCAAAAGCTGCAGCAGCACCTCAGGTTGTGGTTTTTTTTCAAAACTCAGCCCACTGCACACAGGGAGGTCTGTAACAGTTTGAAGTATGGACATGCAGTGCACATCCATCTACAGGAGCATGGCAATATTTTATTTATGCACTGAGAAAACTACTGGATATGTAGATGCTGTCAGAAATGGAGACTGAACATCAGAATAGATGTTATTTTCCAGAAGACATCCATCATTCCAGCAGGCAAAAACAAAGCCTCAAAGATAATGTAATTTCTAAAACTGGTCCCAAGAACTGCAAGATGATGTTGAAAAATGTAGCTCTTGTTGAAATGGGAATTATCCACACCAGCCCAGACTTCCTCTGGGATGTTTGATAGGGCAACACAATTTCACTTCCTGGAATGAGGACAGTGCATCACAGGAACATTATAAATGCCAGTTTCCTGACCTGATTGTTGATGTGTTAATTTTGAGAGTAAATCCAAACTTGCCCTTCAGTTTGACAGCTTTAGACTGCCAGCATTGGGATCAGTTTGTCAGGATCTCACAGTTTAAGCCACTCTCCAGTGCTGGTGAGGTGTCTGAAAAAAAAAAAGAAAATAAAATCACTGTCCCATTAAACTCCCCTTGCAAGAGCTGCCTTCTTGTCTCTTCCCTTCCTTTCTCTCCCTCCCAAAATACTGAGAGTGCCCTGTGGAATACTGAGGAGTGGCACTCCTGCACGGAAGCTGCAGGACTGATCCACGCTGAACGTCTGCTCTGCTGGCTCTGGTGAGAGCAGTGGGAGCACAGGGAGGAGATGTGGGGCTGCTCTGCCCATCAGCAGTGTCTGAACCACAAACCAGCTTTGGGGTCAGACCAGCCAGCCTTTGCCACTCGTCCAGGTCTGCAGCAGTTTGGAAAGGAAGGGTTTGGAAATAGAACACATTTACAAGAACACCTTCCAAGTGAGGGGCTCCAAAATAGAATTCTCCTTTATAACCTGATTGAAATAATCAGCCCACAGTCAAGCACAGTTTGTGGGTTGCACTCAAAGCAAAACATGCTTCCAGCTGTGAGAGATAATTACTATTTATTGACTGGCTTTTGAGGACTTTTATGCTATATTTAGTTTTAGGGCTGTTTGGGGTTTTTATTTGCATCAGAGGCATTGATGAAAAAGGCTGCTGCTTAGAGAAGTCAGCTGCCTTCTCATGATTAACCTCTTATTTCACTTCAGAATATGTTTCACCTGCAAATGTGCTGGGAAATCAAAATTAATCCCGGGCAAATTCCCACAAGTGCCCCGTTGAACCAGCAACTGCATTCATCAGCATTACCCACTGATAGCCCTTTGTTCTTCTGTAGTGGTGGGGGTTTTATTTGAGTATCTTCCCAAACAGCAGAAAGGACAGTTAATTATAACCATCTTGCTAGAGGGGTGATTTTAGAAGGGGCTGTAGCAGCTGGAAGCAGTGTTCTATCCAGTTAAGTGTTCCTACTGCCTTCAGTGACCAGCACAGTTGCTCCAGAGGCAGAATCAGAAACCAAAAAATAAGCCCAGAAGAGTTTTAACACCTTCATCTCCAATAGTTACACAGCAGGGCTACATTCTTAAGCCAAGAATTTCTAAATCTCTTCCAAGACAATTTTCTTGAATGCAATTTCTGTTAGCCTTTATTTCATTTTGGAGGTGGCTCCAGGTGGGACTCAAGGTCTGTGAAGGCACTGAGGGAAACTGACTGTCCATGCTCTGCTTTCAGTGTTGTCTTCCACTTCGGTGTGATGTGAGGACAGTGTAACCTGAACTATGCAAAAAATGCAGTGGCAAACAGGAAAGGTCAGCCTACAGCTCTGGTGCTACAACTTTGGCAGCTGCAGACACACAAAAGGGAAAATGGCACAAAGAAGGAACAGTGGATCAAAAGAATGAAAAGGTTTTGCTAAAATATTCTTTCCTAAATCAAGATGTTTCTCTTTGGAACTGGGCCTGAAGTTTAAGTCACCTAAAATTGAAATATTTTATTCTGAAGCAAACAATGTCGCAACTGAAGTGCTGAAAACAAATTTTTTTTCCCCCTTATTTTGTTTTCACTGAATGGCTCCAAAGATGTCTTCAGACAAATCCAAAACAGTTCTCATCTCCCCCAGCCTGTTTAATATATCAGGGTCCCAAATGGTCTCATCACAACATGCCAATTGCAAAACTCATCCCCTGTCTTTACAGGGAAGTTGTGGAGCACACATGACTAATCTCAGAATTAAAATAGCCAGAAAGAAGCAGCACAATCAAGCAATAATAATTGTAACTGTTTGTAAAAGGTGCAGGACCACTGGGTACCAAAGAGAACTGAAAAGTTAAGATTGCCCACGATTTTAAAGATTATTGCAATCCAGAGGAAGAGTCAGTTTAATATGTCCTCCTTGTGAATTTGGGGTGTGGATTCAGACAATATATTGTAAAAATGCATCTTTAGAGAAATAGTGCTATCAGCAGGGCAACCTCACAACAGTCCACCACATGTTCTACATTCCCACCCCTGTACACAGCCAGGAAAACACAGAGAAATAATAAAGGGTCAGTTTAGGAGAAGATTGGAATCATTATGCAGGAGTTTTTTTCTGCACTGAATGCAGAGATGGGAGCAATAAAGAGAAGAGTTACAAAACATCACTTTGCTTTTAAAAGTGGCAAACAAATTTAAGCATCAGACAAGTAGGAACCTGAACCCTCCTTACCATTATGACTGAGATCCAGACTTTCCTCTGGGTTACTGTAGACAGAGAGGTTTATTATCAAACTAAAATCTCAACTGTATTTTCCCATCTGAGGGTCCAGGCAGCACACCTGTCTATGAACCAGGTGCTGCTTTGAAAAGGATTATATTCTGTCCCCTCTTGAATTTAATGGAAGCTTTTTTTTTTTTCTTCAGTGGGAGAAGTACTAGAGCAATGATGAAAATCCTGTCCTGATCCAGAGCGAGATCAAAAGATTTTTAACAGTATGAAAATTCACAGAATTCACAGAACGACTGGGTTGAAAGAGACCTTCAAGATCATCAAGTCCAACACAAATTAACATATTATTAAAAAATATTAAATTAACTTTTTATTAAAATTGCTGGAGAGCTGAAAATTAGATTCAGGTTGATTTGCAGGGTAAGGGTAGCTGTTGAGTAAGGCATCCCAATGTTTGTAAGTAAGGGGAAAAAGCTGACAATTTTAAGGCAGAACATGCCATTTAAACAACCACCTTGTGTGAATTCAACCATGACTGCACAAGACACTGCCACCAAAGTGAATAAGATGAAACTTGAGGTCACTGGGAAATTAAGACTGTCCTAGTGTGTCCCCTCCAATAACATTTGCCACAGCAGAAAGAGGCAAAAGCCTTAAGGCATATTCTTAAAGACACCCCATAAAATTGACTCCAATTTGTTTTATCCCTCCTTAACAAAACCTAAAAGAATAAGAGCAAAAGGAATAGTCAGGGGGTTATGTTTTCTCCCCTCTAGTATCACAGCATTGTTCAGGGCTGGTTTTCTAACCATAACTGCTAGCATTAAAAGAAATAAGAAATAAGGTTATTAGTTGTGGCCCAAGGGAGTAGATCAGGTGGAGTTCTGCCTTCTCCACCCAGACTAAATGTGTTACTGATGGAGGGCAAAGATGCACTGCAGGACTGAGAATAAAATATAACAAATAAAATGAAAATAAAATATAACAAATTCATCCCACTGCTTCTCCATTTTTGATCACAGCCTCTGTTTTGCTCCCCACCTCTAAAATCTACAGCACAGGCATGCCCAAAAGGAAGCAATTTAAACATTATTAGAGTGGTGGTCTTGGCAGTGCTGGGGGGACTCCATGATCTTAGGGGTCTTTTCCAATCTAAATGATTCTAGTTTTCTGTGTTTTCACACCATATAACTGCTTCAAACAAGGGAAAAAAATATAAATATATTCTATATACTCCACGATATGCTCTGGTTTTCATTTGATAAAAGTGCAGATAATAATTCATTATATTAATCCAGTTTTCAGTTGGAAGGTGTGCATATCATCACCAGTAACCTCTTCTCAAATCACTATAAAATGAAAAGGTCTGGAGAACAATCTGTTTTCCTGATTAGAGGTCAGAGCTGAGCTTACAAGTGAGAGTGCCCATGTGTGTCTGTAAGAGGAACAAGAGAATGGAGAGTTGATTTTACTGCTTGTTCGTGCTGTATCTTGCCTTTAAATAAATGACTTGTTCTAATTCACTGTGAAGTCAACTAAACAACTCCCATTGTCTTAAATAATTAATCTAGTCCAGGAAATAATTTCAGAACTTTTCAGCACCACCAAATGAATTCAAGAAAATGAAGAAAGAAGATAGATTACCCAAGAAAAACATTAAAACTAAATTCCATCTTCTGGTTTCAATATAAATGCATAAGATGCTGTCCTGTGACTTTGAAACACTGGCTGCAGTTCCCTGGGCTCTTTAACTTAACAGAATTTAACTTTTAAAGGAAGAATAGAACTTTTCAATGTTCAACTATGAGCTGGGGCAGTTTTTTCAAGAAAAGCACATCTACAGCACATGGATTATGGTCCCATGGGGAAGGGACTGCATCACATCACCATCAAAGGCTCTTTAGCACGGGACTGTTGTGAGAACTGGAGTCGTGTCACCATCCACTCCTTCTCCACACATTTTTCTGATGAATGCTGAGGCTGTCACTGCACTCCACATGGAGCTGATTCCAACAGATAAACCCTGCCTGAGTCCTGGCCATGGAGGGAATGCACAACAGCAAATTCATCTTCCACAACACAGCAGAAATCACTCGGGACATGCATTACTCCACACGAACAAAAAAAACCTTCACTTGCAAATGTGTCTGCAGGACCAGAAGTGCAGGTCAGTCTTGGGTCTGGCCATCTAAATCACCCCTCTGCCTTTTGTATTTATCAGGCCAGAGCTCAGTTTTCCCCATGAGGAATGGAGATACTGTGATTTCCCAACATAACAAAAGTGACACAAACACACCAAAACCACTCCAAACTCCTGCCATGCAAACAGGTGTTAAATTTATATCAGAGAGAGAAATAAACTTTAAAGGTGCACATCCCTGTTTCTGTGTGAACCTCCATGAACTTCCCCCTTGGATTATGCCTTTCTAGCTGTGTTTACAGGAAACTGAGAAATGACTGTATGGAAGAATACTACGGAAGAATACTATTTCTTAAGGGCTCAGTTTGCAGATATTATAATGGATAGCTTAACAGATATTTTAATGCATCTCTGACTAATGCTGTATTTCCTAGTAAATGTATAAATATATCATTGTTAAATAAACAGTCCTCTAACTTTTTGTAATTACACACAGCTGCAAAAACCTGTTTGCTCAAATGTCAGGAAGCAACACAGAACTTTTTGCCTTTTCAGATTTTCCCATAACCCCAGACAATTTATCCTGAAGCTTAACATTGCATATATATTTTCTTCCTTTTTTTTTTTTTTAATTAGAAATCAACTTCTATTTTTAAGCTTTCATGGTGCATTGACTAACAATATACTTATGTTTTGGCCTCTCCTCAGAGATCTTTGACAAAGCTTTCACAAAGATTTTACTTAAAGCAAAAATGTTTGGAGGTCAAGGTTGACAATCACAGGTATCAGCTTCCCATTATATCCACAGGTTCATTATCTGCAAACAACTCTCCTATTCTTTGCCAATTAAAAACTTTGTGCCGCCTAAAGTGTCTGAAATGTATTGAGTTTCCAATAGAAAAAAAAAAAAAAACAACCAAACAGGGTCATAAACCCTTATGGAAGCCACTTATAATGAAAGATGGTCCTAAATTAAAGCCTTGATCCAGACTCCTGACTGCAGCTGAAATTCAGATCCAAACCTATTCTCTCAGAAACTAGTGATGAGAGCCACACAAATATTTTAATACATCTACACTATTTCTATACATTAACTTCTTGTCTGGCTTCTTTCCTTGGAAAGAATGAAATCAGAATCCCAAGTTCAAGCCCTCTTAAAATCTGGGAAATGTTTTATCCACCTCCAGACTCTGACAGTGTTACCCCCTGTTTGAATTTTATGCCAAATAAGAAGTAAAACTTCTGTTTTCCAAGCAGTCCAAGATTTAAATACTCCAATGTCATTGAAAGGAAAAGAAAATAAAGGAAAACCAAAGATCATAACCAAAATCCCCACTTTTTAAAACTCATTTCAATGTATTAGAAGCATTGCTGGTTATCTATTCATTGAATAATATTGGGAAGTTTTATTTCTTACTACTCTGCAGGATCGAGTCCATTATTTAAAAAGGGGTTCATTTCATTAAATTCTGATAGCTCATTTATAAGAATAAAATGTAGGAATAACAGAATCTAAAGACAAGGATAAGCTCTCATCTGTTTTAGATAAGATGGTCTCTGGGCCAAAAGAAGAAAGCTATACATATTTTTAAGTTTAGTTGAGCTGTAGAGTTTTAATGTCACCTGATCAGGGCAAAGCTGTGAATTTTGTCTCAGAAGATACTCACATTTTAACTACACAAACTTGTCATTGCCTGTGTCCAAATTAACATCTCTGCCACACAAATGCAGGTCAGACCTGGGAGGGGTCTGAAGGCAAAAGGGAACAAGAAGAAAAGCCTGGGAGACTGCTTAAAACTCCAATCCTGGAGCATCCTCTTTCACTAACTCCAAAAGTTCATGCATAATGCTCTCTCCACACAGCCCGAGAGGATATGGCTGACAAGTCCCTTTGGAAAGCATCTCAAAAAAAGCAAACCCTTCCACAAACTCTGATTCTTGACCTCGGTTTTCCCTTGAGAAAGCTGAGCAATCACAGTAAAGTACCTAACAAAAATTAATTAGAACTCATTCTTCTGGTGTAAATAGTGAAAAATAGGAAAATGACAATGGTTTCCAGCAGCTGAAGTACATTTTGATCACGGGGGTTTTCTGTAATAGATAAGCCAGGCACTGTTTTTGTCAGATGCATGGAGAACACAGTGGCTGAAACAAGTTCCAGCTTGTAATATTCACTAATACATTTCAACAAAATTCTTTCCTCTCTTTGCATTTTGTTTTCGAGAGCAGGCTGAACAACATCTTTGTGCTAACACCCAGATTGTCAAATAGAGTTTTGAATAGAGCAGGGGAGCTGGATTTCAAAGCAGATGGGAGCCAACATGATTGTGAGAGAACAAGGCTCATGTTGGTGTTTCCTGACACACGTTCGAGGGCAGACTGCAGCATTCTGCTCCTGCTGGAGGGCTGGGACTTGGGCCAGGCAGCTGCAAGAGTCAGCATGACAGGACAGACAGGCAAAAATGATGCTGTGCAAGGGGAATATTGTGTGACTTCCACGATCTGGTGCAAACAGAGGAACAATGCTACTTCATTGCTATTTTTCACCAGAAAAAGGAATCTGGGCTTCTTTCCCCAGATGCTGAACTTTTAGTCTTTCCTCTCTGCTTATCAAAGCTCCAGGGAGCCAGGGCTGCCTACAGCTAGTGAAAGGTCTGCTATTTACAATCCAGAGTAACAGGATTTGAAGCTCAATGCATTAATGGGTCTGGTGAAATACAGAACATTACTACAATGGAAGTCCAAACTCTTTCCTTCATTCATTATTTTAATCACAACTGCTTTCTTGAACAAGCTGGAGAAAAGGCTAAGGTTCCCTGTTCCAGGGCCAGTGTTTCAGTCCCAATTATCCCTTGAAGAAAATACCATCAGAGCCATGATATGTTTCTGTGGCTATCCATGCCAGCCATCTCATCGAGGCAGGATGAAAACAAGCTACCTCTGAAGTCTGTTTTGTTCAGACAGAGTTTGCCTCAGGAAACAATTCACTGGGCAGAAAGTTCCTGCAGCTAGCATGGCCCTGCAGTGCTCAGAAACCAACTGTGACACACTTGCCTTGACCAGGAGCTCCCAGAGGAACTTTGCTACCATCACACTTCTCGCCATCTGCCTCGCAGACACATGAGCAGTGCATGCTCCTCATCAGCCAAAAGCTCACAGCTTGATGAGGGCCAGATGTTCTTGGGTCTCACAAGACCTCAGCCATGCAGGCACAGCTGGCAGGGCTCTAATTAGGCATGAACAGGGCTCATCTTCCCTTCCACAGCCATTCATCTATTGACCAACTGCTACATTCAGGCACCTTAGAACTTCCAGCTGGCTGCTTAACTTGCTTTGGAGTCAAGGAGAAGGCGGTGTTCATGTCACAATGTCCCTGCTCAAAGGGTCTGCCCTTTAGGATACGTGCCAAGACCCCAAACACACCCCTTTGGCTCACACCTACCCTACCCCAGCAATGCAGGTGTACATCAGCTCCTCCCAGTTCAGCTGGGAGCTAGATTGCCTTGTTAAAGCCTTATCTCAGCATGGTCTTACTGTGGGTGCCACAAACACATGGATTTCTTCCTCAGAGCACACAGATGGGGCTGGGGCATGGCTGTGTGCCCCAGCAGGCCTGGACAAAGGCAGACAGAAGTTCTGCCAGCTACCACTGAGGAAATAAGCACAGCTCTGTGTTTTGTACAAGGCAGTGTTCTAGGCACTTCCTGGATCAGAGATTTTTGTGTACTTTATCAGTGCTGCTGCACCTCTGGGTGCCAATTGTGGCACTGGATTATTTCTGCTGTGTTAGGATGACCTGGAGAGAGCACCTTCCCCCTGAGCAGGGCAGTCCTTGACACTGCCTATTCAAATTTCATTAAATTCAAGATGAAATTGCCACAGCCCCACTTCTGTTTGAAGACGTCCCTGAACTCCACCAGAAGCCTTCACAACTGCAGACCTCAGCCTTTCAGGTGAGGCAAGCTGCCATGTGGGCATAAAACATTAACTGATCTCCCTCCACAGGGTCATCTTAACCAAAATAATTTGGTGAAGCATTGCCTTATTTAAAATCCTAATTGCATCACTTCAGCTGCACTGAGAGGGCAAGAATCTGAAGGAGAAATGACTGCCCAGTCAATTCCCTATCACAAATAACTTATTTTAAGAGTATGCCAGCTGCCTAAGCACCCAGGAACAGCTCTGGAAATTTATCAGCAACCAGCCATGGGAGACGTACAGCCACACCTTCTCTTCTAACAGTGATGCCAAGAGCCACAACTTGCTGCTAAGAAGTCTCTAATTATTCTAACTTTATGGGTTCTGCTTGATTTTTATCCTGTGGAGAAACAGAGCATGAGCTCCCTAAGGTGCCAGAAAAACCTTGCTGAGATTTCAGAACACCTGAGGACAGGGAGGGAAGGATAATTGCTCTCCTGCATTACCCTGATCAGCTGAGTTCAGCTGACTGCAGAACTCAGGCTGTCCTGCCAGTCCCTCCTGACATTCCAGCTTTTGACCAAACTCATCAGCCACAACCCCTGGCACATGGTACACACTGAAGGAATCAGCAAGCCAAACCACCTCTCAGCAGGTACAATCCTTGGTTTTCCTCCCTGCAATGGATTCTCAAAAATCTTCCAGTATACTATTTACAAGTGAATAGAACCTAGAAAGTAGATTGAATAGATCTGGATGTTGAAAAATGAATCACACCTTGGTTTCCTACTGCATCCCATCTCTCCGAGGCATTTATTCCATTGCTTTTACTGTTCTTATACTATTTCAATTGGGAAAACTACAAAGAAAGGCATAAAAACCAAGCTGCAAAGCCTGTTAAATCCACTTCCTACAGGTGTAAATGCCTGGGTGAAATTTAAGGAACGGAAGAATTAGGAGTGGAGTGTTAGAGTCCTGAATGAAACGGGAACCAGAGCTGGCTGGGGGTTGGCTGCAGGATGAACTCTTCAAAAACAGACAGTAACTTTAGCTGCATGCAGGTGCAGCTTCAAAACTTCTGAATTTTCATCAAAACAGAAAATTCCATTGCTCAGCTCCAACAGGAAAAAAAGAAACCCAAGCTCCTTGCTCTGTCACAAACACGGAGATATCAAATTTTCAAGGGATGAGTACACAGGAAATAACTTTTCTTGTAGAAACCCCTTAACTAGGGAGATTTGTTGCAAGCCACATTTCAGCTATGGAAAGAAGAGAGGTGTGAAGTCAGAGCATGGGATGTAGGACAAAAACAATTTGCCTGCTCATGGCTCAGCACTTCTGGATTTTCATCAGTGACCTGATGATCAGCCTGCCCAGATCCTCTCTGGCAGGATGAGAGCCAGTGCTGCTTAAGCTTTGAAGAAGATGTGATGAGAAAGCACCAAAATAATTCAGCCTTCTGCAAGTGTAGCTGAGGAGCAACCCTGAACTCAAAAAAAAAAATCACTTGTCAAATGAAAAAGGTTTCTATTGTGTTAATTCAAACCTTGCAGGCAGTTGCAGGCAATCTGAATTCTGTATGAAGGCTAGAGGAGCTTGCATAAAAAATTATCCTATAAGAGAGATCAGAATAAACCTCATTTAGAGAACTTATCTATTTCTGATTGGAGAGAAGCCTGTTTTTTCATCATTAACTGATGAACTGAATCCTGTGTCAGGTCACATTTTGAAATAAGATATGGAAAAACAGTAAAGCAGACTTAGCAACCCTAGGAGAAAACCCTCCTAAAATCTCAGAGCAAAAAGGAAAAATAAATAAATGGAAGTGTCTTAGGTCAGGTTTAGTGCATGGTGAGACCAAGTGGAATACAAAAAAGTTTTTGTGGTATGTTTTCCTTCCCTGTTAAATCAATCACCTACTAATTAGCTCATGTGATGGGCTATTACCATCATGTGTGTCCACATCCCAGATTTATAGCTGGCAAAGAATTCATCCTTCTCCTGTAACCCTTGGAAAGTTGCATAAACACTGACTAATATAAATCTAGTACTGAAAGGGAGTCCTGGGTAATGAGAGGGGCTTGGAGAGGAAAAAGTGCTTGCCTTGAATGTTTGGGGAGAAGAAAATGCTCCAGAAGCAATGAATCTTCTCCAGAGCCTCCAGAAATATTCTTCCATCTTCCTGCTGGACTGTTGGCTAAGAGAGACAACAGGGATTATGCTTCCCCTGCAAGACACAGAAGAGATTATTCCATGATAAGAAATAGCACCAGCTGAGGATCTTGTGGAGAGAAAGAGAACAAGAAAGCAGCAGAGCTGAGATCTTAAAATCAAACACCTTATTTTATAAAACCTTTCTGTGGTTATTGTGGCTGTTTCAAATCAAGAGAGCAGAGTGGAAACTGTGGCACAATTCTGGATGTTACTGCAAAGGAAATAGTGGATTCATGCTAATGTTACCAAGGGGAATACATGCATTTTCTACTTTAGTTTTGTATGGATTCAGTTTCTGCATTTACCAAGCACAGTTTGCTTCCCCCTAATAAAAATGGTTTCCTATCTGTGTGTGCATGAGCCCCCAGGGAGGGTGTGCTTATTTATTTCACGTTTCTGTGCAAGGGCTCAGCCTGATTTAGAACACACATGGAAGGCAGCCTAAATATTTTGATTCTGACCATTTCTGCTGTCATTAACCACTTGAAAACTTATAATTACAATGACAGACATCTGTCCAAATCAGATGCTATTTCCTTTTGGGAAGTTTTCCGACCACCAGAGGGAATACATCTAAATCAACAGAAAGCTTGCCTGCACAGCAGCCAGCACCATCGTCCTGCCCCATCCCTGCAGCAGTGAGAAGCATCAGGGCACTGCTTTTGCATCTTTGCCAGTCCTGCTGGAGCCTTGCCTTCCCTCTGGGCCCAAGGGAGGTGTAAAACCAAGCTGAGTGCCCAAGGGGAAGGCACTGCAATGCTCACAGGCAGCATCTCTGCTTGGACATGGAATTCTGGCAGGAACACCCACCTGACCTCCAGGTCTCTGTGCTGTTCTCCCTGGCCTTGTACAGACATGGAAAAGCAGAAACACCCCCCCACACCCCTTCAAGTGCTGTTTTGGCAGAGAGAGGGCTCAAGTGGCATTCCCACCCCCCAGCTCCGTGTGTGTGGAGCAGGAGAGCGTGTCCTTGAAGGAGATATTCCCTCAGGACATGAGATGAACCCCAGCTCTCCTGCCCTTAGAAATCCCTCTCAGGAGCTATCACCTCCCAGCTCGGAAGCACGGGCAGCTGGTGGTGAATAAATCACAGCCTTTCATCTCTTTAACACAACCTTGCTCCCACCTCCTAATACATGAAAACACTACGTTTCCTTTAATAAGAAATGCATGAAAGTGTGCCATTCATAAAAAGATTCAATTAAACATATGAAGCATATCCTGCTGTGACCCACATCTCAGCAACAATGTCATCTTTCTTTTGTGACAGTGGGAATTGTTCAGGCAACTTTTGGTTTTGATTGTTTTATTCTATTTTTCTATTTAAAATACACAATTCATCCCATTCAGAAAACGTGTTCAAATCTTTGGGATTAATTTTGCAAACATGAAATAATTTTCTAGTGCAAAAGTAGTAAATACAACTATTTATTTGAATAGAGGCTGCCAAATTATATTTTTTCTCCCTGAAGCAGAAAAATAAAATCCTTTTTCTTCCTCTTAATGGAAAATATAGAGGAGTTTTGCTATGGGCCAATTAGATCAAAAGGAATAATGGTGAAATTGTTCACAAGAGACAGATCTTTCTTCCTCAGGCTTTTATCTTGTAAATAATTATATTTAGGCCTGAACATAAAAGCCTAAAATGTTAGTTTAAGAGCTGATTTTTCAGAAGTATTTTAAATACCTTTTGCCACCTTTGATTTCAACAATCTGAGACAGGAAAGTGAGCCAATGAAGGAAATTATTCACCCCAACAGTCCAAAATCATTACTTTGAGAGAAAAGTCCACAAATGTACTACCCCACCTTCATATTCATCTCTTGCACAGTTTGAAACCACAAAAGTAGTTATTGCACTGAAATGTGAAATGTGTTATCCTAAGCAAAGAGATTTCACTGGAAATACTCAAAGCAATTACTGAACATTTATCTTTCTAATGCTTTTGTTGAAGAACAGGACCATTTAATTAGGAAATTAGATTAAATCCTGGCTCACTGAAGTCAATGGGAGTCTGCTGCTCACTCCACTGGTTTAATCTTCAGATTTCAAAAGGATTGTCTGTCAGCCAATTGAACAAGTCCTTCAGTGCACTGCTGCAGCAGGTCTTTAACCTTCAGTTAAAGAGATAAAGGAAATTGATATTTATTTATTTTTAAATAAAATAGATATTTTCTTCATGTAGAGGCAAAGTTCAGCTGGGCAGGATGCTGAGTTTTCTGGGAGGATGGTCAAACACCTCTCACAGAAGCTAAGGCAAGTCTTACCACATCCCAACATGCATTCAAAGCCAGCACCAAAGGCTTCTGTCCTTGCACTACAAGTTGAGCACCAAAAAAAACTACACCTGGGAAAAACAGGTTGGAATTAAAGCATGCCAAAACCTTATGCCTGTGGGCATATGATTACTTGATATGCCTACAAGAAATAAAAACATTTACAGGACTAAAACATAGTTATTATGAAATACCTAATAGCACAAGTCTAAGTACCACTGGTGTTAAAATGTATAATAAAAATTTATTTATTTCTAACGAAACTAAACCAACATCATAAAATACGCCACCATGTTATTAAAAATGCATTAAAGAGGTTTTTTTTTTTAAAGACTCATGGAAGTGAGATTTCAGTGGACATAGCCTAAGGCTCAACAATAAGAAAAGATTATTTCAGTCTCAAACCATTCTTACACTGCCATGCTCTTGACACTGGGTGTTGCAAGCACATCTCAGCATTACCCTGTAAGTTTTGTTCAGTGTTGCTGTGAATTAATTGACAAGGTCAGCACAAAAGGCTATGGCAAGGACCTGTTACACATCCCAGTTGGACCAAGACACATGAGAAATGATTGCTGGAGTTTATTTTCAAAAAAAAAAAAAGATAATTTATAAAGTTAACGAGTGAGGTATTGGAGAAAAATATAGTTTCTTGCACCCACAGGTTTGGAAAAATCTGCTGGAGGCAGACTGCATTCCCCAGCACCAGTCCATGGCTGACAGTCTCCAAGAACATGACAAACCAAGAGTCTGCTCCAGCAGTTACAGCACTATAATTACACACTGTGAAAAATTTGCTATCATAAATTTCAATTTTCAAAACCAATTCATTTAATTTTCAGAGAATGGGGTAAATAGCTTAGTTTTGTTTGCTTCTGGGGAAAGCTGACATTAAACTTAAACTATATGAACACAGGCAATTCATATTTAGGGTCTTTTATATAATTTTGAACATCTCTTTTAAACACAAGCACTCACCATCAGCCAGTTGCAGCTGCACATGTATGTGCAATTGCCACTCTACTCTTTGCTAGTCAGTATTTTAAGGTCATCTACAGCATTAATCCTGCTTCATATTTTATTAAACTACCATTCTCTTCCACCAAAAATGTTATGTTGATCTCCTAAACCCCTCTGGCTCCAGCTGTAATTCTCTTCCACCATGGATTTAGTCTGTTGCTGGTCATTACAGCACCACTTGCTTTAATAAAAACAGGAATGAATTTGTTTTCAGTTAGCAGCTGGACCAAAGGGCAAGGCAATGAATAGCTAAATAGACATGAGTATATAATGATGCATGTGAAAAGAATAGTGTGCACTCTCTGCTTGAAACCCTTACTAAACTTTTATTTGCTTTATCCAGCATCAACAGAACAAGGCAGAGTAGTCAAGCAACCTTTTGTACGACTGATTTTACCACAGGCTTAATGCAGGCCCTTAGCATTTCAAGGAGAAGCCACATTGCAGGTTTCAGAAGCACAAGGAATTGCATTTGACTCCTTTGGGTGAGGGTTTGGTGGCCAGGGGAAGGTACCAACCCTGCAGTGCACACAGCACTGGCAGGATGAGCAAAGAGCTGCTGCCCCAGCTGCAGACAAAAAGGTTTTCCACCCCCAAGGCACCAGCTTGGATTCAGGAGCTGTGACTTTGCCTGGTTCTTCTCTGCTGCCTTCTATTACCACTGCTGTCTTCAGGAGAAAACACACAGCCCTGGATGGGCCTGGCCCAGTTATGTCATTCTTACTCAATCTGAAGTTTCATTGGGAAACTCAGAATGTAGAAGAAAATCTACTTTTCTATATAATCACTAAGATGAGTCAAGAGCAGCTCTCATCACGTCCCTAGGGGTCTGCAACTTTATTCATTAGCCCTGTCTCCAGGGCCTGTCATGCTAAACCAAGAGTGATCATCGTGCCAATTAAGATTTTTCATTGTTATATTGGGATTTTTACTGATTCACACAGCACTGACATGAAAGCAGAGTGTCAGCCTAAATCCTGCATCGTGAATTCTGGTTAATTAAGATATAAGGCTGTGGCATCATGATCCCTAGGCAAGAGCAAGCATGGAACAGCAAACAATGCCCCACTGGAAATGCTCAGTATCAGTGAGAAAAGTAGCACAGTATCATTTAAAAACTCTGCACTGGACAGGGGACAGTGGCAGTATAGGCCTTGGAGAATGTAGTGTGATTCTTCTGTGCAGAAAAGTCAGTTTAGGGTGTTCCAAAAAATATTGTAACACTTAAGTATCTGCCTTAAATCATGACTCAGGTTTTACCTTTTCTGTTTTTCAGACTCTGTGCTGCTTTAGTGTGCAGTTCTGAGCTTCATATTAGGGGATGGTGAGCTCTCTGCACAGAGCAGGGAGACAAAACAATTCCTTCTCCAGCTGGGCACCAAGGACAAATGATCCAAACCTCAGGCCCAGCAGCACAAACAACGTGGGCTGGAGAGAGAAAAACAAGCAGGGTGGGACTGCCTGGGCTAAAGCTGGAATGGGACAATGAACTCCAAGGTGCAAATGGAGCAGAGCTGATCCCAGTGAGAGCCCCCGGGAGCGCTCGTGCATTTTGGGACCATTTTGGTTCATCCTGGGTGCAGCCCTGGCTGGGCTCTTGTGCTGCCCAAAATCCCTATTTTATTCTGTAACTCTGCCCAGCCTCTGTTCTAGGTCAGCCTTCCCAAGGCACCAGAAAGAGCTCTGTAAAGACAGAAGAGGTGACATTTCTACAAGTTTACCTAAATGACACAGACCTATCATTGTCCTGCACAGTCTTTAGACAACTGAAAATCTGAATTTTAAAAAAAAAGTATATAAAGCCATATTTAGATATGTACTACACATTTTCTAAGAATGTTAATTAACTGCTGAGTTACTTTATTAAGACAAATTCAAGAGTATCTAAAATTCAGGCTATAAAAACTCAGCCTTCCTTTCCTCTTAATTTCAGCTGCCATTTAATTTCCTGATTAGCCAGGCTTCTCAGGTACTTTCTCTTTGTTCCACATCTTGCCCATAAATTTACTTCATATGCACATTTTTCTCTCTTGTGCTCATTTAACAAGAATTAAACACATTTTATCAATAATGGATAAGCTATAATCAAACACAAGGGGCCAACAAAACCCTCCCCTTAATGTCTCATTGATTCTCAGCAATTTCATGTTCCAGAACTTTTTTTAATTCATCCCGCAGAACATTCCTCATCTGTGTCTGTTTGTGAATGCACACATACATTTATGAAAATTAAAAGCAGCCCTACCATCACAACTGAGTAGAAAAAATGTTTCATAAACTTACAGATTTCTTTTGCAAATAATTGTGGTCTCTGAATGAAAGCTTCTTTTTTCACCCATATCTAGGTGTTAGTGGTTTCCATGACAACTTTTTGTCAGCTTGCCACTACTTCCAGCAGGTCTTTGAATTGAAGTTTACAAATGTTGTTATTCAAAGATCAGTTTGAGTATTTGATGAATCCTAAAGCTTTCTTAATAGAGGCCGTTTAAGAGTTGATTCTGACAAAAATGCCACATGCCTTCAGACAAAAGAAAAAACCAACCCAACCACGACAACTTGTGCAAACATACATTTGTTATCTTGCAGCCTCAGCAGCCTAACCAGAACACATCATGCTATCATTCAAACACAGTAAGGGGAGAAAAACTTACAAGAAAATCTTCCAAGAGAGAGATGTGGCAACTTGAGCCATAGAAATCAAAATTAAGACTGCTGCAGTTTCCCTGGTTTGTAGTCAAAAACCTGTAGATAGCTTGGGTGTCACAGAGTCTCCTCCTGAGACACAAAATCCACTTTGATTAACCCAAGTTCCTGAAGGGTTGGCTCATGAAAGTACCTGAGCTTTTAATTCAATGGAGAAAAATATATATATATGCAGAAAAAGCTTCTGTACAGAATACTGGAGCATTCAACATGGGCAAAGAATTCTGCAACTTCACTCATTATATGACAAAACTTTTTTTTTTTTATTTTCTGCAGAAGGTGGTCAGAAGAAATTTGTTACCATAAGGCATCTTAAGCTTCCAAAAGTCAAAACTGAAAAAGGAGTTCTGCCATGTCAGAAAAGGGGAGATATTCCAGGAGAAAAGGTGCAACCCAATACCTGAAATTCTCAGGAGAGGCCAAACTTGATCCCTGTTTAGCTGCATCTCTTATCATGACAGACACATAATTCTACAGAGGGATATCCCAGAGACTGAGAGCATCTGAGGCTGGGGCTTGGGGGATAGGGTGGATTTAGATTTTGGGGGATTTTTTTTTGGTGTGGTTTATTTGTGTGGATTTTTTGTTGTTGTTGTTTTGAAGTGATGTGCAATTCAGATTGGCTTGAATAAGAACATGACCCTGTAAAGCATTTAAAATTGGCAAGCAGGCTGGGGTGAGCATTCAGGCAGCACAGCTGGGTGCCTGAAAAGGGAGAATCCAATCAGCAGTGATTGCACATGGATAAATCCTGTGAAGATGGTGGGGGGGGGTAAAAGGATACTGGCAATTTTCTATCCTGCTTAGAACAGGGAAATAAAAACCTTGTGCTGACCTCAGGGAGAACAGTAACATTTAGAGATTCAAACTTGAAAAGGGAAAATATTTCCTCTTATGTTTGGTGCTAGACTTCTCTCAGGAAGCATTTGGACATATGAACTGGAGAAAGGAATGAAAGCACATTTGGGAAAGCCTCAGATTGTGCCCAACTGTGCACATCTGTGACTCTGCACACAGTTATGCACTGTCTCCTTTAGCCAAACCTCTTTTTGAAACTGAACATGAAGACCAAGCAATACAAAGCCAGCTCAAAGTGGAGAGTTTCAAGTTTTCTAAAACCCCAAATAACACGAGTTTCAAACCCAAAATAACACCAACCATTGCCAGGGGACAATCCTATTTGCTCTGTGTGCATTAGACACACAATTTGAGGTACACAGACAAAGGGCTCTGATCACACAAGAATGACAAGACAACAGCTCCTCCAGCCAGAATCATCCAGTCTTAGGGGCATTAAAAGTGTGTTTTAACATTATTCAGTTTCATGTAATTGCTTTAATAACTTTAATTTAATTAATAACTTTAATTCCTGTCCACTGGGAAACAAACAGGAGGACAGCATTGTCCAGCTAATCCAGTGCCTTAATGCATCAGAGCTATGTCACTTTTTAGGGTCAGGGTCTGGGGGAGGTTTTTAATACCTGGCTGGAGCTGCACTTTTGCTGTTTCCAGGAAAAGTCCTCACCTTTGAGTGCAAGGATGTTCAGTGAATGCAGGAGTTTTCCCTTCAGTCCAAAGGCAGAACACAACTGCAGCAGCCCTGAGGGTCCTCCCTGCTACCTTTGCCATAGATGTTCTTCCATCTTTATCAGATAAAGATAATCTGATAAAGATGTCCATCTATATCAGAACCCATTATGTTCTTCTGTTGTCTCCATTGTCCTTGCAGCCAAGCCAAGCTTCTTCCCAAATCCTCAGAACACCTCGGTGCTTTTATTTACATTTGGGGGCCTAAGCAGAGACTGAGTTTTGATCATTTTTCAGTGAGTCACCATTTGGCTTTGTAAACCAAAAAGCAAAAAGGGCTCAATCCCAGCACCACAAGGGGGAAGGAAATTGAACTGAACTCCCTCAGCCATCATTTCTCCTCCTGACAATATCCAATTTTCATTGCAGACAACAGGCAGGTGGTGATAGATTGCACTGTTTGATTCTCTTCCCCTCTCAGGTGAATCTGTTCTCAGGTGAATCTGCTCTCAGGTGAGCAGTGCAGTGAGGTTTTGTGGCTTTCTCTGGGGAGCACCAATTTTTTCTCCTTCTTTGGAGAAACTCACTGTCCAGCAAACAGCAACAAAGGAAGGCATCTCAACAAGATCCTGGCCATAAACGCTTACAATTGTTCTGAAGCAAAGAAAACGTCACTGATTGCTGATTTTGGTATCATTATACTGATTTTAAATGTCATGCAGTGAACTAGCAATTGGGTATTGAGTTTCCTCTGCACTGTACACAGACATCAAGGGAATCCTGTTCCTTCCTCTAACAGGAAAAGGGATTTTTTGCAAAAGTCTGTTTCAGTTCATTATCCAACATGACATATATATTGTATATAAATTATATATATTATTCCATTTGTATGTATATACTATATTTTTATAAGTTAGATATATCATATATTGCATTACATGATGTGTCATGATCTGGACAAGAAAATTATTAGAGACAGAAGCAGTGGATGGGCCTGTAGGAGATGACACTTCAACTTGTAAGAGCTTTGGGTTTCTACATATGTCTAAGGCATCATCCCTTGGCTTTTCTATTTATTCAGACTGGCAAAACTATAAAACACTGCTCCCATAAGCATCCCTTCTTTTCATAAGACAACAAAAAATTGTTAAAAAAGCAAAGCATCAAACCTTCCCAACCTGTCTCCTAAGAAATAAGAGACTGACTGTCCAGGGCAAGGAATCAGCTTCCAGCACTTCAAACACCAGAGCTGCAGCAGCGTTACAGGATACAAAGCCCTAAAACTCTGAGCACATGATTTTCATGCAGACAGCAAACCTGAACACAGAGGTGCAGCACTGAACTCCCCTGGAGAGTTTAAACCACAGTCAGAGGTCACACTGCACCCCTGGGGAAGCAGTTTGCTGGGCAAACTCTTGAAGAACTCTGACAAAAACAAGCAGAGAAGAAAGGTGATATTGGTAAAGAAAGTAATCTATCCAGTCACTACAACAATGCAGTTATAAAATGAAGGAAAATACGTTTTATGATAAATTGCATTTATGCTCAATCATATTGTCAGAAGGTATTTTCCAAAGTTAATTTTTGTGCCTGTTTTTTTCTGGGCCTTCAATACCCCACCAAAACTAAGCCTAAACCATCATTAATGGTATTGGTTTTTGTTGGACTCTAGAACACTCTCTCTTTAATGTGGGAAGCTGAGTTTCACATAACAGTACAACTCCCAGCTGCTGCTCTCTAACAGTCAGCCCAAATGACAGTGTCCAACTGAGGTTATTCCAGCGTTATCCCAACTGATTCTTCCTTTTTGTTTTGCAGATTTTATTACCAGCACCTGGTGCAAAGCCACCTGCCTCAACTGAGGATCAAACACCCTTCACATCTATTTTAGACAAAGGTTTTGCTCCATGCTATTTGCATTGTCCCTGCAGTGCCCTTTTCACTTTCCCCACCACCAGAATAAATTTCTCTCTTTGGGTTACTCACCGCCCTTGATGTTTGTATTCAGTCTTTTCCAGTGTTTCACACCAAAGAGGACTTGGTGGGACAGTGAACAAATAACCCCTCCTGCCTGACCAGTGTGGCAAGAGCCCATTCCAGAGCATTTCTGTGATCTGGTTTAGTACACTTACAGAAAAGTTTTGTTCTAGGCCTTATCCATGGGGAGAGAAAAAAAAAAAAATTCTTTTTCAAAACTAGCAGAGCACAAAAATGTGAGATTGATGAAATTGCTCTCTTGCATTTCTCCATTAGCCATCTCAGAACAAACAGTCCCAGTTTTCCAATGACAGCAAGGGCTGCCACAGGGTTTTTGTATCACCATGGCAGTGAAATAAGTGTCAGATATTTGAAAGTCTTTGATGAAAAGAAGGCAGTGTTGGGTGAAATGTGAAGGTGCAGGTTCACATTTCAAACACGAATGGTGGGACACTGCCACACTGGATTTTACTACAAAAACAACTTCAATAAAATATTCCAAGGAGAATTTGTACTCTTGTCTGCAGCCAGAGGAGTAGTTCAGTCCCATATATACACAGAAATTATCTGGGGGAGAGGAGGTGCTTAATCAAGAGCCAAAGAAGACAAATTCTTTCCCAAAACATCTTTCAGCCCTGGCACCTTGCCACATGACCAGAACTAAATCACAGCTTTAAACAGATTTGTATAAACCATTTTTTCTCAAACAAAGAGTTTTAAGTTGTTCAGTCAAATATTTTCTGTTAAGAGACTTTTTCAGCTCAAGTGTAGGCTTTCCAATAAATGCTGGGGAGGAGTAGTAGAGAAAGAAGTGTAGACTTGCTACAGAAAAATACATATTGCAACTCAAATTGGAAATCTCTTTCGATAACATGTTGTAGTTCAGGAACTTACTGTTGTTCACACTGTCTGAACTGGGCTCCTCAAAGAGATTATATCTAACTATGCAAAAATTTCGCAATTTTTATTATGAAATCTGTCCAGACAGACTGGGACCATATGAAAACTGACCTACAACTTCCAAGTTTCTTTCTGCAGTGTTTTCAAACCAAATTATTTAGTCCACAGGCAAATCTGCTCAGTTTTTTTTCAGAAAAGCGAATTTTCACCTTTACCTTCACCTTTCACCTACCTGTAAATAACAATGACTTTTTATTAAAGACAAAAAAAAACCCAAAAAAAACCAAAAGAGAATTTGCAGATTAGCTTGTCCCACAGATGCTCAGCTGAAATCCATGCATTACTGGGAGTTAAACTCATATGGATTTTTAAAGCAAAGTCCTAAAGGTAGTCTACTCCAGTCCCAGCCCAATCTAAGTCAATAATGGGCTTTTAATTAATTTAATCTTCCCTTTGCTTAAGTTCAAGGGTCCAGGCTAATCATCTACACAAAGTTGCTTATGACAATGAACATTCATAATATCAAGTATTTGGTGTTAAGCAGCTGAGATCCTTGTAAGGATGGGCAGAAGGACAGGAAGTTACTTACACCAAAAATGAAAGTGTAAAAAAGGGGTTTTTGTTATTTAGGAGGGACAGGGCTGTTTGTGATTATTTTTTTTTTTATAGTTCATCCATATCTATTAAGCTACTGTGATATTTCAGAGGCAATATTTTCAACTCTGGCTAACAAACTCCACAGAGGTCTTTGAGTCTTTAAATTCATTTTATAATTTAATACATTAGAAATGTTTGCTCTCTGTTTTTCAACAAAACCACTACATTTGATAAATATGGACCAAGTATCTTCTTGTCCCAGAATATCAACTAAGCCTGAATATTTAAGTCTTAAAGATGCCAGTCTTTCAGATGCAAGGCTTTCATCCATTAAAGACAACCAACTTTAAAAGAAAAATCAATTTGGTTGTGGTATGTTAAACCTTTTTGTAGAACTGTGTTTAAAGTTCATCTAGAGAACATATTTTTCTTACCTGCAATTTTGCTTTGATTTCACAAGCTTCCTGTAGCCATATATTGAGGCATGCATAATTAACATATGGAAGGTCTCAGAACATATTACAACATATTCTAAATATAATCAGTCACCGTGGATGATGTCACCTGAAACTAATTCAGGCCCCTCACAGCAAGCCTGCACTTTGAGCTCACACCATCCTGGCCATGGGCGTCCAATCTGTCCCCATCTCTGCCTCCTCCACCAAGCCTCAGCACAGGGCACAGAGCCCAGGTGCCCCTGCCAAGTGACCTTCCCCAGGCAGTGCTTGCTGTCCCTGCTGCCTGTGGGGTGGCAGCAGTTGAGGTACAACACCCCATCCATCAGAGAAACGGGCACCTCCTCCAGCTGACTCCTCTTCCTCCTCCTGCCCTTGCTACCTTCCCGTCCGTAACACACAGTCCTGGGGTTTTGTGTTATTTTGGATCACAGAGCAGGCTCCTTTGGGCCAGAACCCACACACTGAATACTTGGCTTGTTTCTGACCACAGGCACAGATTAGCTTGAACAAAACCAGCCTAATGATTATGGCACCATTCTTAGTTATTTCCTTTGCTACCAGTTCTGCTGGTATTAATAGCAGCTAGTGAGTACTTGACACTTTCAAAAAGCAATCGTCCTTATTAAGTAAATAAATATCAAGTGAGGAACTTATCTTTAGGGAGTCATTTTTTTGTAAACCTTGGCCTTACTCTGGCTGCTTTTGTTTTTCAAGCTAAATGAATTACAAGTATTATCCCACTGTTAATATCTACACCACTGAATGCCAGCATCAACAGATTCCATTGACAAGCTGTGTTTGGGTTTCCCCCCTCCCTCTATCAAGCGTGCCAGTGCTTTAAAAATGTCCCCAAGTAATTGGAATTACTCATTCAAAATGGAACTGCTGTAAACTTCCCTCCGTGACGCAGATAATTAGTTCTGGGCATCCCATCCATTTTGCCTTTGGGCATTTTCTGCAGATGCCACCTAAAATTGCAGAAGATGTGTTTTTCAGTGAGGAATCACAGCAAGCAGCCATGCCAGGAGCAGTGACAAGGCTGCTGACAGCTTCACAACTCTCCTTCACTCAAAGCAGCCCCATGTTTTTTTCAGCAGAGTTTTTTCCCCGAATACATTTCCCTTCCCACAAATAAGGGCTTTGGAGAACCCAGCCTTGATAAAAAAAAATCCAAACTCCCTTTAACAACACGTGGAAGAAATGTTAACCCATCTCTAAAGCTTTTCCCTCTCATTCTCAAAAATATTATGCTGGTATAAATGAACAGTAGTTTTATTACAGCACCTTTGTCTTTTTTTAGTTTCCTACCTCTTCCCATTGCAGCAGGCAGCAATAAATGGAGCACAAGAACAGCATTTTGCTTCTTATGCATGGAAGGATATTAAGTTTTAATGCCTTTTGGCACAAGCAGATAAGGCTGAACATGAAATTCAGTGTTATCCAGCCCAAGATAACCCTCTTGTGACAGTGGCTATAGGAGCTACTTCATTTTCTGACATCACAACAATCACTGGAAAGAAACTGTATCATAACTAACTTTTCTGATGTTGCATTCTGACAGTGCCAAGGTTGAAAAAAACCCAGACACATGTTTTATATTATAAATAAAGTATCAGCTGTTTAAAGATGCCAGATGTCTATCCTATTTGGCACCTTATAGACACCAAGAGACAGATTTCATCCCACCTAGGTTACACTCTGAAGTTACACAAGAGAAATGTTTGGAGATAGAAAACATAACTGTGATTTTGCAGGCAAAAAAAAAGGTCACGTATGGATCAACAACTACAATTAGCAGCTTTAAACCTGGGTGATTAGACACAACTATCTGTATCTGGACATTAATACAAAACTTTGGAAAATCCAACACCATTTATACACCTAAAAATGAATCTAAGTGCCACTGAAAGAAGTTCATTTACTTTCTCAGTGTACCAGATTTTGTCTGGGGTTGAAAGAGGGATGTTGGCAATATTTTGTGCTTGTGACACAAGCACAAAGTCATTTCTGCTCCCTGCAGTGAGTTTATTAGGGTTGGTTTTTTTTGTGCTCAGACAAAGGCTCTTTAGCCTTTTACTAACAGCTCTTAAAACTCCTTTGCTTTGCTGTTCACAACTTCTATTCAGCATGAGTGGATGGAAAATAAATTGATTTAGAATTTGAACTGTTGGCAGGAAACAAATCTATATTTTATTGCTCTAATCCATTCTGGGCTACATTGGAAACAACCTAATTCACCTTTCATCTGCAAATCCTAACCTGGAGACTCTGACAGAAGCCAAGGATTCTTAAAAGAGGTGCTCTAACAAGACAGTGTTTTTGTTAGAGAGGGACTTATCATGAGGAGGTGGTTGTTCCCCAGGAGCAGACTTGTAAATGGAAAATGTGAAAAACTCCTCTATTGCTCTGTGTGAGGATCATACATCTACAACAGATCAAATGAAAAAAAATCCAACCCTCCAAAAACCCAAACACGCTCATGTAAGTTTAAAAAGCCAAAATTAAGATAAGTCCGAACTGGGGGAAAAAAAATTTCATACTAAGAACTCTTGAAATAGAAATGCAGATCAGGCAGAAGATACCACACTAAAAACAAGACAAAACCATAAAGACATAGGGAATCCTTTACTATTAAGAAATTTTACTGAGTCTAACCATTGCCAATTTCTAAAACAATTGAAGTCATAAAAAATGTAGGTGAAGGAGCACAGAAGGAAAATTAGACCATACTTTAGAAAGAGTATCCAGATCAGTTATCTCTTGTAAATAATTTCTTATGTTATGGGAAGCCCTGGCAGAGTGTTCTCATGGAATACTGTTAAAACTATTCTGCTAATAATGTTTATGACATGCAATTAGTCATGAAGTCAAGGAGACACACAATATATAGTCCCAAACCACAACACACTGTCTGGAACAAAATGTCAGATGGAGAGATTGGTAAGATTCAGGACTGGCTTTAAAGACTCATCTTGGCAGCCCTGAATACAACTAGCAAGAGGCAAACACAGAAGGAAGGCCACTATTGTTCTAGTTTATTGAACTTTTTAGCACTGATGCTTGAAATGTCTCAGAAGAGGCTTACAAGAATAGCAAGAGGAAAGGAAAAGGGCCCAGTTTATTGCAGCTGAAGGATTTTTCCATAAAAGGCAGAAAGAGGTATAAGAGAATGGGATGGAGATGCCACCAAAGACATGAAAAGGAGTGACAAGGCAGCAAAAACATAAGGTAGAACCTCAGGAATAGTGGTTTAAACTCGATATTAACTTTGGAAGGAAATCCTGCAGCTTGTTGAGAGCTTGGCACAGCCGAACTGGGATCAATTTCCACAGTTCCTGAGCCCACAGAAGGCTCCTGAACAACTCTGTAACAGTACTCTCCTGCCTCAGCTTGCTCTGCAGCTGTCCAGGCACACAGTGCTCACTGGAAATCTTGGCAGAGTGCTTTTTTGGGAGCCACGGAAGGGAACTAAAACAGACTCTGAAAGTCTTTTTTTTTTTTTAATGATATTTGTTATTTTGGATTCAGGTTCAGTGAGAAGAGCAACAAGCAGAAATCAAGTTTCAAGGAAACAGCCTGAACTGGGGAGAAAATACAACACAGCTTCCAAAGAAACTATATCAACAACCTTTCTGTTTCATGTATTTGGATGGATTTCACTGAGAGCTGGAGCAGGAAGGCATTCTTCAAAAGCCTTAACCCAATTCTCTCCAAATTTGGTCAAAAAGGTTCTTTAATTGAATCACATGCAAAGGAAAAAAAAAAAAAGGAAATAAGGTAAAAAAAATCAAACATAAACCAAATTACCGCCACCACACATTTCAAAGTCAGCTATCTAGGCTGCATGTTTAGTTTTTCATTTGCAGCACAGTGGTATTTACACTATCAAAGCCAGAATCAGCAGTGGTTGTTGTGTTTTTTTCTCCTCTTCCTCCCTCCCCTAAAAACGGAGTCTGGTCAAGGCTGTGCCAGACAGAGTCTGCAATACAGGCTGTGAATGAGGATGAACCCATCCTCCCAAGGCACGAAGGAAAGGATGAGGGGCACTGGAGGAAAGAGAGCTGCCATGTCCAAGTGAAGCCCAGAACTGTGCAGGGAGCTCCCAGCTCCACGCCAGAGGCACGGGCAGAGCTCGTGTCCAGCAGCCCTGCACAGGGACGGGCCAGGAGGGTCGTGCTTCTCCCAGGGGCAGCAATCCATGGCACACATCTAAGGCAGCTCAGCACAGCAGAATCCTGGCACCAGGGGATGAGGATTCAGAGCTGTGCTGTCTTATCTAGCAAGTCTCCTTTTTGGCTGACAGAGCTGCCCTTCAGGGTCTCCAAAGACGCAAATCCCGAGCTCCTTTGATTTGCAAAACTGTAAATGCTTGCTCTAATCTCTGCTTGCTTGAAAAATAAGCACATTTCTATCCCGGGTCTATCCTCTATCTTTCAAAATAATCTTGACAACACATAGTGCCTGATAGAGTTGAAAGTGTCATAAATGTTTTTTTACAATCGAGTTATTTTCTCAGTCGGGACAAACAACTACTCAGAGCTGACCTCAGAGATCTCTCCCAAGTTTTTTAAAGGATCTCTGTTGGTTTCAGCTGTGAAGAATAGCTCTGCCCTGGCTGCCAGGGCCAACAGCAATTGCACACAGCTGTAACAACTCCAGTGTGCAAGCAGTGTGAAAGCAAACCACTAATCCCAGGCCAGGGCTGTGGACTGAAAGCAGGGCATAGAGGGAACCTTGCAGGAGTCTCATTCCTCTGAAGAAAGTACTAATAACTTCGCTAGGGCCAGCAGGAGCCAAAGAAAAGAAAGTACTGATCACAACTCCTGCTGCTGCTGCTTCTCTCCCTGTCTCCCAACCACGGGCAAGCCCCTCACATTCTGCAGATAGCAGCACTCCTGGCTGGAGCATTCCCAAGGAGCCTGCACGGTCAGCTGTGCTGGGACTCAGCTGAGAAGTGTAGATGCCAGTAGAATGAAAAGAAAAATCATCTCTAACAAATAATCTCTTTCACCTCTTCAGCTTTTCTGCTAATCAGCATTCAAGCACTGGCCCTGCTACGTGTCAGAGCCCCAGGTCCTTCCTAGCCAGGACTGCCATGGGAAGCAATGAGTAACAGGATTATTTCTAAAGCTGATAATGAGAACAATATCAAAGGACCTAATGAGCTAAAGAGTGAAGCACATGCAGAGGAACCCAAAAAGAGAACAACTGGATGCCCAGCAAGTGCTTCAATTTTCCACTTTTCATGGCTAAGCTCTAAAAATTGACCCTGCTCCAGATTATGTGGATCTACCTAAACTCAAACAGTTTCTTGAATTAATCAGAACATTAACTATTATTGCCTCTTCCTTGTATCTGAATGTTAATGCCATTAACAGATTAGCAGATTTATGTGCAAAGCAGGTTAATTTTTTAAAGTGCAAACCCACCTTGCTCTTACAGGGGTGTACCATACAGAGCAGCCCTGAATTTCAGCACCACCAGACACACTGAGGGAACAGCTCACGTGTGAAAGGGCAAAAATTATGAGGACAGCTAAAAAATCACCTCAGGCAGGTATCTCTCTACAGGATGGGAGGTATATTTTCCTGCACAACATCTTGCATGTGCTGCAGTTATAGGATTCTTCCAGAAGATTATTTTACTCACCCACCAAACCCTTTCCATTTACCTCTGAATGCTAGGAGAGCAAAACCAGTCCTCTGATTCAACCTGCCCACCCACTTCCCACCAACACAGAGGACTTAACTCTCTGCCTTCAAGTAGCAAATAATTTGTTCCACAACTCAAACTCCATGCTTGCATTGCTTACAGTAAATCAATTTTAACATTCACCTATTTGACCACTGTGATTACATTATCCCCACATGCTCTTATTTACAGTAGCAGTCTGCCAGAGCTCTTTTTGTTTGTAGCTACTATTATTTTATTTGCAATATGGGAGAACTGAAGAGCTGCTGTAATAGGTTCACATTATGCCAGACACATAAAAGAACAATAAAAACAGCCCCTGTCCTAAAGATTTCCCATGTCCAAGTAATTTGCCCAATCCTCCCTTTGGGTTTAATTTTTGCCATTGATTAAACTCATTTATTTTACCTTTTTCAGATACTCAAAATTTTGGGTCTTCTACTATAGTTTCCTTTTTCTCTAGAAGTGTACCTTTTGTGTACCATACAAGGTCCCTGTGTCCCCTTTCTTCAAAACTATCAGAAATATATAAAATTAAGGTCTCTAAACCACTTACCTTAGCTCAGTAACTGGTAACAGCGATCAAAGCACGTTCTTCATGAAAGATGGAAACCCTTAATCTCCTCCCTTTTAAATCCAGTAATCGATTCAAATATTTCCCCAGATATTATCATTACATCTGTGTTGGTCAGAGAATGCCAGTCATGATTGTATTTGCACTCTTGCATGGTGCTCTCAAGAAGGAAGGAGCAAGATGGAGAGGGAGTTTTTTCCAGGAAATGTAGTGGTGGGACAAGGGGGGGATGGTTTAAACTGACAGGGAGTGGTTTAGACTGGATATTAGGAAGAAATTCTTCTCTGTGAGGCCCTGGCACAGAGTGCCCAGACTGTGGCTGTCTCTGGATCCCTGGAATGTCCAAGGCCAGGTTGGATGGGGCCCTGAGCAACCTGGGATAGTGGAAGGTGTCCCTGCCCATGGCAGGAGGATGGAACTGAATGGCCTTCAAGGTCCTTTTCATCCCAAACCATTCTGTGATTCTATGATTCATTCCATAATTCTAGAACAGTACAGAACTCTTACCAGACCTTCAGTCCAGCTACAACTAATTTGCTATAAAATGAGAGCCAAAAGACCAGGTACAAGATTTTCCCATTGTTCTGAAAGACATTGTTTGGTAAGGTATGTGAAGCCACCAATTAGTTTGTAATTGCCAGCAGAGCAAAATACCAGAACCAGAAATTCCAGCCTTACCTTCTCAGGCTTCTCAGAATTCACTATGTGAAACAATCATGATGTACAAAAGAAAAGGAAGCCATCTCCCACACAGCACATGGTGTCACACCTCTTCTGTTTCAAGTGGCTCTGTTGCAGGGAATCCTCAAAGACCCTTGATGACTCAGTCTCTTAGTGTTGGAAAAATTCCTGCCAATTAAAAGAAACATGCAGAGGTACAGAGATATCTTGGAGCAGAATGCAGAGAGCACCCCAGCCAAGTGAAGTGCTGTCCTCTCAGTACTCATTAGTTATTTGCACTTATATGCTATTACCCACCTGCATGACTAATTAATCCATGAGGAAGGGAGAAGTTAACTCCACAGACCAGCTAAGGGTTCAGGTTTTTGAGACATTTATGTGTGAGCAAGCTCTGCAAGTGGTTGAAAGATCCTGAATTAGAAGTCTGTTCACATGAGTTCTCCCTCTCAAGCACTGAGGCACTGAAGGAGGTGAACTGATGGGACTGGAGCATCAGTAGGATGCAACTGCTGGTACTGGAGCAAGGCAGACACTTCACAGCTTTCAGGTTCACAAACCAGCACCAGGGTGAAATGCACGGAGTGTGGCTGATGTCACCACCCAAAATTTGAAAGCGCAAATGGCGTAAAACACTGGCAACCACAGATGTGTCTGCAGTCCCTTGGCTCCTTTGAAAGTATCAGGGATGAAAGACAAACCCTCTGCACTTTAAAAGAGCCTCCATCAAAGTTCCAAACACAGATGATGACTAACTTCCTCCTGTGAAGAGAATCTTAAAAAGAAACCAGAAAAAGAGAGAGGAAAAAAACAGCCAAAGAGCTTGCAGGACTAAGCTGTGTAGGTTTAGCTGACCTTTATAAAATCAAAGATGAGTAGGTCTGACAGAACTTCACAAAAGCGAAGAAATCTCCCTCAGATCTCAAGAACAGTAGAATGGAAAAATAGTGCAAAATTATCCTAGTGTTATCAGCAAAACCTGCTACCTGTGGGAAGCCTTATCCAAAGTACAAGGCACCTTTTGTGGTTCTGCCACGTTAAATGTGCAAGTCTTAGTGGCTGGTGATAGCATTTCAGCATCACACTAAAATATGCTCCTTGTCACAAGTTTTCTGCTGTTTTGGTTTGGTTTCTGAGGAATCCTGACACAGAGGCCCCACAGAACTGGCCTGAGAGCATATTATGATGTAGAAGGCATCACACACAGCACTGATAAAACAATCTCAGACACATGTCCTCAACTGTTACATTGATCACTCAGAGGATTCCTAAATCCTAAACTCAGGATGGCATCCATGAAAAGTCAGTGCATATGTTGGAGTGCCAGCTGTGTTTAGTGTAACCCAGGGACAAATAAGGCAGGGAGATGGCTTGGTTGGAGCTGTAGGGAGTTCAGCAGCCTTCCAGAGCTACACAGGTAGATTTTCTAATGAAAACATTATCACCTAATCAACCTCTAACATTTTTTAAAGTGCAGGATGAACACTTTCATACCAAAAGCCTCAAGGATGTATTTTCTCCACAGAGAGCATCAAGGGTGGATCTACTTGGTACCCTCAAACACTGCAGTCAGGCACAGGAGCAAAAAAACATGTTAAAAAAAGCTTTTGCAGGAGCTTGATGTCTTCCTTCTGCTTTTCTTGGACATGGTCAAGGTCTACACAGGTGTATGCCAGATGGGCATGGCTACACTGCTTGTGTTGACAAGCAAAATATTTCCAAGAGTTTTCTTGTTTTTCTTGGACAACCTTCTAGAGAATGCCTAAGATTTCTACCATGTACTTCATTAAATTCTGGAAAATTTTAAACTTCCCTGTAGAAGCCAGGAGAAGATGAGAATACTGCAGCTGGGGCTGGATGTTGTTCTGCTGGACTTTGAGGTTTTTCTCCATTCTGTCAGATAGCTGGGGTTGGAGAAACGGAGTTGGGCGAGGAGATTTGATGCACCCTTTGAAAGTGAAGAGCTGTTCTCTGGAGGCAGAGGGCAGAGCTGGTTTTGGGTGCTAACAAGGAGTGGTGAGAGGTGATGGCAGCTCAGCCAGGACCAGAAACACAAGAAACAGCATGAGGCAACACACAGGAAACGGGACGAGCTCCTCTGCTGCTCTTGCTGCAACCTCTGGGCTCTTTTCTGGAATCTGGGCTGCAGGGAGAGAAAACTGCCAAAAGGAAAGCCAAAAGGTGCATTCACAAGCAGGACAGCAATTTTTTTTTTTTTTTTTTTTTTTGTGATATGCTGGGACCACCACCCTGAGGTCAATTCTCCACAGTCCAAAAACCCTTTTGTCCCAGTTCTGCACTGCCCAGCTGGTTTATTTCTAGGCATCTCCAGACACATAAATGAAGTGCAAGGTATTAAATTCAACATTCCTTATCCTTTTTGGTCCAGGTTTGGTGGCAGATTTCAGGAGTAATATCCAGTCCAGCCTTCACAGCTGGCTCTATTTCCCAGACACCTAGCACTTGTTTGGGAGTTCTTTGTATGCCATATTCTGCCAAAAAAACCCCAGAAATAGATGTAGAATATACAGAAATAGATGAAGAGGCAAACAATTTGAATAAAAACTAAAACCCCAGAGATCTGGACCTGCATTAAGATTGATTTGCTCTAGAGGAAAGTGGCACAGGAAGGAAGGTTCTGTGTATGTGCCTATGTATCAACACAGGCAAGCCAGACCAGAGCTCATTCCTTGCAGCAGGAAATGAGCCTGTTCTTGAAATGACCCTTCTCTGTCTCTTCCCATACCTGGCAGAAGCCACCCACATCTTCAATACACAGTTTTTTGAGCTGGCATTGGATGGAAGACAAGCATCATTTGCCTGTGCTTTTCACTCAGCTAAAGAGAGCTGAGGCCTCGCTGGCAGAACCCAGCCAACTGCAGTTATTTTTAAGGTTCTCTTCAGAACCCACCAAATTTTCTAGCAAAAGTTCCTCCTTGTCTCTCAGCAGGGCACTGAGGATGTTCACAGCTGAGCAGCATTGATCTATACATGAAACAGGTGGTTTATTTAAAGCACAGAGAAAAAATCTTCTGCTTACACATATAATCTTCTGTTCCCATAATATCAGAGATGCCTGCAAGAGAATTCAGTTCTCATTGTGCATATATTTTAAAAGACATACCAAGAATCTCTGTAAATGTAGATAACTGTGTGTTCGCCAACTTTAAAATTCAGTGTATTAAATACCACTGTTCATAAAGAAATATTCACCAAGTTTCTCCATCTTCAGCCTTTTTTCTAGTGTCCCAGAGAATATTTCTTCCTTTCTGATTAGCACCTCTGGATGCCTGCTAGCTTCCTTGGTCTCTTTTGCATTATTTGACAATTACTCGATTACTTAAGACTTTAAAAGTAGACACTCTTTCTCAACAGTTTTCCAACCTCTTCTCTTCAACATTTCTTCCAACCTAAGGGGCTGCTGACAGTTTGCTGAATCCCTGCATTTCTTAGAAATTTATTGTAGCAATTGTCAGTTTTTTACATCTACTTCTGCGCTTTAAAAAGTCCTAAAACTTTCAAAATTCCATTTAATAAAATGGAATACTGACGACTCTCTGATTCACTTTAAAGTGCAGATTTCCCAAAACCAAATCTTAAGCTGCCAAATCCAGCCCTGCCTTAGCCAGCCTCTGACGTTTTCATGAGGATATGACTGCCAAGATATGTAAATTGAGTCATTTTATTCTGTCTTTGTCTTCTAGAGTTCAGATTCTGATTTCTCACTAAATTTATTTGTAGGGTTCTCCTCTTGGAAAAAAAAAAAGAAAAAATAAAGATGACCAACTCCCTCTTTTTTTGATGGTTCCCTTGTGTTTACTTGTTCCTGACTGAACTGTCACATCAAAGATATTCATAAACTGCATGCAATTATTCCAGTATCTCATTATCAAACCACATAATGACTCAGGGTATATCTGTGAGTTTCCTCATCATGAAGTCATTAACAATGCTATTTACTGGAGGTGAGAGAATGCATTTCATCTGGATGCTGACCTGAACAATGGATCAGTTGTTGAAGGAGATAATTCAGACTAGCCTCAGACCTTTTGCTATTTTTTTTGGCACATGACACTGCACAACGTTCCTCAGTGGGTTATGGTAGAAGTTTCTAAAGAAAACCAGCGACTGCATGACTGGTTTCCTCTCCCTTCTGCTTGGTGGCTGCTCTGGTGCCTATGCAGGGATTCTTACAGCAGAAATTCATGCAATTTATGCTTTTCCAGCCTAAAACTTTGGTCAATCTTCTCTGCAAGATTGTGCAATGTCACACAGATAATTTGCCATAGCTCACTTTGGTACGTAGGTGGTAACATCTATTTAACCACAGACCTCTCCTGGCCCCTGGCTTCTCTCAAGTCAGTGATTTTATCACACATTTTATCTTCAGATGCTTCTGTCCTTCACCTTGCCTGGTCTTCAGCCACAGCTTTCTCACATGCATGAGCTCTGTTTCTCTTGTCATGCTGTTGGACACTTCCCAATGCCTTTGTCAGTGTCCTGGAGAAAAAACACACAGGCAGCACCCCCTGAAGGCTTTGACACTCCTCCCCTGCATCCACCCCGTTCCTTGCTCACCCCTGGTGAACATTCCAGCTCCCACAACCCTCAGAAAGGGGATTTTTCCAGAGGTATGGCAGAAACATCACTGTCTCCAGCAGCAGCAGTTTCACCTTCAGAGCTGATTTGTCCTTGTGCTTCCTCCCAGCTCATCTTCCACGGTGTATTATTGTAACAGCACGAGCTCACAGCCATGTCACTGGGACAGCACAGCCCACCAGAGACCCAGCCAGGGACTTTGCCTCACAGCAGCAGCTTGTGAGAGCAGCTCAGAGGGAGTTTGACAATTCTGATTTTATGCCCACGGGCAGGGCAGGCACCTGCAAGGCTTAGACAGCTCACACACAAGGCACCTGTGCTCCAGGTCATCTCCTTGGAATCCACCTCTCTCAAAGAAAACTCAAATGCTGCCATTCCTTTTGTAGCTTCTACCTACTCTCCAAGAGGAGAGCATTTTCCCCCTCCTCTCTTCTCATTAAGATCCATTCTCCATCAAGGCTTTTCCATTCTGTTATGAAAAGAGATTTGTCTAATACCATTTTCACTGAAGTTGACTGGGTAAAATTCCCCAGACTCCCATATTTGGAGTCATTTGGAAAGCTAAACAGTGTATTGATAAAAAATATACATTGAACATTAATATTGCCTACCTGTAAAACTTTGAGATATCTGCAAATAACATGCTTGCACTGATTTATTATCAAAATAAGCAAGCTATCAATATTTTTATCTTTACAGCATATTACTTTTATCCCTTGTAAGTCTCATGAAAAATTAACACATCTGGTGTATTTTCCTTGTTGTCTTAGACAGAATAACTTCCCAAGGTTTTGCATCTTAAAGTAACTAGTACAATATTCAGCTATAACCTAGTGCCTTCTCCAAAAGCTCTTTTAAAAAGCATCTAAAATTTTCAGAGCAGAGAAGTGACATGGAAAGCTAAGCCCTGTTTTCACAAATGTCTGAAGCATTCAGAGGCTGCTGGAAGACAGCAGTTCTTACCCACCTAAATAGCTTAGGCACATTTGCATTGCTCCTGTGCTCAACACCTCATGCCAGACAAGAGTTTTACCCGTGTCAGATTGTTAGTGCTCGTTGCTTTCTGAGTGTCATTGTCATTATTACAGTCACTCTGCATTTTAACCTCCATGCTGAACTAAGAGATGCAGTTTCTGGGTGTGTTTGACAATATCTGTCAATTCTGATGCTCTGGTTGTGCATTTCATGTGCTTGGAAGAAGACAACCAGATGAGAATCACTCAAGCCAACATTTAAGTTTCCTTCACTGGATCTACAAGCAATTCAAGTCCTGTTGTTGATTTGAATAGCTTTCTGCTGAGAAATTGGGTAAGGCTGGGTCAGGGAGTGGCAAGACATTGGCAGAGGTGAGAGAAAACTGATTTTCAAGAAATGATTGCTTTTGAGAGCACCAGCCCAGACCACCAGCAGAGCCCACATGACAAGGACAGCTGCCAGGCACGGGGATGCTGAACCAAGCCTCTGGGATGAGGTCAGGCAGGGCAGAGCATTCAGGTCCACTTCTTGTTTTCCAAAGGGCTGTTGGGATCTCTGAAGCTTTCCAGGCTCGAGTCAAAAAATTTTGCTAATCCTACTGTCTTGCTCTCCAGTCCCATCATTCCTAAGGATTTTTCTGGTCAACTCCCATAGTCAAGGTATTTTTCTGTGGTGAAAGGAGAGGAAGGGCATCACACTGACTCCAGAACCTGTAGTTTTCCACACTCTGCAGTCCACAGTTCAAGACAAGGACCAGACTTTGGGTCAACATCCAGGAGTCCTTCTGCCAGTGAAGCAACTTCTGGGGGAAGAGAAGAGCAAAGTATTGCACAGGTTCATCTTCAGCAGTTTCCTATGGTGTCCAAAGAGCTCCTGTGAACAGAGCCTGGTTACAACAGTTCCCATAGAGAGGCCTGAGTTCCTCTTTGCTCCTATGTGGCCCAGGGGACAGAATTCAAAGCCTGTGATTTATCAATGCCAGGGCTTATCAGGGTTTTTGTGACTTGGCCTGGCCTGTCAAGTCTGACACTCACTCTTTTCATTGTTTCTAATTTTCTCTGATCTTGGACTACCTGGAAATTTGGTTTTATTTATTTTTTCTCTTGCCTACTACACGATCATTCTCTTATGGAGCTCACTGATGAGTGAGGTTTTTCCAGGCACTACTGCACAAGGGTGTAAATTCACAGTGTAAATTCTCTTGTTATCCCTGTTGCTGCTGCAGCCTAACACCAGAAAGCCAAGTGGCACCAGGTCCCTCAAAGCCATTTTGCTTTATACCTCTGTACCTTGCTTTGACACCTGGCAGTTTTGAATTAGCACTGCTCCTACCTCACACTTTGATTTGGAATCTTGGGGTGAATATTTCCACTCATTCAGAAGAAGCAGAAGTATGGTTTTTTTATGTATTTTTTAATGTATTTTTATAAGTGCACAGCCTCATCTCTCACTGTGGCACTGCCTCCTGTCTATTACTTGTTCTGGATTCTCTTTTCACCATCTGCCCACTGCTAACCTATTCCTAATCTGTGCATCATCACCACTCTCTCAGCTGAAAAATATAAAAGATTTGCTTGAATTCATTTCATTAGGAGCTGCAGCATTCAGGGAGCAGTACCAAAAATAACTTGATTTAGGAGCTGGCAGTTGAAGTAGCCCCTTAGCAGCACTTAACAACTGCTGCTGATGCAAGATGTCTCTATGGCTTCAGGGCCATCCAGGTTCTCCATTTCACATGCATCAGAGTGGCAGTTCACATTTGAGGAATAAACCTGAAACATAGTTTTATAGGAAAAGCCAGTTAAGAGATATAGCAAAAATTTACTGTCAAATCTCTGTCTAGAAAAAAAAAAAGCCCACCCCACATCCACGGTTTTATTACCATTTTTTGCATTAAATGCCAAGCAAGGGTAGTAAAATTAAAGTACATATCTTCACTCTGTACACTTTGTACTCATTTTTCCCTGTTGATATACTGAGTTATGGGATAGATGGAATACTTTGTCTCTACTTCACTGTTTCAAACCCAAGCTGGTGAACTGGTAGTTTTTTCCAGGGCAGCCCCTGTAGTGTGCTTTAAGTTGCAAGAGAGTCAAGAACAGCTTTGACTTCTCATTTGCAGATGGTGCTTGCTCAACATGATCCTTTGCCACAAAGAAAAACAAAAGCAACCCATGGAAGATGCTGGGAGGTGACATAAGGAGCTCAGGATGGAATTCCACTTTCACTCTGGTGATTCCTCGATCATCAAGTCAGTCAGGGTTACACCTAATAAAGTACATCAGCAAAGAGTTGAGCACTGTAATCCCATTTTTTATTCTGCACACCTCACAAGTGCACATCTCTGTTTTCCAAGGGCAGGAGCAGGGTCCTTGCAGAAGTGGGGTTACTAATATGGGAAAGGAATGGGCAGCTATGGAAATTCCTATTTTCATATCTGCAGAGGCTCAAGGCTGGGCAGAAACCTTCTGCCTCTAAGCAGGGGTGGGAAGAATCCAGCAACAGAAAGCACTTTGTAAGAGTCCACTCAGGAACAAAATGAGATTCCAAAAGCTCCAGCACAACCCTGGAGGGCCACAAGCCACTCTAAATGAATTAGATGATTTTGAAAGGTCTAAATAAAAAAAAAATCTCAAACTTCAATGACACATTTACAGGCAAGATATATCCTATAAAATCTGAAAGCAGAAAGACATAGAGATTTTGGGATGGGGACTATTGTCCTTGTAAAAGTAGAAATAATAGCAGCCCTCTGCCCAGTGGGCAATAAAACACATCATGGAGCAAGGCACCAAGAGGCTACAGTGACTTGGTTGATCAAGGAGTGAAAGAGATGAATGAAAAGGTCACTAGGAATGAATAGAAACATCTGAGCACCCTGAGGCCTTCATAATTTTTTAACCAAGCAGAGATGCTGGAAGAATGGATACCGGGGGGAAACAGGGGCAGACAAATAGAGAGCAGCAGGAGAAAGAAAATATAGCAGCTGAGAAATTCTCCTTAAACATAAAAGACCAGAGGCAGGGGAAGGGGGGTGTTGTTGTACAGCTTTAAATCCCATAAAAAGAGGCATCAATGCTGTGCTTCCTGCAGCTGGGCCAGCAGCAAACACGTCTGAGGGAGCCAAGGCCGCGTGACTGGGCCACGCACGTGGGCTGTGCTGGGGCAGATGTCACACAGAGCACAGATAATTCCTCTGATGTGGCATTTGCTCGGGCAGACGTGCAATTCTCTGTGCACAGCAAACTCAGGAACCGTGCAAAACCCACAGTTCATCACTCTTTTCTACCCTGAGGCTGAGTCCATTTTCTTTTTTTTTTTTTAATGCAGTATTTAGCTCTTTGAGCCATTCATATTTCTCCCTCTCTTTTTTCTTTTTTTTTTTTTTTCAGCTGCTCTCCCATTTATGAATTTATACCATCTATGAATGGTTGCTGCAATTCATTCATACCCTCTGCATTCATGGGGGTGCAGAAAAAACACACTTATGGATACACAGCTCCAAAAGGCAGCCTTAGGGCTTGGAGGGAGTGCTTTTTTTTTCTCCCATGAAAATTCTATAATTCATTGAGTTTAAAACTGAAATTAAGACTAAAAAAAATTCTGTTGCTGACTGGACAAATTTAAGATTTTACAACAGCATGGTGCTACCTTACAATTGCTTTTCACATCATAGCAAACTCGGGCTTATGGTTTTAGGTTCATAGTCACAAAACACAGAGTGTGGAAGATTAGCACCACTCTTGGATTTATGACGTTTTCCTGACTTGAATGTCAGTTTCTTTCTTATTTAAATATATACATACAGAGGCCTCTAAGGCTATTAAAGGCTATTATCCATGACCACACACATACAGAGTTGTTTGAATTCAATGTTTTAAAACGTTTGCTTACCAGGTGGTGTTGTTTTCTTTCTCTCAAGAAACAAGGCACATGTACATACAAAATTGTCTCACAATAAATTATAGTGAACTTTCTTGTTTAGGTTTTTTTATGTAAGGAATTAGCTCACATGCTCACTCCTTATGCAAAAAAAAAAAAAAAAGGTGTGCACATGTCAAAGATTTCCAAGATAAATATCCTATAGGAAAACATTGCATCTGGGAAGCAGCAGGAAACAGAACAGACCAAACATCTGTTTGGTTTGTTCTCTTTTATTTTTTTTTTAATATTTTCCAGTGCAGCAGCTATGCATTTTTCTGATTACTTTGACTCTCAAAACAAGAGCTCTGCATCTGTACAGTAACTCACCAAATTCCAACTTGTTGTCAGGGAAGGGCTGAATGGAATGGTGTTCAAAAAAACAGTGATCCACTGTGGGATGGGGCTGGAGGAAGGTGTCAGGGGGCTGGCAGGATGGGCAGGGGGCTGGAACTGGATGAGCTTTAGGTCCCTTCCAACCCAAACCATCCTATGATTCTAAATCCTGCACATGGAACGTGACACTGCAGGGCTACAGGATGTTCCAACAGGACGCCTTGGGGTAATTTCCCCCGGAGAAAATTCAGTGAGAAAGCACTGATCAGGAGCATTGCTCTAAAAACAATGCTGAGAGATCCCAGTGAGCAGTTCTGAACAGAGTTGTGCATAAATCCTCCCACAAGAGGTGCATAACCACCCAATCTGAATGCTGGCAGACCAGGGAGTGTTTCATACCCAGCAAAATGTGCTGGAATTCCACTTGCAGTGAAGTAACTCTGCAGACTTCAGCTCCTTTCAGACCCTGTATGGCTCAAGGGCATTTGGAGGTGCTGCCCCTGCACTGCAGCAATTCCCAGCCCTGATGGTGATTGTTGCAGGACACACATTCTGTGAAACCCCATTTGAAATCAAGCGGGTCATAGCAGGGGAAAGTCAGATATTTCTTCTCATCTGCAAGGGCCATTATCTACAGATGAAATTGAGTTTAAAAACATGAATAATTTGTGTGCCAAAAGGACTTCAGAATTTTACAGCAGCACTGATGAAATAAAAAGCAATTTGGCTTTGCACAGGACAGACCCTCAAGCATAGATAGGCCTCTGCAGTAACAAAATCTTCCTGTCTCTAGAACTCGATTTGGTTTGCTCTCTTTCCTAACTACTGACTGGATGCCTTGACAACACAACAAACCTTTATTTCATTCTGAAGGTTTAGCTTGTCATATAACAATAACCAGATCACTCCCCCTAATACACAGGAAAACAAAATTGCTCAGAAGAAAAATCCCATTTCTGGTGTTTGGCACCAATTATTCACCATGTGAATTACTCTGGAAAGCCTTTAAGCTCAAAACCCAGAATATTTATCAGTATCTGTGAAATTATTCCACAGGTATCAATTACTTGTCTTGAAATACAAGTTGAACTAATGATTTCCTCCCCCAGTGAAGCCCAGAAACTTTTTGTCCTGACATTCATGAGAAGGAACCTACACCTAAAATGGAATGAAAAACAGGAAAACAAAGCATACAACATGAAACTAGGGCAAAGTGATCAGTGGGCACCGAAGGGGAAGAGCCTGCAGAATTAACTTGCATTGAAAACCCCAAAATTCTCATTAGGTGGAGAGTAACAGCTACTAAAACTGTTTTAAGCATGGAATCCAACAGAACGATACAACTTCTGTACACAAAGATATGGCCCAGAAAAAAAAAAAAAAAAGAAAAAAAAGAAAAAAGAAACATTTCTTTTCTGGTACCTTTAAAAGAAAATATTTTTAAAAATGCAACACCTAAGGCTCCACTTCAATAGATTTTTGCCAGCAGATCCTAGATTCTTTGGGGAATTCTCTAGAAGCAATTGAGATGTAGGGAAACTCATGAACATAAAGTTCCATCTGGGCAAAGTTTATTAAAGGAGTGGGATCCTAAGTTACCCACACACTATTGCTAAGGAGTGGGATCCTAAGTTACCCATTAATATTCTGTTTGCAATATGTAGTATCAAATGATTCACAGATGTTTTAATAATTGGCTTACAAGCCTATATAACAAACTGTTTCTATAAACTTGCATGATATCCTAGATAACCACTTTTAACATTTTTTAAAATGAAATCCTGGCAGCAACTCTGATCTTTAATTTTTACATACAAATAATAAAACTACTAAAACGATTACAGTTTTAGAAGCCATGATTTCGAATTAAATCCAAGACTGAACTCCAGGGTTTGGGTTTCTATTTTCCAAATGCTAAGAACAAATTTCTTCTCCATGTTATCTGAAAAAAGCAGATTTTTCCTGCCTTCAAATAAGGCAGTCCGAGGGCTCAGAGGGGAAGAGATGGATTAAATGTTGACTGAAATACTTAAGGTCCTTCAGGAAGAAACACAAATGCCAGGTGCTGACCTAAGGTTCCAAAACCCATAACCAGTATACAATAAAATTGAAATATTTCAAAGTCTCCTACCCTTTGACAGATGTTGCAATCATGTTGTTTCATTTTTCTGGTTTCAACACTCACATACTTGTCCTTTGGACATTCCTCATATTAAGCTCATGCTTCTATCTGTTGTTTGCAGCAAGTCTCTAAGGCAACCACGGGGTTGGGCAAATAGTTTCACTTTGTGCAAGATAATAGGTAATTCAAAACATCTATTTTTTTCAAAGCAAACTGAAGTCATCTACACATCAAACACTGCAGCTGATGAAGAGTCCAAGAAAAACCAATCAACGTGGCTAGTTAGACAATAACAACTCAATCCCAAAGTGCTGCAGCTCCCATTAACTTCCAGGGTCAGGGCTGAAATTCAGGGGCGTGTAAAGCACATCCTACTGCCAAACATCCACCCACTGCAGCCACAGGGCGAGGAAAAGACTGATTAACTGGGGGCTTTATTGCCAGAGGATACACAGATCACGTAGGTGAAATTCACTTCAGCCCAAAGAGTCCTTCTGGCACCTACAAGCACAGCAGGTGCTTCTCATGCAGGCTCCAAGAGGGTCTGAGCCAGAGGAGAGACCACTCAAATAAAGCACATGATAATGAACAGCTATCATCATCCCTGTTTTCCCCTCCACGCAAGACAAAAACCAAGGGCTTTATCCTGCTAAGACAGGGGCACTTGTAAAGTTCCCCAAGACACAGACAAGAGACATGTCAAGCTCTGAGCTTGGCACAATGAGGTTAATTCCCCAACGTGAAAAAAAAAAGGGATCTGCCTGCTGTCCTTTTGGAAACAAGAGGAAATTGCATGGATCTAACTCAACTGCCTGCGCTCTTATTTGCCAGGAGAAGAGCAGCCCTACTTCAAAATTTCCTGTTACTCTACAATTGCCAAAAGATCAGAAAGCAGAATTAGACTAAGGCTCTCAGGGCCTTAACAAATGAACCCTTAAAGGGCTTTTGTACTTGGGGCCCTGCAGAGAGACCTGAAATAAGAACACAGCGCTGGGCCAAGCTCAGGAGGAAGGCTGAAAGCAGGAATGTGCTTCCAAGGCTGTGGCCATCTCCTCCTGCAGCACCTTGAGGACTGCAAAGGGTGCTGATGGCACCACCCAGCCCAGAGAATCTACCAGACATTCCAAAGCTGGGACCAAGCCACAGGGTTTAGATTTATAGTCCTGAGAAATGTTTATTTACCATCTCCTCTGCTGCCCAAATTTCAATGAACTCACTGCTTTATGGCTTGCCCACTGTGTAGCCATAAGGTCTCCAGCCAACATTGCTGCCCTGAGCTCCTCTGCACAAGAATATGTGAAGGGATAGTTTATTTTAAAAAAAAGGTTCAAATTGATTGACATGTTTTGCTTGGACAAAGGGGGTGTTTGCTCAGCCTCACACCCTGCAGGCCCAGGTACCACCCACATTTCTGCAGGGAGTTTTTCCCTGTGATCCTCACTCGCAGCAGTGCCTGGAGCACAACCCCACAGCACATGGCCACTCTGGAACAGAACAGCCTAAACCAGTGCCTCTCAAAGCTTTGCACGTGCCCTTGGACAGCTCAGGAGTTGATCCTGCAAGCACCTCACCCACCAAACAGTTCCCCCACTGGAACTGGCTTACATCCCAGACTAAAAAGGATCAGGCCCATGACATTTTCTTCCATTTCAGCATTTCCTTGACTTCTGTGTACTCAGGTGTTACCAATTTCTAACTCAGCTGGTGGCTATGCTTAAAGCTAAGACAGTGATTCCAGAAACATCTGAGAAATAGGATAACAGCAGCTTTGCAGGCCAGTTGAAACAATGTAAGAAAATCCTGTGGACCCCATAAAAGATCCTATTGTCTCTGAACTCCAGTAGTCTGAAGTCAAAATACACCGTACCCCAAGTGTTTGCAGGGTAAAGAAAGGTCCCTTCAGCAATAACACTGAGAGTCCAGCCAGCATAGATCTCACCACTAATTTTTGTCCCTCACACAGGGGAAGCCCAAAATCTGTGGAGAACTCTTGTCCATCAGGCAGAGAACACATCCTCCTCTTTCTCCTCCTCCCATGAGAGGCACCAAGGGTGCAACCTGTCTCTTCTTTTATTAATCTTTACTGTGCTTGGAAGTGCAAGAGCAGAGGCAAGTTCTGGATTTTGACAGGAACCTCTCAAAACCATCACCATCTACTGCAAGGTAACAGAAAGGGCACAGACTCCACAGATCCCTCAGAGTCAGGGGAACCTTGCACAGTTGAATGCAGCTGGAAGATGGAATAATGGATGGATTACCTGATCCAGCAGCACAGATTGCTTAATTCCACAGAGATGCTCACCGTATCATTCTAATATCAGCCCTTCACAGAAGTACACCAATTACACCAAGAGTTGCACAAGCCACCAAGAATATCGTGTTCCCAAAATATTTGGGCAGTGTCCAGTGAGAGTAGACATGGTTTCAGAGACTGCACACCAAAACCTGCTCAGGAACTGTACTTCAGCCGTGTTACACAGAAGACCACAGAAGTGCTCAAGAGCTTGCACAAGCTTTCCAGTTGGTGCCCCCTAATGTTCTAGAGCACATTATGGTCACAAAAGCCAACCCCACTTTGGACATCAGCAGTGTTGAGGTGTCACATTCAGTGGCATGATTCAGTGCCACAAGGAACAACACCAGGTTGTGCTTACACCACTGTATTAATTAGACAGTTTGGAAGAGAAAAATCAGACTGACCAAGCTCTACTACTATTTACAAATCCTGAAGTTTGAAAAGCAGATGGATTAGTAAGGAAAGACCAGATTGATGCAGTGACAGCTGATAGCACTACTTGAATTAATGGCTGTAATGGGAATAAACCATCATTAGCTGATTTTCTTCTGGTTCCCACTGTGCAGTTCCCTCACACCACAGAACAAACATCAGCTTATTGCAGATTCCTGACGACATTTCCAAACCATGGGCAAAGCAGGGTGGTTCCTTTTGCTCAGGTCTGGACAAATTCCTACAGACTCCTGGAGAATCAAGGCCTGAGTGTGAATTGTTTCCTCCGCACACACTGGTTTTATTTCAGGAAGCTATTTGGTGAAAAAAACAGAGAAGGAGCTGTAACAGGTGAGAGAATTGCCTTCTCAATTTACACAGCACCTGAGACACAAGCAGGTGAGAACACAAATTCATCTTCTTTAGTTTCACACTGTCATATGATGCCAACCACCTGCTCTTGTAGCTGCAGATAGACACTTTGTTATCATAACTTTGCTCTCTGGTAAGTCATAGCTGTGTCATTGTAAAATACATGTATTTCCTGGAAGCTCAGAGTTAAAAAACATTCCCGAGGATATGTGACATGAAATCATCCCTGTATCTTCAGTCAGATATACAAATGTATGAATTTAAATGTATATGTTCAGTATGTGTATAATCTCCTCCTGTGGAATCTTCCTCTGCAATAAAACAAAACAGCCAGTTTTGAGGAAAACAACGTTAAAAAGCTGAGAGAAAAGAACCACACTCCTCCAGAGCACAGAAAAACAGAGTAGTCAGGTACAAATACTACATCTTCTTCCCATGGGAAGGAAAACAGGTCTTGTTTCCAAATCAGCTCTGGCATGGGCTTCTCATCCACCCCACACTGAACACACTGCCTTTGGAAAGGGACAGCACACTGGGAGCAGGGAGAAGAGAAGGAAAGGATGAGCAGCCACCCCTCCATGGGGCAGTGGGAGGTAAAACACTTTATTACAGATCCTCCTGGGCCAACACCTGGCAGCACAGAGGCTACGCCGTGAGCACTGCCCTCAAGTCACTTAGCAAGGGAAGCATCTCATCCATCTCACTAGTGAGGTTCCTAGAGGAAGATTCCTTCTCTTCCTAGGAGAGTGCTCCTCCATCCTCAGCTGTCTTTCTTCATTCACAACCCTTCCCCTATAACCCTAGATGTTATCAGGGGACAATTTTTGGTGACAAAACTCAGGTGCCACGAAATTCTAGGCATTGTAGCATGACCCACGTGGGTTTCAGCCATTGTCACAGGAGCAATTTCCTACAGGATCTGACTTCATTTATGCAAATACCCTACAGATTAGAAAATGGTAATATTTAGGTAGGTGGTTGCTCCCCAGATGAGTTCTGTAGCCACTGCTGGAGTCATGACTCATTTTAGCTTTTTTACATATATTTACCTTTTCTCTAGACACTGTAGAAACACAAACAGAAACATGTGACCCTGTTTTTGGAGCAGGGAATGAATGTACAAACTTCTCCCTACCCTGGGAGGTGGTGCATAATGAATGTAGTGCTTTGTTTGGTATCTCACTCTCTGTGCCCCTGTTTCTCTGGAGTACTTGGAATTAAAAAACAAACAAAAAAAAAACCCCCAAAAAAACAACAACTACAAAAAAAAAAAACAACAAAAACAAACAAACAAAATCTCCCCCTAAACCTACCAAATAAAACTCACAAGAAGTTTGAGGAAGGAACAAAGAACAGCAGAGGAGAGACTCAGACACCCCAGCCTGTTGTCAAGAGTGCTGGGGTCAAAAATAAAGGTCTCAAATCCTGACCAGAAGCACAGGGAGACAAATGCACTCCAGAGGAGGTCACTATTCAGAAAACCACAATACAACACTACTGCAGTTGGGGCTTCTGCACACCTACATCAATTTCTACTTGAATAACTGCTTCTCTTGAAAAGTCTCTTTTGTGTATAGAATAGAATAGAATTATTGGCATGTCCTGTTAGAACGAAACAGAGATATCATTATCATGGAGCTGCTTTAAAAAAAAATTAATTCCTAGACTGAAAGAAAAACAACTGGAGTCACAGTTGGATCAAGAGCAACCAAAGCTCTTGGGCTTGCATCCACTATAGATGGAGGTGAATTGAAATAAACTTCCCATTCCACAGAGCTCTGGCAATCTCCTGGGAACTCCACTTACCTCCAAAGCTATAAATAAATAAATATATACATAAACAAACAAACAAATAAATAAAAGCAGCAAGCCCAGACCTCCCACACCATTATTTTTGACATAACAGTCCACACTTGGGTGGCCCAGTTTGTAAACCAGCCTTATTTTTATGACATTAGAAAGCACTAAATCATGCTCATGAAAACTGGATATAGGTCCCAAAAAGATAGGAAAAAGAAAGAGAACACGAGCAAGAGCGAAAGCAAGTGCAGTACTCAAGAAAGAAGGAGCTGAATGAAAAAAGACATTTAAAATTAAACTTGATCTGGGCAAAGGGGCTCACCCCAGTGCCTTTCAATTCTTTTTGGCACTTTCCCCTTCTATTTTTTGAAATATCCAAACCTACAATAATATTGGCCAGGACATTCTCCTGCTCCCCACTAGAGAATCTCAATTACTGCATATTTGTAAGTGTCAAACCCCTGGCATACTCTGGAATAGAAAGATATTTGCTGCTGACAGAGTAGGAGAAAAATGGCTGTGGCTGAGGGGAGGTGCCAAAGGCTGCAGAGATCCTGCTCCTCAGGCTTATCCTCATGCTCATGCTGCAGGCAGGGCTCATCATGATGATTTCATTATCACCGTTGTTTGAACAAGGGCATGTAGTCTTCCCTGGAATAACCCATACCTGCAACAGGACAGCCCAAAATCAGAGCATCCCTGGGACATGTAAGAACAAACATTCACACCTAGAGAACTCTGCCTATGGTTCCATGCAACTCTTTTTGGAATCTGTACCATACTCTTGACAAAGCCTAGAACACAGGTAGGTCCTAAACACTCAGTTCTCTGCTGATGTCCCACGTATAACTGGTGATACATTTAAAAATTAATGAATCATACACTGCTTTAGGAACAAAATTGGCAGCATCCTTCTTTCGAGCCTACTCACAGAGCTCCCTGGAGCACATTTCTCACTGCAGGGCTAGAGACTCTCCCACTACCACAGCTAAAACTGTAACATCACAGAACAAAACCTAATCCCAGAGCATTTCAGAAGATGGATTCAGTTACTCAGATAAAACAGGAACAGATTTAATGTTCAGACCTTGACTTGCAAATTAAGCTGGATTTATAAGAGCAGCCCTTAGGGTTACATAGAGCTTATCTCTCACATGAACTCATGTGAGACTAAATGCCATGAGCCTGCCAATTACACCTTTTCTGCTGCATCCCGGGTCCGGAATAAAGTTTGCCCACTTGTCATTACAAGTGCTTTCAGCTGCTTCAACTTTCATCAGAGGGAGAATTCTGGTGGATCTCACTTCCACCTCCTGTTCCCCACCCATACAATCCTGTGAAGATCCTGCTGCTCCTGGCCTATCCTAAGGCCTCATTTCAGATTAGGTCTCAGGTGCCTATGAGAAAAGCCTCTCCTCCACACAAATTCCCCAAAAAACCCACTGGTTACAATCAGATCAGCAGCAACTAATAAAATTACATCATTCAAAAGCTTACATAAAATATCTCTAATGAAACTACACAGAATAAAAAATCCTAAAAATCAAACTTCTGGTAGTCCACCAGAAAAATAAGTACTTTCTATCCAAGACCTCACATCATGCCATCTCCTTAATTTAAAAACATTAATCTTTCTCCTTTGTACAGAATAATGGCTTTACACTTTGGATAATAGAGAAATCAGGAAAAACATGGACTCTAACCAGTAAGGATTGCACCTAGGCTGGGGCTGAGCAGTCTGACACACAAGTGCAGCTTGGGCTCTCTGAAAGCAACTCAGCAGACACATGGAGAGAGGAAAACTCCAGTAAATGAGGACTTCACAACAAATTCAGCAGCTGTGGACTACCAAAAAATCTGAAAAATCTGTGTTACATCATTCCTAAATATGATCAAATTAAAAATAACAGATCTGTTCCAAACAGCACCCAGCAGTATGTAAGATGGATACACTAAACTACAAAAACCATAAATTTAAAAAATCCTAAACAAACCCACAGCCCCTTAATAAATAAGAATTATGAAAAGTCAAACATATAAAATTTGGTTTTCCTTTGTAGCACAGCTGACTCTCCTGCAGTGTGAAGTTTTCAACCATTTTTTTTTAATTTCTCATTGATTTTCTGCATTTGTCCATATTATGACATACATAGGATGCTGCTATCAAAGTGCTGAAAAGACTCTGATAAGCACAGCATATGCATTCTGTATAGATAATGGATATATGTTTAATATTGTATGTAAATAAATACTGAATATCCTGTTCTCTATTCCATCAAGCATATTCTGTTACACAGTGAAGCTAAAGAGACCCATACCTTTTACTGTTAGCAGTTTTAAGGATTTATGGCTGTTTTGGAAATCCCACGAGTATACAGCACATCTGATATTCAGTTAAATAACATATAATGTCACTTCACTGCGGGGATGATGAAACCCAGCTACCTGAAAACACTTTCCTCAGTTTAGCTCTGGACTTCAAAAGCATTGATGTGACATCCAACTACCTCCAGTCTCACACTGTGTCCTTTTCAGGCACTATTCTGCACCAGCTCCTCATTATTTTATCTATGGTAAAAGGAGGAGTTGGAGCTTGATGCTTGCCACAGGGTGGGGTGCACAAAATTCGAGCTGAATACGTGAATTCTCTGTAGCAGAATCAGCATGCCTGCACCTTCCAAAAACACTTACCCTGTGCTTCCCTCTAAGAACCTAGACAGAAAGAAAAGCTCTGTGTTGCGCTTCCAGAGCAATCAATAAGGCAGGAATCACTGGGAGGGAAGGACAGACATTTCTCACACAGCAGCGTGCTGAGTTGTAGCTTCTCTTTTGCAGGCTGGCTTCAAACCTTATGTGACCTTGTGGTTTGGTGTACTACAGGCAGATGCAATTTCCAGTGCCTCATGTTTTATTGCTGTTACAACCAGGAGCAGCCTGCTGGCCATTACTACATGTACTCTTACTCATGCATGAGAGCCTGCTGTCTCTCATTTACACACACACTCCAGGCTAAGCCTAGTTAATCTATCACTATCTCAGGGCTGCAAAACAAAGCCTGAGCTGAAAACAAATCCTGCAAAATTTTTTCCTTTCACATAATCATCTCAAAGGCAGCTGCCTGATAAAACAGGCGTAGCACAGTGAATAGTTTGTTAATTTAGAAATACTAGTGCAGCTAACTCCAGCATCAGCCCCAGACATGCTGTACTCTCTGCTGCTAAAACAGGACTTTCCGATAACTTGTGTTTACTGAAGGGCTTGCTTAATGCATTAGCCCCTGGATTTCTCATGGAACCTTGCTAATAATAGTGAACAGGTCCAGAAGACTGGAGTCATTTGGGGTCGTTTATCTAACAGTATTAAACAGACCAGGAATGAAGCAAAACCAGCAATCATGCCAGAACCCAGAAGTTCATGCAGGGGTAATGAAGAGTCCCCTGACTAGCAGGACAAACGAGGGGCAGAACAAGGCATTAGCAGCGGGACATGTTGGCTTTTATTAAAAAAAGGTTTGTGGGTATGTTTCCTCCTCAGTGATGGTGAGGGAGAATTTCTCCAGAGATGAAGAAATCAAAGAAAGTTCTTTAGGATCTAGACCTTTACTGTTTCCTCTTTTAACTCTAAAAGTGTTCTTTTAAAAAAATACCTATGCATCCAAACGATGCCCAATATAATCTGGTGTAATGCATTAGAACTACAAGCTGACTTTACACTGAGAAAAACAGAGCCTGTCTGGCTCAAGCCAGAGGGATCTGTACACAAGATCTGTACAAAGGGATCTGTATCTTTATCCCAACCCTTCACAGTCTGCTATCATGTCATTTCTCAGATACACCTGGCTAAGGAAAAGCCCTGGTGCCACTGCAGAAAATCAACTATGAGGAATTCACATCTTGCATCGGTGTGAGTGCAAGAAAAATTGGGAAAATTCACTCTTTTCGACTCAGAAGAACAAAAGAGATCCATCTTCAGAGACTACCTGTCCAACAAATGCACCACAGAGCACTCAGATGATTACACATTAATTCTCTCAAGTAGGATTAGGTTAATCTGAACAGTTAAGATAGTTGGGTCTCATGTACATCACAGATACACTTTATATCTCTGTCTTGGAAAAAATGCTAGGTTTCTCCAGTCACTTCTAGATAAAACTCATTTGAACAGTAAACAAAAATACCCTTTCCTTCATAGAAAACTTAAGAAAAAATGGATTTTCTTTCATCAAAACATTATAGAAAATAGAGGAAGGAAAAGCTGTGTATGCTAATCAATAAAAATAAAAATTATCAGATGTAGACCATCAGAACAATATCCAAGTGTTAAGTCTCAATTTACTTTTTATATAGATTTCTGAAGTCAATTGTGCATCAAGTCACACAAATCCCCACATCACACCTCTGTGGCATTTCGACACCTGTTAAGTGTGGCTACTTTTTTGTAACAATTTTTAAAAGCAGCAGGGAGTCTTTCTGATCGTTATAGTGTAACACTTGTGCTGGTATGGAACAGAAGCTTGAAAATACATTTTTATATTCAGTGTTGATCAGCAGAATTAGTTTCAAGCAGTTCTGAAGAAGGTTGTAAGAAACATATTCCTTCATTCCTCCTTTCTCCCCGTTCTGAGTTGGTAATGTTAATCTTGGGGCCAAATTCCACCAACTTTGGAAAACTGTGTTGTGTTTAGGTGAGATGTCCTTATGATTGCCAACACCAGGAAAAGGTACAAACTGCTGATGCCTCAGGTTTTAGCTTTTCTGTTTTTCAGATTCTGTGCTGCTCTAGTGTGCAGGTCTGAGCTTCATATCAGGGGATGGTGAGCTCTCTTCACAGATCAGGGACACAAAACAATTCCTTCTCCAGCTGGGGATCAAGGACAAATGATCCAAACCTCAGGCCCAGCAGCACAAACAACGTGGGCTGGAGAGAGAAAAACAAGCAGGATGGGACTGCCTGGGCTAAAGCTGGAATGGGACAATGAACTCCAAGGTGCCAATGGAGCAGAACTGATCCCAGTGAGAGCCCCCGGGAGCGCTCGTGCATTTTGGGACCATTTTGGTTCATCTTGGGTGCAGCCCTGGCTGGGCTCTTGTGCTGCCCAAGGTGGATCCATGGAGGAGATCCTTTTAATAAATCCCTGCTTTATTCTGTAACTCTGTCCAGCCTCTGCTCTAGGGCAGCCTTCACAAGGCATGACTGCCAGCAAGTTTATTAAACCCTGCAGTAATAGAACACAGGTCTGCCTCCAAACCCCTCGTGCTCACTGTTATCCTGGGAAGCTACAGCACAGCTGGCCACAGAGGAAGGGAGGCAAAAGAAACACAGGACTGCAGCTGCAGGGCAAAAATGGAATGTTCAATCATGACAACCCACACAGCAGAAATTGCTGGACACTAAGAAAGGATGCATATTAAATGATTTTTCTGTTCTACCACCACCCCAGATTTGTCCTGAAAAGCCTACAGACAAGGATGATGTTTAAGCACTGGAAATCTAACAAAGGTCAGAATAGAAGCAAACTGGCAATGCCAGAGCACCTTTCATGCTTTTTCCCTGTGAATGATTTGTTCCTTTCCTGCCCCTTTTCTGTTAAAAAAAAAAAAAACCCAAACCAACCAAAAGCTGCAAACCAAAACCAAACCAGCATGGATTCTTTTGTGGTATGACCACAAAAAAGCTCCCAAACTGAAGCCAACTGATTTTCAAAAGAGGAAAGAGGAAGAAAGTGTACACAAGAACAGAAGGATATGTTGACTTTTGGATTTATACTTTTAAAATATACACTCACTCAAAATGCACATCATCTGTCTCACTGACAGCTAAAATTTTGTCCCTTGTTATAAAAGAAACTGATGAAGTGCAGATGGCAGCTTGTGTATTGAGTTGGCTGCTTCATAAACTGTAATTATGGTGGATATGAAATGGATCACCTCATCCATCTGGAATAAAAAAATGGGATTATCACTTGGTAATTTTTTTTTTCTTTATAGGATAGCAAAATATCTTGCCTGTTGCTACTCTTTGGCATGGCTCGAGTATAACAATGAAACACAAAAGAATGCAGAGTTCAGATTATCTTTTATTTACAGAAGTGAAAAATTAACCACTGGAAAGATAAAACCTGCCCAAGAAATCTTTTCTCCTCACTGACCTCATGCTTAGGCACTGCTTGGAATGAAATCAGCTTTGGAAAAAGTTATCCATAATTGAAAACAAATGGTGACCGTGCACAAAAAAGATACACCGATAACTGACTTCTAATTTCAAGAGCCTCCTAAGCTCCATGAAAGCCTGGACCTGGGGTCAAAAATAAAGTCCCAGAGATTCAGACTTCCCCAGCTCCATGAAAAGCTGGACCTTTCCTAAGTATGCAGCCAGAATCTGGCGACATACTCACCACCACCTGCCAGATTACTGTCATGTGTACAGCATGACAACCAGTGAATTTGTTTGTGAAAAGAGAAAAGTAATAGGAAAAACGTGCTCCTTTTGGCTGTGCAAACCACAAAACAACAGATCTCACTATAAAGTTGACAGTGCATGCTGTGAAACACACAAAGGACCATGGAACATACATTATTATGACTCAAATCGCCCCTTACATGAGCTGACCTTTGGCTTTGTGGTACACAGGCAATCTGTGACTTTGTTACTCAGCATTCTGTACTCACCTTCAGGAGGCACTTCAGGGATGAATCTGAAATAGTTACCCAAGACAGATAACTCAAATTTCTACAGCACTGAGTTATAGAACTCAAAACCTAAGATTATTAGGTGATGCCACTGCTTTTGGGCGCAGGGAAAAAATCCACATGGAGAGTAAATGCACCTTCCACACAGAGAAAGATGCTGAACAGAAGGCTTATAGATAAAGAAAAAACAACTTGCACCATTGATTACAAACAAGACAATCTGATTTCTTCTGCAACTTCTGATGACACCTTGCCAATATCAAAAAACCCCTCAAAACTGCATGGATCATTTGAAATCAACTTACTTTGCACAAATGTGGAAACAAATTTCTATCACCACAAAAAATCCCCCAGATCATCTCAGTCTAGTTTTGAACTGTGACGCATTTACCCCATCCCTTGATTTCTAGATTCATAATCATAACTTGCTTTTCACATAATGGCAGAACAAGCAAAAAAATTCTACACTTCTGCTTTGGCAGTGTTTTGCACCGTTTTGGATAACCACTGAGTTGAACAACAACACTGAATTTTGCTCAATAAATTCTTACATAGCTGAGATATTTGCCAACCCTGCCCACCAAGCCCCTAATAATCACATGTCCACTCCCATCAAATCAAGAACTGGACCTGCAAGCAGAGAAAAGATGCTGTGTAAGAAACCTTCCTCTTATCACCTTCCCCTTGCAAGTCCTTGCCATAGCAATAGGGAGATTTAAGTCTAGATTGAGGGGTTGTCTGTGTTTCACACTTATCTGGCATTAATCTCATGTATTTTTAGCCTTCATTGTTGTCCAGAAACTGGAAATGATCACCCCACTGCACACAGTGTACTGAGCTCTACCTGAAAGTGCAAAGAGCCCAAGACTAACCACAAATGCACCAGGAACTTGGCAATGGCATTACTGGAATCCCTAGAAAGCCACGGAGGGTGGTGAGAACCTGGCCACTCTCTAGGCAACTGCTCAATGACACAATGAGAGCACCAGCCAAGGGGTTTAGGCTGAGAGAAGGCTCAGGGTCTGCAGTTCCTGGGTTAGATTTGGGGCACAGCTTATCCACTGCTGTGTCCTTCCTCTTTTAGCCATGGAAGACAGTTTTTGAGGTGTCAACTTGAATTGCAGGCTTTAAGCATATGCAAGAGAGACACTTCACAACACAGAAAAATGGAACAGTTAGGGCTGGAGAAGATCTCTAACATCCAACTGTTAACACAGAGATGCCTTGTTCATCACTAAACCATGCCCCAAGTAATGCATCCACGTTTTTTGAACACTTCCAGGGATGGTGACTCAACCACTTCCCTGGCCATGTCAACAGCTCTGTGCTTACTGCATCATCCTGCACCACTCATGCAGCAATGCAGACCAACTCCCTTCCTTACTGGGAACAGAACCACGTCCCTCCAGTTCTCACTCACTGAAGGATAAAGGTTATGTAGGTCACTGCTACACAACAGCAGATGCACAGCAAAATGCTGGGGCATCAAAAGTCATTACAGACCTCAGACCAATCAAGAAATACAACAGAAAGCAAACCAAGTAACACCACTTTTGGAAAAAGGTTTTTTTTCCCCAGAGTTCTACAAATACTACTAGACAACTCTAAGGGAAACTGCAGCTGTGAGTTCTGGAAGCTTGCTTTAATCCTGCCTTGTACATGGTTACCCATCTTACAGACAAAAAATTCATTTTCCTGTGAAAGGATTACTCAGAGAAGAAACCATGGTTCTGATTCCAGCAGCATTTCTCATGAAGTGGATAGTAATCTGAAAAGCTTTGCAATTTACTGGAACACAAAAGTTGTTTGGTTTGGGTCTGTTTGTTTTTAGCTCATGCTGAAATTGCCCAATTTTTCATTTTGGGAGGGAAAAAAAAGCCCAACCACAAATAATGCGATTACCTAAACAATTGCATTTGATATGCAACCTACTTGAACAAAAAATACAGAATTCCTGTGATGCCCCTTTAGGAAAATAATCAGTCAATGTGCAATCTTGGGCATCATTGGCAAAGCAAAGGTAATCAGAGAATAAAGTGTTCAAACACCATAATTACCCAGAGACATTTTACAAAATGTACAGTGTTCAATCCTTTCAGTACTTGGATAATAACTTCTTTCAAGAATTTTCAATCTTGGGAGTCACTTTTATTAAAAGACAAGGCAGTTTCTCTTCTCCTCTGCAACATCTGAGATACAGACCAAGCAGAAAAGCAGTGAGCAGAGGTGTAGTTAATTCACACACAACTGCATCCTGTATCAACAAACCAAACTGCACACAAGGAGGATGGTTTAGAAAAGCAACTAAACAACTTCAGCAGTCTCAGCACCAAGGGATATATTCATTTCTGCACAGTCTAGTGTTGTAGGCTGCTGCCACCTTTTGGTCACAGACCACTGTGAAATTAGATTTGATCCTAAAACACACACACAGTGGAAATGTACTGACGTGTGGGATCTGAGCACCTGGGAGAACAGTTGGGTAGGACAGGAACATAATTTGTATTTTCTGTAAACTGCTCAGTGTGTGGCTCCATGTCTTGGTATTTACTTGTTATTTACTGTCTTCCAGCTTAAAATATCTTTGAATCCTCTACTGCTGAAATCAGCTCCCAGTGGAATGCATGTAATAGTCATTAAATGATTAAATACCTTCTAAAATTAAAATTAACAAATATTTTAGCCAAAAATAATAATAAAAGGTCCAAGGAGGTAGATACATCAGTAACTACTGTGAGTAGTTTGTACATCTTGTAGTAATTACCCAGCTGAGGCATCAGCCAAGGTAAGCCTTTGTTTGCACCTTTCCTCCACAGCAATTCCCTTCTGAACAAAAAGAAATGCAGCTTATTTTAAGACAGAGGCCACATTTTATCCACAAACCAGCTCTCTGAAATTTTTACAACATACACACAACATTTACCTGCAGCTGCCCATTTTAAAAGCTATTTGTAACTAGCCAATGAGATGTAAAGCACACAAAGAAGTACCACCACCATGGATTTGACCTGTAGAGCCAATGTTACACCTCCAGCAGCAAATCCACACAGCTCTGCCCACTGGGAAAGTCTGTCCACACTCTGAGCTCTGACTGTAGTATAAATCTTCAGTCTCCAAATCAATGGCAAACTCTCAACAACTGCAGAGGGAACAGCTACCACAAAACTGCCAGATGAGCATAGGATTATTAGAAAACCTTCAGATCTATCTTAAGATCTTTCTTAAGGCCATAGAACCCCATCAAATGTTACTTGACTGAGGCAGAACAGGTGTCTGGGCAGCGAGGATGTGGAATTCATGGATGGCTGCACAGCACAATGAAAAGGCAGCAATACCACATGATGGCTCTGAGGACGGAGGCAGAGGAAAATTTTTAATAAGTAATTACACATGAACTTGCTCACTGTCAGCAGAATGTCTCCTGACATTCTTTTCTGCTTTCCTACCTCCTTACTTGTTTAAAAAGAAAGAATCCAGCTGCAGGCAACTGCTAATTAAATACTTGGGGTTTCAGCTACAGTTGCTGTATGCACACATCTGCTCTGCAATAAACAGTTTTAAGTGCAATTGACTTATTTTCCATGCTCTAGGAGAGAATATTTATGACAAGAAGAAAGAAAAAGCAAGCAGGGTCTGACCCCCTGCCTAATTTTCACTAGGAAGTAAAAGCTGCAAAGTGTTTAAAATTAGAACTGTTTTAAAATGCTTTTATTGCTTAGGGGCAGTCTTGAATCTCACATTCCAAGGCTTTGCTCCCAAAACAGTATGTTTCCTAATTTTTTGGCCTTGAAAGTATGTCAATCCAAACATATATTTCAGTGCCTAGACACGTTTAAGTGGCTCATGTTGAGCATTTGGCTTAAATGAATCACGAGCAACATCACGTTCCATTCCCCCTGATTTCACAATCTGGGTTTCAGACAGGAGATTCGAACAGAGGTAGACAAGTCAAATATCCACAACGATGCCCTCCTAAAATCAACAAGGCATTGGTCAGACTCCATATGTCTGTGCAAATCCCACTGAGCCACATGAGCTTAGACATGTTTCATGGATGAAACAAGCCAAAACACACAACTGAGCAAAAAAGACATGGAGAAAAAGGGAGCTCTCAGAGTCCGGATGGGGCATTTAATTTCTAGTCCTGTATCCTTCCTTGTATTGGCTGGGATGGAGTTCATTTTCTTCCTAGTAGCTGGTACAGTGTTGTTTTGGATTTAGGATGGCAAATATGCTGGCATCACACAGATTTTTTACTTTTTGCTGAGCAGAGCTTACACCCAGTCAAGGACTTGTCAGCTTCTCACGCTGCCCTGCCATGGAGTGGGCTGGGGGTGCCCACAACAGAACCAGGGCAGCTGAGCCAACTGACCACAGGGATATTCTTTTTTCATTTCATAAGGTCTCCAAGTTTATCTTTTTCTCCAAGCCTCACCCTTAGAGACAGACAGTAGCCCTAGATTAGTCAGGAGGGCTACTGACTGTCTGAAATCAGAGGCAGTTCTTCACAGTAAATCATTGTGGGGATCTCTCATCCTCCACTGAGGCTACAAACACAGGCAAAACACCAAGACTAAAGGATATTAAAATCTGACAATTCTTTTGAACAGCATCCAACAGACAGGACTCAAATCTCCTGTACACAAGCCAAGCCAAGGGGATGTTATCAGCAATTATCTCTCATTTGGGAAGAAATAAACAGATTTATCATATTACTTAGTATTTGTTGCTTTTACTACCAAGGAGGATTTACAAAAGTTCAAAGGGCCAGTTTTAGAATTAGGAAAAACAAATAATGTAGCATCAACCACGGCACATTAATCATCACAAACAACTGCAGGACTTGAATTCATCCACAACTGGCTGACAACCAACAACCCACTTGTTGTATGCAATCCACACAATTTTATTGTCTTTACTCTTCGAACTGCATTTCCTTAGTCCACTCTAAGTTACATTACGACATCAGACACGTCCTGATTTTAATTCTTCTCTAGGTAAGAGTTAGAGATAAGTGCATGGATGTACGTGGGAGAGAAGGGAAAGTGAGCCTTAAATCTCTAGACCACAGTTCCTTCCAGTCTAGAGCTGAGCACAGGATAATGAATTATCAACCTTCCAACAGCCACCAAACTCACAAGCAGCATCTCTTTCCCTTCTTATCCAAGTCTGCACCCATGGTAACACTGACTCCTGGGCTGGGTCACTCCATGAGGACAGCTCAGCACCAGGAGCCCTGTGAATAACTACAGGCAACTCCCAGCCCTGCCACCACCCCTGCAAGGACAGTAAGTTGCTATATGTCAGAACAGGTACCTATTTTTAAGTAATTTCAGAAATTACAAATTAAACAACTTTAACATTTTCTGTTGCTCACAGCAGTAGTGCGGGTGGTGCTTATTTTCCCCTCCCTCAAAACATAATATAATAATAATTTAATAAAAGTTGATTCAACCAAGTTTACCAGAATATTCTTTGCTTGGAATAAATAAACACCAATGTCACATTCAGCTGCTTATTTTTTAAATGCCAACTTTCCTGTTACAGAATTTTTTCTGTTGTACCTGTCATACATTAATATGACCAGAGGAATATTTGTAGGCTCACCCACAAATTTAAAATGTCAAGGCAGGAAAGCATTAAGTGAGAGTAAACCATCAATTTCAGACTGAAGTATTAAACAAGACCAGTCTTCTGCACTACTTAATTCATACACAGTACTGAAAAGATGAAGGGCACAGAAATCAACCACTTGAATTTTGATTATTAAAAACAATGCATGTTTGAACACAATTCACCTGTTTGTTCCAGATGAAGCTAGTCCAGAATCAATGTGCAATGCAATTTGAAATTCCATTTGATATAATTACTTCATGGACTATAAAGAAAAATATAGTGCAACCTATTGCAGCTTTTGGCCAAAATCTGAAAGACACGCAGTAACTTGAGAAAATTATATTCAAAGTAAGTGTAAGAAAAATACTAGTTTGTTTCTCCTCTGTCTTTAGTAAACAGATTATTAGGGTGCCTTAGCAAACAGAGTAAGATCTCATATCAATCAATCAGCTGCTGTGCCCAAACGCCAGCAAGTTTTCCCAGGCAAGAATTTCCATCCACTTAAGCAACAGGCAGAGCTGGTCTTCGAGCCCACAACACAATCCCTCACTCAAAAATCCTGTTATTCCATTTTAGAAAACTGTACAATTCAAGCCAACACATTCCAAAAGACTGGGAGTTTTAACACAGATATTTGTGTGCACTGCAACTCCTGAAAAGTGTTACTTTCAAGGAGCTGACATTTCTCTACAAAGAAAATAAACACTCAAGCTGGGAGGAATGTAATCTGTAGATGTCTGGAAAACCTAACATTAAAAAAATGTTCTTGAGAAAGACAGGGAGAAACCTTTAAATGTTACATCCCAAACATCCCAAAACAAAGCACATGGAATTACTTATGAGGGGAGAGGCCACTTATTTCAGAAACACTTGTCAAGGGTAAGAATAAGATTTTTTTTTTCAGAACAAAAACATGACCAGTGCCCCCCAGCACACAGTGGCACTTCCACCTACCTGGTATTCCAACAGAAGTGAAATCTACCCAGGGGCACACAAAACACTGCAGCAGAGCTTTAGAGAACCGACTGGCATTTGAAACAAAACACCACCAAGTAACTCCAAAATTTGTAGGATGCAAATAACTTTCAAGCATAAATAGTTTTAGCAATTCACTTCCATAACTACAAGGTAAAAACCAGCCAAATGTTCACTTACCTTCCAACTATTATGGGAAGTTTAATTAACTCCAGTGCATCCATTTCTTCACAGATGTTTGTTATTTTAACTGATTTTTCCTTCTAAAGCAGAAACTCTGCCACGAGAACACCAGGTAATAGTTTTCTCAAACCCAGGAAAAGTCACATTTTACATGAACACCACATTACTTGAATCCATAAATTCCCCCTTCTGTAAAAAGTGTGTGTTACGACTTACAGAGGAAACAACATTGTTTTTATATTTGTTTTTGAAAACTCAATTGAAATCTTACAATTTTGAAGCTTATGAGGTTTGTTTGCTTTGTTTTATTAGAAAAAATACTCAGGCAAGGTCTACAATCATCTGTCAATTATAAATGACTTACAAGAAACTCATGAAGCAATAAAATTAAAAAAATACAAATACAAACTATATCTGAAACACTTCTATTTGGCAATTTTATAACAAATTCAAAAAAAAGAAACAAAGGTTACGGATTACTTTATAGGTACAGAAAAAGCAGTAGGTGAAGTGCTCAAGCAAAAAAATAAAAAACCAAAACACTGCATTTCTTCCAAAAATAAAGTCACATCACTACAGATTTTATGAATAATACCCTTATTAAACAACCATTCCAGAACATCTTATATTAGTGGTGCTTTTAATCTGCACTTCATATCATTGATAAGATTATTTTTTTGTGTATATAAGTAACATTTTTAACCCACTGGAGCTAAGCAAGACTCATGTCAGTACCAATGCAGAATGCATTTGTATCACATTAGGATATGCTCACTTCTGCAACCAAAGGGTAACTTTAAGTCTTAATCTATTTAATAAAAATTTAGTGTAAAAACTGCTGGTTATTAGTTTCACTGTAGTAAATTCCTCCCCAATAAGGAGGACTAACTCTGCAGTTTGACTGCATATATCCATACAAATTTTAAATATTAGTTCCTTCCAACAGTAAGGAAAAAACTAATTCTGTGTTTACTATTCGGAAGGAGTGCCATGAATTAATTATGAGTACTATTCATCCCTCTAAGATTTCTGGGAAGGATGTTCAATGTATTTTTGTTCTTACAACAGATACTAACAGTAGTATATAATCCCTTAGGTATTTAAAAGAATGTTTTTTTTTTTTACTGTTAAGGAAGGTGCTTTTTTTAAACAATTCTTCTGGCAGCACTAGTGAATTACAATATCCTTCAATATTATTTCTACCGTAATATATACATTTTAACTTTCATGCCTCTAGAAAAACATCTACAGTACATTTCATGATATAAAAATATATTACAAATCTGCTGAAATATTTACAAGCAATGTCCTATTATCTATATGCAACATTTTTGTCTCCATACAAAGACTAACAGGTTAGACGCATCTCTATTTGTCAGTTAAAAAAAATCCACGGCTCCTTGCTTATTAAGCAAGAAAATGATTTACCTTTCCTTTTCAAAGCCAACTTTGGTGCATAAAGGATTGAATTTCTAGATTAACTTTTTTTTAAAAAATACCATTTTCTTTACATCTAGAAAACATTAGGCCAAATAAAGTATACTTTACAAGTGAATGGGGATCCTAGAGGGTCAAAAAAGCAAAATAAGTCACCAGCAACACTGACTGCCTACACTGAGGTTTCCCAAACCCGTCCATTGATACGGCTCACACCAAAGCAGATCTGATGAACACACTACACTACTCCTGCAAAGGGGTCAGACAGACTGCAACACTCTGAACATCCTGCCACCGTACTATATGTATTCAGAGTTGACTGGAAAAGACAAGCATTCCATCAACATTTGTTTCAACACCATAATCCAACATATTTTAGGGATCTGCAAAAGGGCACGAGCTCACAAATGACGAATGATTACTATCCACCATACTCAAAGGGCAACAGGATAATCCCTTGATAGCTGTTCTATTGTCTGGCATGTGTTAGGTTTAGTTAACATTGACAGGAAGCCCAATAGCTTGTTAACAGTTCTCCTGGGAATCGGGAGGAAATGGTGATGGTTACTTTTTCTTTTCATCAAATATAGACTACTGTATTCACTAAAGAAAAAAGCAGCTTAAAGAAGCAAGCATGCAAAGCCTTTTAGTTGTTCCACTAAGTTGCCAGAAGAGTGTTTGCTCAGTCTCCCACTGTACCATTCCATGAAAATGTGGATATACAGTAATATATTAATATATTCCACGGAAGCATCAACTTCATTCACAGAATGTTTACACTAAGCATAAATATTTCTCTAACAAAAAAAAAAAAGAGAGAGAGAGAGAGAAAGAGAAAAAAAAAACAAAAGAAAAAAAGAAAAAGAAAAAAAAAAGATGGGATTTGACTAATGTGCAACTTTTATTTCTAAATCCATTGTCAGTGACTAAGACTGCAGGTGTCCCCACTTGCTTGGTTTTTACCTCTTCAACCTCTTCTGGGGCATTGTTCTGTAAAAGAAGATGGTACAGCTTTACATTAAGACCCTGTGATGTATACATTGGTCAGCTGAATGCTCTATGATATCATGACTATACAAAATCTATGTTCATCTGATTAAAACCAAGAGCCATTTCAGATAAGCTCACAAAAGTGTACATCTCAGGTAATCATTTCCAACTTTTTATTAAAGCATGACATTTTACCATGAGGTTAATAGTTGCCACTAAATTTTTTTAACTACTCTTTCCTCTTGAAAAGAGGTTTTGGTTTTTAGTTTGGTTTTGAAGCTTTGGTTTTTAGATTTCATCATTAAGCTCCCTCAGCTGGTCCCAAAAGCTCATTTCAATCACAGACTGATCCATACTGCTAAAAATAGAGTACAACATTACATGTGGGGACCTTAATTTTATTTGGGAGAGATAGAAAGGTTTGCTAATTTTTCTCCAAGAGTTTAATCCAGAGATCATTAAATTTTTATTTTAAAAGGTTATTCTTTTCTTTTCAAAGCAAACTAATCCATCAAGCTCAGCAAAGGCAATCAATATAAAATTATTAACACCTCCATTAGATTATAAAAGTCACGGTGTTAAGCAGTTTTAAAATACACAATCCAATCTCGCAGTAACGTTTTTATGATTTTACCATTAATAGCAATGATTCATGGACTAAGATAAGTACTTAAATCACATTTACAAAGATAGCAAATACAGTAGGATTGGTGTTCATATTGTAAAGCAAGATTTCATTAATTTGATTAGTGAAATACACTGAGTATTAAAGGTGAACTGAAAGGCTTATTGCATACAAAGACATCAGATTAGTGTTTTATTTACTCCTTGGGACTCTTGGTCACTGGATGTTAAGGAAGAAACATAGGAACACTGAACTTCTGTTATGACAAACTTTCTTTCCACAAGCTATTTTCATAAATTTTTTATATAATCACATATGATCTATGGATGCTTAAAATTTCAGAATGAGATAAGCATTTCAGATTACCTTTAAAAACTGTACACACAGAACTGTGGGTACTGACAATCATGGGTGAGCAGTAATAAAGGAGTGGGGGGAGAATCAGGAAATTATTAGAAATCAGATGGATTAGAAGCCAATCTGAGGGCCTAAAAACAGAAATGTGAAAGTAGCTTAAAGGCAAGTAACATGGATTGTTCCCTTTTGTCCCCCTATAAAGAATCTTGTAATAAAAAATAACAGTACTTGAATACAAGTACAAATTTCAAGGTAATACTGCATGTATTACAGCTGAATATAATATGGAAAGATAAATTTGGACTTTAAAAAAATTGGTATACAAACCAGTATGTGATCTTAACAGAAGTGATCTTTCAGGATTCCACTGTATGTACCTCCTTTACTAGAATTTCTGTACACCAAGCACAAAAAAGTAAAATACACTTGGTAAATACACACATTCCCCGTTTCTCAGTCACTAGAGTTTAGTTCAAGAAGTAATTCTGAAATAACTTAAGACCTCAGAACTTAACTCCTGGACGTTTACAGTACCAAGGCTCCCTGATCTGGTGTATAATACATTAGCAATCCTGATTTTCCAACGTCAAAAAGTTAAGTGAGGCTTAAGATTACATTCAAGTAAAGAAAGTTTTAAAATGAAGATGTTACCTGTAAATGTTTGGGTCCAGAAGCAAGGCAGTATCTTTTGGTAGTTTTGATAAATGAACTACTTTAGTTTTTAACTGATGTCGCTCACTTTCATTTACCCACACATCAGGCAGACTATGAATAAATAAATAAAATAAAAATATTCAAAAAAGATCAACTGTTTTTCTTACCATAACCTTATGTGGTAATCTAGTACATATGAAGCAAATTTCACCTTTCCCTGGTTAAAAAGCATCTTCACCAGAGGGAGGGAAGGCAGCCAATCTTTACACATTATGCTTTGAAGTTTTCAGGTTCTCAGTTTGAAAAGACACTGAAGAGAATTCAGAATATTCCAGAAGTACATTCCAAGTGTACAATGACAATGGCACTACATTCTCCACTGTAACTATTTAATGTGAAAATGGGTAACAGAAAAAACAACCAGACCTCTGAATATAATTTATTTTACTAGGCAGAAATTCTTTGACTCTGTTCGAATAAAGGACAGGATACACTGCAGGCACTGAGCTTTGACTTACACTAATTTGTTTGCTCCAAGCTCAAAGGTTTCAAAGACAAAATGCTCCAACTTTGCTCAAGTTAATTGTTTGATCATCCTCTTCTTTGGGTTTTTGGTGGCGTTTTAAAAATTTTCTACATGTCCTAGAAACCAACGATTAACTTCAGGTTTGGGGAGAAGTTTGCAATTAAGTCTTTGAAACAGGTTTCAAATTGAGAAGCTCAACACTTAAAACTAAATATAATGGCTCTTTCTCTGCAAAGCTGTATTTCACAGACTTTTGCAAATTATTCCACTGAATCTGTATTTTGCAAAGATCTCCCTTGGCATGCAAGTTAGCTGCAACTCAAATTCATTTTTTGGATAAGCTATTCAAAACATGAAATGAAACCCAATACCTCTAGCCCAGCTAAAAAAGGAGTTTCTCCAATTAAATCTTTCAGATGAAGTAGGAATTAAAAAATTAAAAACAAGAGGGCATAGGGGAAGGGAGAACAACCCAGCAGGCAATCCATTTATTCACTAAGTCTCATGGATCATGAAAGGTGCAAAAACATCATGGAAGTTTTTAAAATAAAGCAAAAAAATCAGTTTTTGAACAACCGACATTGGGAAGACATTTTCAGTAGCAGCTGTGTGTTCAAGATACAAACAGCAAAAAAGAAAACTTTTCACATGCAGACATTTAAAATGTACAGAAAGACAACAAGTCAGTAAGCTGATTTACTGGCACCAAAAATAAATTCCTGCTCTTCGCAAAAACCAAAACCAAGAAAACAACCCTGACCCTCCCAACCTGCTAGAAGTTATTTCCCTCTTGTAGAGGAAACAACTTAAAGAGTTGTATTTACTTTTCCTGACCACAACCCTAAACACATGGACATGCTGGAGAACTTGTGCAGTTCTCAAGAGGACTCAGTGTAGAAGCTAAATCACTACTCCCAGCTCCATAGGGAAGGCTGATGACCAGCTCAGGGGAGTGGAAAGGAATCACCCTAAATTTCACTTCCTGAGGTGTGAGTGCCCTGACAGTGTAAAACAGACTGATGGTGTGTGCCAGGATACCTTGACATCTCTGCTTACATGGAATAATCAAGATGAACTGAGTACTCAGTAATTCAAAACCACATCATTCAGTGCCTGAAATACACACTCTATCTAACCTATCTAAATGTAACCAAGATGCAACAAACAGCAATCTAAAACATATTTTTCCTCTGACCCAACCAACCAAATCTCAATTCCATTGGGAATGTCTTAACATTACTGAACAAACTGTCTTCTCCAATTCAGAGATTCTAATATTGAATTCATCTGCATGAGCAAAAAAATCATTCAACTCTATATTAATAAAAAAATTACTCTTCCATTTATTTCACATGTTCCCAGTGTTTATCTTAAAATAAAATTAACCATCTTTACCTGTAAAATCTTAAGAAGAATAATTTCAGAATGCTGTTAGATATAATACTACCATCTGTCCTACAAGGAATCCAAAAACTACCTATTTTGTAAGAATATTTTAGCTTTATTCTCTCAAGATGAATTGAAACTTGTGACAAAATGCATTAAAAATACAGATGCAAATTTAACTGAATTGGTATTAGAGCCCAAAGACTTGAAAGTAAAAATCAATAAACTCAGTGTTTTAATATTAATTTCTAAAGTTCTAAACTACTTTTTGAAAAGCATTTTCTAAATATTAACTTTAACTCAAATTTTGAAAGGCACAAAACAATTTAGTAACAGTTCATTGATCCCGCTGTAAATCCTTCCCCATTTAAAATGTATCACAATCAATATACTCACATGTCCTCTGGTGTCCAATGAAGCAAGAGCTTAATTTTGCCAGAATCTTCTTTTCGTTTAGCTATTACCTATAATAATTACAAAATCATAATTAAAACCAAATTACCGGTTTTTTTACTCAAATGTTGTTGTTCTTCGTGTCCTACTAGACATTCATAGAAAGCAAACTGTTATACACCTTGAATGTTGTGTGTCTGCAGTAAATAATGCTCTCAAGACTTAAAACTGTTTTGCAAAGAACTTAAGTCCATTTAGGTTTTTAAGTGAAAACCACAATTCAGCCCAGAGATGTCCATTTAATACAGTTTTATTGGGAAATATTCTTATTACACTCTAGATTTCCTGCACTGTCCCAGAAACAAAATGTAAATTCAAAGTGGTCTCAAATCAGACACAGAGTTTTGCTGACCTCTTCTGGAAAAAGAAAACAATTTCACACTGTAAATTGGTAGGCATCTCACTGCATTCATTTATGGTCTTACAATGTTTCAGTGCATTGAACCAATGTAACTAGTTCAAATACATGTAGCCACTGAACTGAAATACCTAAAAAAAGCTAAAACCAGGGAACAGTTTAATGTTCAACTGTTTTAGAGAATTAATTTAAGACACTTCAAAGTTTGGGGGTGGCATGACAGGATAACCTCTAAGTTACATTTTTTATTCAGTGTAATACCTGTTCCTTAGTTTAACTAAATATGTTTGCTTTTTCCATCTAACAGTTCGGAAAATTAAAATACAAAGAATTTGACTCAATAAAAAAAAGCAAGCAGAAAAAAAATCCCATCATAATCAAGTCAAAGGCGTACTCTAGACGGCAAGCACATTTCTTCAAAAAGGTTTTATTAATTCTAAATCTCGCCATATCTACAAAGAAAAGGTGGTGTTACTAGAGTATATATAAATGAAAGGATGTGCCTTTTCAGAGAACATGAAAGGTATCTACAGTGACTGCTGAAATTCTTTATATTAGAATATCTGCCCTGAAATATACTGCATTGTGCTGGCATTATTCTTATGCTGAGTAAAACAATAAAGCCACATCATTTATATCTGTTTTCAGACAGCATGGCAATTTCATCTTCCTATTTTCCACCTTTCCAATTAATGTCTCTGATAATTACACATTTTTTTCTTCATCTGAAGGTGGACATACAAATTTATTATGTCATTTAGCTATTCACTATTCAAATCTCATGTCCTAAAGCCCTTTAAGTGATGCAAAACAAGTAAGTGTTTGTATCTGAGGTATTGTTAGCTCAGTGTAATAGTCCACAAAACAGGTCCTTGCCTACCTTTCCTTTTTAAAGCTGATTTTAGGCTGAATCTCATCAACAAAGCTGATGTCCAGCACAAGCCAGCACCCCAAAATACAGCAGCCAGGTGCAGCACGGGGCTGGAGTCCTAAAGCAGCTCTCCCACTGGTACAACCTCTCCCACAACTGAGGTCTAAGCAATTCCAGATCTCATCAACTCCTACCATCTCGAGTGACACATGCATGGATGAGCTAAAAGGATTTTCACTGCTTCCTTCAAGTTAATGTGAAGCAGTTTTAGAGCAGATTCCTCCCTCTAATTCCACCTTCTTATGAATTATTCCAATAGGCAGAGCTGTTCTTCCACAACTGAGCAGACTGCCTGGATAACCTTTCAGATTAAAGCAAGCTGTGAATTGGAAAAGAATCTGCTTTTCTCACAGCATTGTAAAATCCACGTTGGCCAGGGAAACTAGAATGAGATTTAAATACAGTAACAGCTAAGCCACCTGCAATCTCTACCTGCAGCTGGTGCACAATGTACAAAAAGTTCAGCAGAAACAGCTTGGAAAAGATTTCCCATACAGGCAACAGGTATTTTTAACTATCCTCAGTCTTGCAGAACAAGGTGAAATAAGCTTCATGCACACAAAATCATCTTTTATTTATGGAAAGAGACTGATAGTTCAAGTGTTTGAATCTCATTTTAAGATTAAGCTGTAACTGAAGATGTGTCAGCCAGCACTCCTTGTTTGGACTATTCTACCCATTTAAAACCATCTCTCCCCATTTTGTCCCATCTCTTACCTCTTTTCTTCAGCCAGGTCTCCACCTTTTACATGCCCTCATCACCCAACATGCTTAAGAAAACCTGAGGGTATTCACCTTTTTTAACTTCTGATCCTTCTACCCCAATTCAGTATTTTATCCCTGCTTTGAATTCTTCTAAATTAATACTGATATCTTTCCCATCCAAACACAAGTTCCCTACTTGGTTCTTGCCTCCTTCCAGCAATTCACCAATATTTTGGTGGTTAATTCAGTCAAAGAAAAAACAGATATGGGAATAAATTTATTCAGGATTATATATTTTAAACTGCAAAAAAAGGGAATAAACACATATTTCAGATCAGCATCTTTACATAGTCAATTATATACCAAAAATACTTCTTGTGATAAATGACCACTGTCACTTATGACCATGGAAAAGCCATCTTATCTGTGTTCTTATTTATAAGATAGAACCAATTTTCTTCTGCAACACAATGTTGCTGTTAGATATTCCCCAACTGAATCAGACAGAAAATGCTGCAATCTACTCAATCTGTGAGCTAGAACTACCACCAATACCTCTTAAAAGTTCATTTGCTAACAACAGTGGACAATTCAACAATACAAAAGAGCCACTATTGCTTATTTCTGATTAAATGTCTACAGCCGTAAGAGGAAAACAGAAATCCTTCTGAAAGATTATATTTTTTTAACACAAACAGAATGCATCATATATATATATATATATATACTTACAGTACTATGAAATACAACACTGTGACCTTTTCCTAAACTTTCTATATGTGCTGAGAGGTTAAAGCAGATGGCTCGATGTCTTATAGCATCCAGTGTTTGTGCATCAAAGAAGTCGTGAGGTCTTGCTGGAAAAAAGGAAAATAGATCTTTAGTGTTCCCCACACTGAAAGCATTCAAACACATTCAAGCATGTAAATAGGTCTGTAGTGTCATTAGTAAATTGTTTACCCTTATGTCAGCAGCACTACCTTGTCAGAGAACTGCAAACGTTAATTTCACTGAGAGGGAGAAATTATTCCTAGAGAAGCACAATTCAAGTTTGGTCAAAACACACTCCCTGTGGATGAAACAGCTATTTCCAAAAATGCAAACACATCCACTCATTTCAGTTTCAATGATGTTGAACAGTCAGGTGAAAAACTCAACACTATTACACATTTATTTCTATGTAATAAATAGAAATACATTCCATGCTCTTGGACTATTAGTAAACATTTTTTTTACCCAAGAAGCACAAGCTGCATGCATCACATATTACCCTTCAATTTATAATGAGTAAAGCACAACTAACACCCACCTGAGATTTTACAACCAGTATAAAACCAGCAGGCATTATAAAGACCTTTTCCTTTTAGGAAAGGATTTTTATAGTTAAGTGTTTCTTGAACAGTAAAAAGATTATTGGATTTTGATTTAGGGTGTAAAAGAAAGTCCATCAATTCTACAGTAAAAGTACTTAAACTAAAAAATAATTGCTGTTAATATTTGCATGGTATTAGAAATATTTCACAGAAAATATTTAAAATACACCATATAAAACTGTAACTACATAACATTAGCAGAAAAGTCTGAATGAAAATATTCACATTTTTAAGCCTTACTTGTGACCAGCAATTTATTAAATAACACGCTGAAATTAAAACTAAGAATAGGAACTGGTATTACATTATCAACTATGTATTACCCTGAAACCTGCACAATGATTCAAACTTCTGCTGTCTTTACTTAAAGCAGCTGCTATATTCCAATATCCATTATTTCAAAATGAACTATAAATTCCACCTGGAGCTAGCACTTGCTGCACTCCTGGGGCTGATTGTTGGTAAGCATTCATGTGTACATTCTGTTCTGTCCCTGCTCCATCTCAGCTGGACACTGCCAATTAGGCAATCATCTCACTGCAATGTGTTCTAAGTGGCAATGGAGGACCACAGCTCGTGCTGCAGGTGCTCAGTGATGCAAGCATATAAATATTTGATAAATAAATCTGAGGGAAGAAAGGAAGGAGGATGGAAAGAAGGGGAAAAAAAAACCCAACAAATTTTTGCTTTCAGGTTTATGCAGAAAATTTCTCCAGGATTTATAGTGGAAAACATTTAGCAGACTGAGAACAGGCACAATGCTTCAAAAGTGTATGAATTTTTAAATTTATTCTGAAGTGTTAGTATTTTCTATGCATCTTTACCCCAAAATGATTTTGAGGAAATGGATTTAAGTATTTTCCTTCATGCTTAATAAAGCAAGTTCCAAGTACTCATCAGTTCCTTAAGTCAAATAAATTACATCATCACATCAGTAACCCACCAAATGAAAATGCAAGCCCTACATAAGTAACAGTCTCACTGTAAATTTCATCAACAGTAAGTGTCCTTATCTCTCCTATTCCTCTTGTGAACTCTATTATCATGCTTGTTAATAACTAATGTCATCTTTGCAATGAAAAATCAAGTGACGATATTGTAGTCAAGGCAGCTTTAGAATAGCAATGCTGTGACCTATTTTACAGGTACACACTTTCAATATATTTGGTTCTAAATGCCACTCTGCATGAATGAGGGAACACGTAAAAGGCCACCCAGAAGAGAAAGCAAGCCACAGACTCTTCTAATCCTGCATTATTCTGCATCAAACTTTCTAAGACAAATAAGGTCTCTATAGCACCATGAATGTAACCAGTTAAAAGGGTGCCACCAGTAGAACAAGCTTTTATGATAAAAAGCTGATTTTCAAACTTACAAGAATATAAAAACATAAGACAGGACAAAAGAAAGTAAAACACTTTAAAAGGCAAGATCTTAAAAACCAATTAAGTAACAGTAAAAATTCTCTTTTAAAAGTCTAAGAAGATTGTAGTCTCATCACATACAGCCACAGTAAAGTCTCCTTTTTCATTATACATTCTCTCATAGAAGAGTGTTACCTTCAGATATAAAACACAGGAAGCAAATGTATACATTTGCAGTACTCAAACTATTAAGAATTTATACATGAGGATGCTTCAGTTACAGCATATATCAGCCATTAATTGTCAATAAATATTTAGTAGTCCACTTACACCTTTAAAAAAGCCAGGGTCTAATAAAACCATGAGGTAGAAAGACCATACTGACAACATTTTTTTCCAAAGACGAATAGTTTTGTGCTGAAAAATTGCCAGCTTTTGTCAAATTACTATCTGCAAGTAATTTAAACAGACTGTCCACTATTAAATGGCATTTTATTTCACATCCAAATCATTAAATCCTTGTAACCCTACTTGCAGAGAACCCGGTACACGTGTTAAACATCTCTCCTTTTAGGCACTTACAAATACCTAAATATAAATCCTCCTTAGGTACTTAGCTTTATATACTTTAGACTGAAAATACTTAATGATGTTAATTGTGTTATTTTGGCTTCTTATATAAGGGTTTTGCCTTCCCCCATTATTCTTGTAAAGACAAAATACGCAAAATTGCAAACTTCATTCTTTAACTAAAACTAAGCTAAATACCCAAAATACAAGCAAGATTGTATCAATCCTTTGTCACAAGGATTTGTTCACTCCACCAACAATAATCCATACAAAGTTTGTAAGGAAAGCTGCCAATACTCAGCATTTTCAGGAAATGCCATCAACTTTGGATACATTTCTGGGTCACAAACCCTCTGGAGAAATACATTACAGTAGTCAGTTCCCAATCCAGTTAGAGATGATTTCTGCCTTAAGGCAGAAATCTACAGCCAGCATTGCATTTGTCTCAAGAGGCAAGAAGATAAGAAATTGCTCAAGCAGCTGTCATTTTTCTTCCCGTGCAACACCTGATCAAGACAGAAGACCATTCAAATACTGCAGTCTGGTCTTTAACATTCTCACAATATTTATTATTTCCATTTTTTGCCATAAATTCATTCATAACTTCTGCAGCTAATTCTTATTACAACTACATCATATTAACAGGTGATTTGAATTATGCAGCTCTGATTTGAAATTTGTAAGTCAAATAATATAATTTGATGTTTATCAATTACTAATAAAATGGCAACCTGAAAAACTACTTCTGCATATAGTGGGGGTGAAAATTAATTAAGATGCATTAAATCAGCCACCTAACAAAATCAATACAGAGAAGCAAGCTAACGTGCAACTCAGGAACTTCTGAAAATGAGAACTTTCAAGTGACCAGTCTCAGACACCTATATTTTGAGTAACACAGTCAACACATCATAATGATTCTTTAGGAACCTGCAATTATCTCAAGATGTCTCTCTCATTACGTCTAAAATGCAAAAAGATATTGCAAAGTGAGCCCATAACCCTTCATTGATCAGCCCTTCCCTTCTGAAACCTTCTCATTTACACAGATTTCCACAGTGAAAGGGAAAGCTCTTTGAAAATAAATTCTGAAAAGAACAGAAAGTTTTCTAATTTCCTTAAATCTTGAACCAAAATCAGAGCAATTCTTGAAATCTCTACTTTTAAGATATGTTTCACAATACAATTTGCTCATATATATATTTTAAGAAGAATAATAATTTTTAAGGAAACTTTTCAGAATTCCAGAGGATAATGTAACTTCCCAGGCATGCTTGTCTGCATGCAAGGCAGAAACATGACCACTGCTTCATAAATTTCCTTAAAATTCCTTAAAACACAGGTGAGGTATTAAGAATAAATCACAATCATGGGATAAAGAGTAATTACCTAAGACCACTAGTATGTGAAACCATTGTTGCAGTACCATTTGAATAGGTGGTAAGTGTATTTCTTCAGAGGAAGAGAAAGATGGGTGCAGTTACATGCTCTGCTACAGAAGAGTTTTGGAGAAATAAAACTGTGGAATAAAACCTAAAAAAGGGTAACTTGTGCTACTTTCCAATACTGTGAAATGGATTTTGCACCGCAAGTAAAAATTCATGTCATTTTTTCTTCAGCTGCTGACGTACCAGCAGAAAAAAATGTAAATGTTTTCTTTAATGTCTCTTGTAAAATGCAGGTAGCAAACTAACACTTTAATATTAGCAAATGATCTGTTTGGTACTGGAGAGTTGCATCCAAAGCAATTATAACCCAAAGTAAAATATTTTGACAATTACCTAATCTTTCCTAACTATTCCTGAGGATTAGAAACTCTGTAGAAATTTGATGTTTTATTAGTCTAAAACTAGGACAACTCAAAAATCAAACTACCAGATCCAAATGGACTAGAAGAGGTACTGGGTAAGTGCTTATTTCTTGCTAGAGGAAATGGTTCTCACTTTAAATGACAGATCACACCTCTCAGCATATTGGTTCATATAAAATTAATGAACATCAACAATATGAAGACAAATTTAAAAAACATAGCAACTCAATTCTGCCCAAAATTAGATATTGGTTATGCTCATAAAACTGTCATTAACATAATGAAATGTTGTGCTCAAAAAAGAGCTCATATAACATGCACTTATGTCTAATTTATATGAATCTGCAATCTCTGTCTGAACTTCAGATCTCATTAGCACTAAACAGAACCCTTCCCAACAGTAATAGAGTCAGTAAACAAAAAGCAACTCTGAAATGAAAAGCTTCTTTCAATTGGCAACTCCAATTGTTGCTCACAGGAAACTCATCTTTCTTCCTTGACACACAAGAGATTTACCCTGAAAAGGAACACAAACAGAATCTGGAATTGTTTTCTTCCCATCACAAGGAATGCCAACCCTACCAGACTGAAATATGCAGAGAAACCACCAGAGTGAGGAGGAACTTTCACTCTAAGACACACCTTTGAAGAACTTCTACTTCTGCGCAACACTTACGTAGTGATCGTCGTCTCTTGTTCTTCAATTTTCTTCTTTTATTCATTCCAGCTTTAGATGGAGATTCCTCTTTGGCCTTTGGCTGGCTGGCAACTTTTGAAGAGTTCTGCTGGCTGAAGTGTGTGGGCACATGTCGGGCAAGTCCTCCCTGAGATGCAAAGCTGGCATTGCACCCACCAACTACACACTAGTGAGAAAAAACAGAACAACTGCATCAGTGGCTGTGTGGCACAGCAGCTTCAGAGACCCCGGCGTGACTGCTCTGCCTCAACTTCCAACACACTAAAGCAAAACCAAATGCTTAATGACCATGCAGTTCTTAAACAGAAAAACAAAAACATATTCTGAAATACATTTGTTTGAAGTTTTTAACTCTCGATAATTATTTCATGGCATAAAAAAGACAATCATTTTTATGCCATACTATATTTTATATTGTACAGAACAAAAATAGTCTCAAACAATGCACTGGCAAACTTTCCACAGAAAACAGGCTTCTGAAGAACTTCCCTCTTCATAGACCAACATTCCCTCGCCTTTCAAAATACAGCACTGTTACTGTTTCTCAACACCTCTCCAATGTTCTGCATTTAGTTACAGTAACATCCTCTAACATCCTCCTTTTTTGTGGCAAGGCAGAAGTAACAAACACATCCTTACCCACATGACATTTGAAACAGTTTGAAAAGCTTTGTGTAAAGGCTATAGAAAGGTCAATGAACAGCTGCCTTACAGTTCTGTCTAAAACTAACTTCAGTGAAGGTGCACTAACAATTATTTATACATTCATTTTGGGATGCTGCTATTACTTCAGGAGCATTTAAGGTAGTTCCCATTTAAAGGAAATGTCCTCTCTCAACAGAAAAATACAATCCATCAATAATCAAGCAGAAACATACCAACGAAATGACAGAAGCAGCTAAGCTTGTACTGGCTACAATTATTGGTATTTTTATAAGTGTCTAACTCATATTTACGAATATTTCATTTGCAGAGTAAGTATTTAATTATACTACTGGAGAGGGAAGCACAACCCTTTTCTATTGTGCTCTGAGCTTATATGGGTAATAGGAAAGTGATTTTAGAGTATGCATTTCATCACTGGCTGTTGATTGAAGACAAGCAAATAGCTTTAGAAATCCACATATCCCACTTTTTTTGCCCCCAAACCCCAACTCTGTTGTTTTCTAACAGTGGCTGCAGAACTGAAAAGTCTGTTTCTGCCTCAGACTTTGCAAACGGTTTTCCATGATCAGTAGTAAAATACAGTGTCCACAAAGAGTAAAAACTGATTAATACTTGGTATAGGACTAAAAATACGTACACAGATTTCAATACAGTAAAAGACAAAAAAATGAAAGGATCTTTTTAACATTCTTTTGGTGTGCTCATTGTGGGTTTTTTTTAAGGGAAGAATTATTAGAGGGACTTAGACAAAGTTCTCTAAGTACTGAACTAACTCAAATGTAAAATTCCCTGACAAAAAGCTTGAGGAACTGTATTTGTTTCTCCCTGTCTCTCACACTAATAAGCATCTTAAGAATTGAGAAGACTTCTACCAAAATCCCCCCTATGCTTTTTAATCTTGCCCTAAGATTTCCCATGTTCAAACAACAGCAATATTGTCTTCTTATAGTGACTTGCAATGGAAGAAATCCCAGCACACCTGCGAGTCCAAACACACTCTGGATGCTGATCTCGTTACACTATGGTAACTCCAACACAATTTTCCTCATTTTAAATTCATACTGAACATTAAAATTTACACTTACAGAATCACAGGGTGGTTTGGGTTGGAAGGGTCCCTTTAAAACTCATTCAGTTCCAAGCCCTCTGCTGTGGGGAAGGCAAGCATCTACTAAATTAGACTGCTAAACCCCTCAATCTGACCTTGAACCCAAACCACTTGTTTTTATGAAAGATTATTTAACTCACAATCAACAGATAAGTCTACAATGCATGTGTGCATTAATTTAAACATTTTTTGTTCTCCTTATTTTTTGCCCTTGAAATAGCTTTCTTGCCCATAAAAGCAGCTTCACAAAACTAAGCCACAAAATCTAAATTTAGGATCAACTTTCAGTAATGTGCTCCTGTCTTCAGATTCCAGGTCCTTCTGATCATACAAACAGTGTCAGGAAAAAAAAAAAAAAAAGGCTCAAAACCAGCCCATATACTGAAATTCAGTCACACTGAGAAATTAAAATTGTAGTTTTACTGATGCCTTCTAGAGGTCAAAAATAACCTAAAGCTTTGGTACAATGCATGCATTACCATATTCCAAAGGCAATGAAAAACAAACACCTTTGGGGAAAAAAAGCACAAACTATGTGTCAAGCACTTTTCCAAAACTTTTCAAACCATAACTGTACTTCTCATCAGATGGGAAACATTGTTTTATGACAAACTGCAGGTTGATTCATGATGTCATAACTTTTTTCTTGTCATGTACAGAGCAAACAATCCCAAATACTCTATATGGATTATCTACAGAAGCTACCATGAACTTCCCTTGCTCTACCCAGCTTTTATTTTCTAAATCCCCAAACCAACATCCTTAGATCCTCAATATCTGCTACTTGCAACTAGAAATTGTCTTTTTCCAGAAAGTGTATTTATAGTCTACAGCCATGGTACAAAACATTTGCAGAAATTCTTACATTCAGATTTTGTGTACGTTGAGACTACCTGATCGTGTCTTCAAATAATCAACAGCTGATAGATCAAAGATGACAGAGAATGCCTTTGCAGTAGACAGGAAATAGTAGAAGAGGAGAATGAAAAAATCTTACCTGTTTGTTCCTTTTTTCTCTAAAATAATATATCCAGCAATCCGTTACTAATGGGCAAAGTCTCTTCTCTCCAAAGATAAAGGAGCAGTTCAGGCTGTCACTTCAGGATCTCTGGACGGTAAGTCACACCAAATCAGCTTCCCACCAGATAATTATATAGCTCTAGAGGGCTTCTAATAAATCAAACTCAACTATTATGCACAACTTTGAACCAATCTTTACATTTTCCCCCCAAAACCTAAATCTCAAAATTTTCCATTAAATTTGAAATACAACAGATTGGGTCCGGATTGGTGGATATGTTACTTCAAGAGAAAGTAAGTAAACATGTAAGAAGTTTAATTTCTCCAGTGTACCCATACCCACCATTATTAATGGGCAGTAATGACCAGTGACTTTAACAAACAGGATATAGAAGTATCTAGCAATGCAGGTTTTTGTTCTAAATTCAAAATAAGCAAATCTCCTATTTGGGTTATTCAACATGTAGGTGTTTTTTGAGTAAATCTAACAGAAATAGTTTAGACATCTGGATAAACTTTCTTATTGTCTCAACATCTGAGTGTTTGGGCAGAGTGCCTTTACATTTTACATCTGCAATGCTCTAATGGACAGAAAATATTCTGCCAAGAGAGTAACAGACATGAATTGCCAATGAAGACTGGAGCTACTTGCCTGTCTTTTCTGCATTTCACCAAGCATTACTCTACTGAGAGTTGTATCAAATGTAGTCACCCCTTCATGAATTCTGGAAGTTACAGGGAGCACCAAACTTTATTTTTAATACAACTTTTTTCCCCCATTTTAAGGAGAAGCCTGCAGTGAACCTGTGCACGATCATTCATTGTCACTAGAAACATTTACCCACAGGAGCAAACCTTACATGACTGCTCTTGAACATGAAGAGCATATCCACTGGAATCCATGGGTGAAAGTAGCTGCTAGCACTCCCACACGCATCCCTATAGATTCATTTACGTTGGAAGAGACCTTTGAGATCATCAACCCCAATCCTAATGCTATATGGAATTATTACTTTATTAATTTTTATTACTATTTAATGCAAATATTTTGCATAAAATCTCCCACAATTTTGTGCTCATTTACCATTTGCCCTTTCATTGTGCTCAACATCTAAGAGCTCATTTGATGTATCTTCAAGTAACCTTCAGTGGCAAGTAACACTTGATTAATTTAATTTTGCCCCTGCACACCAGAAACCATGCTTGAAAATGCAGCTTGTCACAACTCCTTTAACTATTCCAATACTTTCTACATGTAACAGCCAAGTTTAGGACAAGAAAGATGGACTATCTTATTATTCAGTTCTTTTCAACTTGCCAAAGGCAGTTTGTTGAAACCAGGATGTTTTCTGACTCAGCAGATTATTCCCTTACATTCTGTCTATAAGGTCTGAAAGCCAAGTTGCTGAACCCTCAACCAGCCCTGCATGCTGATGATAATCCACAATATTCCACTGGTTTCTAAGAAGCTGCAAAATTCTGCAGTAAGAGATCTAAAAAAGAATAATGTTGAGGGTTTACTCTCTCAACTCTGTCTGTAAAATCATACGCAAAATGAGCATACTAAACGTCTTTGGAGAGAATACCTATATTCAATGAATGTCTACAATGACAAAAAAACATGAAAAGGACTGGCTAAAATCAGACTGTGAAGAAAATGACTCAGAGAGGAGCTGGATGTACACTACCAAGATATTGCCCAACAGAAAAAGGAGCTAACATAACAACAGTCTCAAAAATAGGTATCCATAAGGAAATTCACCTTTTCTGCGACACAGGTACTGCAATATTCATGATGAGAGGGACACACTAAGCCACACAACCAGGAAAAAAAAGATAAACTTATCAAAATATGAACCATTTTGCCTTTGCACTTTAGAAGTGGGTTTATTTCTGTGCCAAATGAACTGCACAGTCACATGGTTGATAGGAATTAATGGAACAAGCAGGTAAAACCCATAATGACCTTTCCATAGGAAAGAAGAACAGCTCATTTAAAGCTGAATGGAGCTTTTAGTCAAAGGACAACTCCATGTGTATCACAAAAAGAGATAATTAAAGCCAAAATGTGCAACTACATAAAATGAGTCAATTTGCAAGCAAAAGGGGAGCTGGACAGGGATATAGCCTTCAATGCAAAAATGAGTTATTATTGAAACAGTCCCCCAACACTTTTCAATTTAAGAAGCTACATTTCTCTTCTTTTCACTAGAAATCTAAGAATATATCAATCTGTGATATACTTATTACTCTCTTCTGGTCACTGTTCAATCTACCTTTCCAAAAGTAAGATTTCCACACTTTTAGTTGTCATTTTCCTAGCTAAGATTCTTTGTTTTACTTTAAAACATTCTAAATAGCAGTTCTTCAGACAACAGCATAGAGCTGTACTATTTCCACTACTGCTTCTTACAGCTTTCCTCAAAAATCCCATTATTCTTTAACCAAAACACTGCATGACTACTTTCTGCAAGTTTTCTAAAATGACAGATTCCTTCCTTTTATGTTAGAATTCAAGTATATTCTCATGAGGCAACTGAAGTTTCATCTGCAATTTAGGTTTAGGGAGCTATTTTGTCTGCAGGAATTATCAAGAACAGGTCTTTAAACCAACTCTGACTTCAAAAAAATCTGGCTTTCCCTGAAAGGTGAACAATTAAGATTTATGACAGAAGCTAAATGCACAAAATGGACACATTGGCTCAATTTTGACTGGCTGCCACAAAACAATCAATAAAAGGCTGTTCTTGGACTGGTCAAGACTAATATCCAACCCTTCAAGTGTTTTCTGTCTCAGAGAGTAGATTTCTAAAGTCACCATTAAAAAAAAAAGAAGCAGCAAATGAAGGAAAGGAGCCAGATAATTAATAGATTGCCATCACAGACACTCACATACTTGGCTACCTCATGTGAGCCCTGAAGCTTATTTCAGCATAAATGACAGGGGAACAAAAGATGTTACAAAATTCTACTCAGACCACAATTATCCTCCATTCAAAGCTCCCGGGAACAGATTGAGAAATACAGGGATAAAAAACAAACAGAGGGACTAGAGACAACAGCATGAAAAAATGCTGCAGTGACACACATTGAGCCAGGATGATTAACTACTACAACCCTTGAATGTTTTGTTCTCTCCCTCAGTAGGACCAGAAAGTACAGGAAAATCAGCTGGTGAAACAACAGATATTGAACACAAGATGATTATTATCAGAAACAACTGTTGACAATTTTAGGGCTCTAGCTGCAATCAGCCTAGCCAAAAAAATGAGGGTACCAACTGCCTTTGCTAGGTAACCCTGACAGACTGAAAAGTACTACTGGTGTTTCCGAACTACGCCCACCTCTTCAACACAATGTCTCTAAAACTGATTTTCTTTGATCTAGACCAAATAAGAACACAGATTAAGCTATTAAAAGATTTTCATCCAAGAACAAAGCTTGCCATTACACTTTGAGGTAGACAAAATATTTAATTCCAAAGCAGAGAAAACCTAAGGTACAAGAATCCTCTGGGAACTGGGGGTTGCTTTCTTTACTACTACTACTATTAGAATTATTATTAATAATCAGAGATTAGGATTTAAGATTAGATCAGCTCCTGGAACAACCATATCTGCAAACTTCCAGGGATCTATTATCCTTATGCTATCCTTTCAAGAGCACGGTTAACTTATTCCTTCAAACTCAGGGCGTGATAACCTTAAAACTCATTTTCCTGTGGTTACTTTGAGTGAGAAATTTTCAGTCTAAACTACACAGTTCAGTATGGAAAAAAATCTGTTAAAAAAATCTTTTTCACATGCAATGCACTATTTTTACTCTCTTGGTTTTAATTTAGTTTTGTTTTCTGTCATAACTATTATTAAAACCTATATAGAAAATGTAACTACGGAAAGACACTCCTGTAACAGAAAAGTATTTTTAGTAATAAAGCTGCCTTAAAATAAATTTTTTGAGAAGTGGAAGATATTACCTGAGGAGAAAGAGGAGAGGGAAGACAAGGGACTAAAACTTGGTGGGGTTGAGGGTGGGAGAGATGGAGGCATAAAATGCTACCTAAACTCAAAAAAAACCCCAAATCCTACTTCATTTTCATATCCTACATGGAAGAACTTCAGTCTGAAGTAGTGTGGGTGGGACTTACCATCAAGTGATCCAGGACTGACAGCTATGAACTGCCCCAACTGTATCCATAAGAGGATGAAGCAACTCATTAATAACGGATTGGTGGATATGGGAATGATAAACACTACTATACCTAGAATTGCAGGTACAGATTAAGGGGAGAAAGAAAGAGAAAGTTAGAAAATACCGTGCAGGAAATACAGTCAGGTCAATGGTCCTGCATTCCTGACTTCCTTATTCTGTTCAGAGAAGTGAACCATAAATAGTCACTGCCAGTGCTTCTACTGAATTTAACAAAAGCAGCTCTTACTCAAGCATGGAATGTGCACCATCAGCCATGATCTGAAACTCAGTGTGGAAGTGACAATATGAGAAAAAATATCTCACTGTTACAGTGTAAGCAGCTCAACCTCAAAATGCACAAAGCCCCTGAACTTTAGCACTATTTACTTTTACACTCCCTGCCATTTATAGATTAAAAGAAACAGGGATAGCAAAGCAATAAGAGTTTCTTCACCTGATTTTGTAAAACAGGACCTTTGGGCACTATTACTGCAAAGAAGAAAGCTCAGCTCACTTTTTAAGAAATCCTCCAATGATGACATTTTTCAGTTGACATATTGCATTAGGAAAAATAAAGAGAATTTTTCTAAAAATGAGAGATAATGTATGTTACAATGAGCCTTACCTTGAAAGGTTTGTCCCCACTATGTGTCAGCATATGCCTCTGCAACCAACTTTGACTTGTTGAAGGTGTATTATATACTTTGCAACCTTTCCACAAGCAAACAAACACCTAATAGAGTAAAAACATGGTAAGTTTACACAAGTCAGAGAGAACTATAAATAAAAATCACATTAGCAAAAAAGGCTGTTTTGACAACATCTCACAACACTTCAAAGAATTCTGAACAACAACTATTTCTTTTGAAACACACTTCTCATATCTAACCAAGAAAAAAATAATTACAACCCTAAGTATTTCATAAAAACAGGTCACTGGAAAAAAATACCAACAGACAGATGCTCCTACAGAGAAACACAATTGAGAGCAAGAGGATCTGCTGTATTTGTGTTTCCACTCAGTATATGTATCCACCAGGTATGGAGACAGAACATTTTTAAATGAAAAATTTGCATTTTCTGCGTAGTAGTTATAGAAGTGAAATTATCTGCTTCCATAAGCAATTAATTGTATTCCTTGAGCATGAAAAAATAAAAACTCTTAACTGCAATGCAGTCTATATACTGGAGTTTTGTATTCTGGAATACCAGATACCTCCACTTAGGGCCTTACATTCAATTCCTGATGAAGGAAGCTACCATTTCTCATAGGACTCAAAATCTATGGGTGTTTTGTGATTCCAGTGTACAGAACAATCACATGCACAGTAGTGCATTAAGGGGAGCAGAACTCGCTCATGCTGCTTTTCTCTCTCCTCTCATTGTGTTTATCTGTAACTGAGGGAATAAAAAAGCTCAATGAACATGCCTTTCATTAGAATCTCCTCAACAGGTCTGTGGGTGAAGGGAGGTAAAGCCCTAATTTGTTGCAGCAAAAGAAAGTTCCCAGGAACAGCACTGTTCATAACACAGGGTTTCAGAAATGCAGGAAACTAATTGGATTTCAGTTTCTTGTTCTCTTTTGGAGAATAAAACCCCCTCAAACTTCAAAAGATTTTATTTTCAAAATGAAAAAGCAGCCATGGGAGTTCTACGTTCTTGCTGTACAATAGATACATAACCCAGCTTTACTCAGACAAAGCTGGAAACCTCTCAGTGTCTGTGTGACTGATCCAGACCTACTGACAGAAGGCCCAATCCCCTAAACCTTTGGGGTCCGCCACTCCTAGGTTTTGAGATCCCCCTCAAAGCCATAGAACTGAAATTTCTGAGATTTCTGGTTCTGCAACTGCTCCTTAAGTGTGCTGGCATTTCCAGCAGCAACTGCAGACTGCAGGGCACCTGGCAAAGGTGTTACTGGGAACTTACAGACAGGGGAAATACAAGGACTTGGGTTTTTAACTACACACCAGAAGTCTAGACAAGGCTTCTTGGGAAGCCCTGTCTAAAAGCTGAACCCAAAATATTTCTGAACCAACGTTCTTCAAAAACAAAACTGTTTTGTCAAAAAGCTTCCCAGGCTCTTCATGAATGTATCTGGTATGGACTGGAACCATGACCTCAGTATTAGTTGGAAAAAATACATTTTACCATGCAAAGATGTTTATCCTATTCCTTTCCATTCTCAATAAGCAACTACTTAACTCCCACTTTTCTTCAAATTTAGAGCCATTGCAGTCATTGATGAAATCCCACCAAAAGCACGAGACAATTTCCAACACACTTGAACACCTCACCGGCAGGTGGCAGACAAATCCCTGAAACAAACCCGCCAGGATGCATCCCCCTTCCACAGCATCGCGTTGGAGCTTCTCAAAAAATAAACTCCAGTAAGGGCATTCAAAAGTGTGAACTCAATGCAACAGTTATTAGACACTTCGTGCTTCCAACAACCTCCTCTTTCAAATGTACAAATACAGTCCAATATTTTCAAAATAAAAATATCTATGAATCATGTCACATGAAAGCTAAGTGACAAGAAAGAAAATACAGGGGGAAAAAAAAGCCCAACCAAAATACACAGAATCTTCCAGCCCCTTTTTAAGAAATGTAAAGGAGTCATGGATGGGATAAGAAAGATCCAAACACACCTTATTAATTTCACTGTTTCATGCAGGTTTCATGTAACACCTTTATACACCTGTGGACAGAACTCAGAAATCATCTCATGAGTGGCTAAAAAGCCATTGCACTAGATGGATGATTCTGCTCAGATACTGGACTGAAAAAAACCATCAAATATGAAACTGAAAAGTTCAATCATGCCAAGTGATGTCTCAGTGACATATTTACATAATAAATTATTTTAAATAATGCCGATTAGCATTTTATTTAAGTTTCTTATTTGCTGAAGATAAAGTACAACAGCCTAACATTTTCCTTCTGTAAAAGTGACAGGGCAAAATTCAAAAGACAACAACTATTCTACTTCAAGAATTGATATTATCTCTCCCAGAAACTGAAGCAGGCAGATTGCTTGTGCTGGATGTAAAGGTAGTTTACATGATATATTCCAGACATCACAGGTAATTTGGAAGCCTAAGATGGAAGGTAGTTAAGTACAAAGTTGAAATTACTCTACTAGAAGATGTTTTTAAACATTAAAATTGAGAGACCAATTATCATTTGACCAGGGATTAGACTGGAATTTACATGTTTATATATGCAAGTCAATTTAAAAAATAAGATTAGATGTAATTATATAGAAGATAAACTTGCCATCAGTATTACACACAGAGCTGTTTTGTTAAGACTTGGTACTCTTGAGTCAGTCTTACATCTTCCCTATTATACATTCTGGATGGATTTTAGCTGTAGTGAGACTCCTTTGGTAACAGTAATTAAGATGTGACTTCACCTAAGTTCACATGCAGGAACACGTACACCAAGAGTTTTAAGAAAATGAATTCCAAGTGTAAGCACTTCAAGACACACCAGCAGCTTCAGGATGTTGAGAAATCAACATACTATCAAAACCCTGGTAATCTCAAATAATTTATGGAAAAGAACTGACTACATTCTACATGGTTAGGCCACTAGCTTTGCTGCCACTAGCTAGAAAAAAGGAATTTTGAAACACAAGAGCAAAATATTGGCAAATAAGAAAGAAGAAAAACCCAAAAGTAACACCAACCCCTCCTCGCTGACCATCCACGTGTATGGAGCGAATGTGATCCGCCAAATCCGGGCTGGAGCTGAAGCAGGCGTGGCAGTGATCCCAACAACAGTTATAGGCAATGCTTTTGGCAGAGGAGGCAGGAACTCCCTGTCCATTCATCATGACTGGCGTGGAACGCCCACTGGAAATTGTGCTGTCTACGTCCATGATAGTGCTGCTTATGCTGCAAGACAAAAAAAACCCCCAAAACTAATCAAAGGTTGCATTTGTTGCATGATAACAGAGCAAATGGAAACCACAGCGCTTTTGTTTCAAATATATTTAGACAGGTTGAAAAGAAAACTTTGCACAAACTTATTATTTATTGTGGTTCATTGCTTTATTAATAAATACAGAGTTAGGAAATAGCTGTTACTCAACAGTGTAACTTATTCTGGACACTGGGAACAAAAGGGAGGAATAGAAAATCCTTTATATATTGAATCCAACATCCCCTGCCAACATTACAGCCTTAAAAATAATACAGCACTTCAGTTCTACATAGGGTTTAAGGCACTCCCACGCGGCCCCAGCATAGCGTCCCTCATGTGCATGGTCTACACTAAAGCTGTTTGTTTTGGTTTTGCAAAACGTTTCCAGAGAAGGCAGAATCAGCAGAGGAAATCTGTGGCCAGCAGGGGTCACTTCCATCAGCCTTTCAGCTCTGTACCTTGAGACAAGCATCAAACAGATCAGAAAAAACTTAAGAGATCATGCTCTTTCCCTATATAAGGAAAAGGTATTCTTCCTCATTAAATACCTACTGATACACCTTTTATTATCTTGTTAACCTGCTCAGTTGCCATGAGGGCCTTTAAGTTTTTCTCTTCCACAGAGCCACAGCATTACAGAACAGCTCACTCTGACACAACCTCAAAGACCAGGTGGTCAAATTTGCTTAAACAGGAACGAGTGCCATCAGCTTGCCTGTGGTCTTGTCCAGTGGAGTTGTTAATGGGTGTGTTCAAAGGCTGGGATTTCTGCTGCCTTTCTGAACAATTTTCTCAATGGCTGACTAACCTTTTTCTGGGGGAGGGGGGAAGTTTCCCAACATCTCATCAGAATTTCCAGTGCTGCAACTTCTGTCTCTTGGCAGCTGCAGTGCTGAGATGACTCTGCCTGCTCCATTGTTAAACCTCCCTATCAGATCACAGAACACAGAAAAACACAGCCCTCCTCCTCCCAAAACTGAAGAACACAAGCACTCAGCCTCTCCATGTTCTGGATTTGCTTCAGCACCCTAAACATCTTGGAGAGCCTCCAGCAGATCCTCCCAGTACAACTGGAATATGTTAAACCATTCTGCTTTTAAGGTAAAGGTGCTGTTCCTTATTTTTACCATCACTGTTTACATGCCCAGTATTGTTCTATTACACACAGATGAACGAAAGAAAAAACACCATTAGCCAAAATCTGAAGCTATCATTAGCATTTTTGCTCTTCTGCTGTAAGTCTCACTAGTGATGTCTCACATTATCTGTATCTTTCTGAATCACTACAATGCTAGAAGGTTTTTTCTGTGATAGATTTTGAAATAATCACAGATATTTGCTTTTTTAGATTTACCATTCTCAACCACCATGTAGATTCCAGTGCATTTATCAATAAGAAGTGACTTGCCTTAGTCTAAATAACAGATTCCCTTCAGCAATGCTCCCAGTTATAAGTTTTAGTTTTAACTACCCTGAGTAATTTGGTTTGATGAACAAACACTTATCTCAAGAGATACCACCATATATGGTATATATACGTTATAATATATTATACCACCATATATGGTGGTATCATATATTATAACATATTCCAAACATAGAACCCTTAAAAATCATCTTCCAGCTCATTTGCTGCAAAATCTGCTAATAAAACTGACCAACTACTTTAGGCCTTTGTCTCACAAGTTAAAAAGAAAACTTCAGACACCTTTTGAACACCTTTTTGCTTTAATGAAGGTGTATCAAATACATAGTTCCTAAATGCTACACAAACACCACATGCCCCCCCTCCCACTTTCAAACAAGGTCTAAGAATTTAGAAGGCATAGCTCCCTCCTATCCATGGAAGTCATACTATTTGCTATTTAACAGGCTATTTGCTGCTACACACCAAATTTCCATGCGCCCATTATTTTTATTTTCTTCCCTTTTCTACACCCTGAATACACAGAGCTTCCCATCATCCCTCCCCATGTTTCCCTTCCCTCCCCAGAAATCTTGATTTTTTTAATGACATACGACTTCCCAAACTGCCACTAGCAAGTAAACAAGTATTCCACTGGCCCTGAGCTGAAGCTTTGAGCTCCAACAGCATTAAGAGGCACTAACTACATGTACTGTAACAGCATTTTAGGATCCCCGTAGCAAATTGTCAGCAGTTTTACCTGCAAGACCTGTTGCAAGTAATCCTAATTTTTCCACGGTGCCAGGCTCATAATAGACGGAATTATCTCCTTCCTCAACTGATGCCCAGCCCAAAAAATAATCCCCAAAAATAAAGCCTGTAAAACTGCATTGTGAAAGCAAAATTTACCCACGATGACAGAAAATTTGAATAATTAATTATAGTTAATTGTGCCACCACCTCACCTGCCCCTCAGTTTAAGCTATCCAAATACAGCTTTCTTAGAATCACACTTGGAAGTAGGTTTGGACACACAGAATGGCACAAAGCCCAACCACTTCTGCCACAGACAGTGCTGTTACACGGATCAGTGGTCCCGACAGGAAGCTGCTTAGCCAAGGATGGCAAAGCACTGCACACACAGCACTCGTGCAACAGCTGCCTCATACCAGCTCAGGTCCATAAATAACCCTGCCTTTCCCACAGCTGAAAGGTACCAAAGGAAACTGCTTCCCAAACACTTCCAAGGAGGAGTTCAAGCTTCAAGGCTATTTCCAGTCAGTAGGAGTTTCTATACCCACAGCCACCATTAGGTCTGCTCTCGCACACCCCACAAACAGTACAGACAGACTGCTGACTGAGATGTGTGGTGCTGCTGACCACAGGGCAGAGGAGGAGGGGCATTTAACAGTTCCCTGTGTTTACTGTCTGGTCTGAAGTGGGAAAGCAATGAGAAAATATAACCCTGAACAAGTTCTGTGAAAGCATTTTGGGGCAGGGGAGAAGTGTACCCTCACACAGGTGCGTGTTTGTGGTTTCTCCGTTCCACAGGCCTGAAATCCACTTAATTCCTCTAAGAAGAGATAAAAAAACACCCTGAAAATTATCAACCAAAAGCATGACAATTTAGTTCCCACTGCCAGTGCAGTGCAACATACCTTGATACAAAATCACAGGCCTCCAATTTTACAGCCTAAGAAATGCAAATGCTTAGGCTTTGTGGTTTTTTGTAAGCTATCCTACTTTCTTCTGGAGAATAATATGTAAAAGTCAACTGATCCCAGCAAAAGCTATTGTGACAAGTAGGGTTATTAATGACATAAGAAACCAGTAACAAGCTAATTTAGTTATTACTGTTTAAATGTTTGCTGGATTTGGGTTTAATAGCCTAAGTGTTTGCTGAGGGCTAACAGATTAACACGGTATCAAAATTTTGTATCAAAGGAACTGGAATAAAAAAGGCTGCCCACAGCACTTAAACCAAGTAGTAGCATATAGAATTTGGGAAATGAGAATGAAGTGATACACTGAACTATGATTCTATAACCTATTCAAAATCCTGTCTAAAAATGGGGGAAAACATAACTCAAATCCAGTCGAGCAATAACAGCTTAGTATTTAAGATAAAATGCTTTTCATCCTTCTAGAAACTCACTGCCCTAGCCATTCCTTCTCTAGTAACAATCTGTTAAATAAAAATGCAACATACATTTTTGTTTCCTCTTCTGTGCCTCCAGAACCAGCGTATTTCAGGTGATCAGATGCCTCCCGGTACTAAGATATCTAGAATTAGTTTCTGTCTCAGCAAGTTCTGTCCGTCACAAAAGAGGTAAAGGCTGCAAAGAGAATCTTGTGAAAAACCAGTGCCCAGTACAGCTCAAATGCGTGCAGTTTTCTCTCGTCTTTCTTGCACTGAGAAAATATCAGGAAGCTTTTCAGAGAATAGTCTGCAGTATATGTAACATCAAAGACACTCACTTGGGCGGTCTCTTGACCTGCCCATTTCGAGATGAAGTAGGAAGATAAGTTTTACAGTCAGAGCTGTGGCTGCTACTAAGTCTGTTAAGACTTAACTGCAACACTGTGTCTGTTAGAGCTGACTATTCCCACACAATTTTGTTTCTCAGAGTTTCACAAAGGGCTTGAGAACAGGACACACAAGCAAATAAGATGTGTGCACAAACATTCAGCCCAAGATGGGCTTGGACTACACAAAAAGTGTGTGCACCTTTCAGTTTATGAATGAGGTTTTTCAATCCAATACAACTTTCTATCTGCTTGAGATCTGACAGAGGGAAAGGTTCCTTAACAAAGGGAAGGTAGCAATGGAAATTACACCCTTCTGCTTTCTCACCCCAAATCAATGAAGCCTGCAAGTGGGAAAATAATAATGTGCCTACGAGGAGAAAACAAAGTCAGAAAAACACAGACACCTTGGTAACAGAACAGAGACACTGAAACAGATTTTCAGCTAAGTTAAAGCAAGTTTTTCTGCCTCTTGCTAAGTCCCTCTCTCTCAGGCAGGAGATCTGTTTGAAGCCTGCCTGCCACTATCAAAGCAGAAAGACACGAGCAGAACTGAAGCGCTTGTGGCATTCCCCTCCTGCCAGTGACAGACAGGTCTGGGTTTGCTCCCAAGCTGTAGGCAGGCTCCAGCTCCATTGTAATGGATCTATAGACCATGGCCTGATGAAGAACATTAGACATTTGAGTTTCAGAGAGTTCAGCTCAGGGGTCATCCCAAACAATAGAGCATCAAAAACAGTCACTGCTGGAGAGAGCTTGCATACACAATAGCAGTTTTTAAGAAGCTCCATTCAAAAGACTGACTAATTACTAAAATTTAGAACTGTTACAGCAAGCACAACATGATCTTCGAGCTTATGTTGTCCCTATTTTCAACCTAATCGAGCACCTGAATCAACTTGACGTAAAAATCACAGGTCTAGAGGCAAGAACTGAATGCCTTTCTGAAATGCCTTACTAAACCCACACCTCCTTTCACCAAGTCTGCAAACACTGGCAGCATCTGCCAAACGCAGCAAGGTAGAACTGAAAACACAGAATCTTCTCAGAGGGGTCAGACATTCTTCTCTCCTCCTACAAATTTTCCCTCTACCAAGAGATCAACAGCTTTGAAACAAAACTGACATTTAAAATGTGTTCATTAAGCAAAAACATGCAAGCTTAAATAGCTGAATCATTACCTCAAAGGCATTGTTTCAGGTCTTATTTTTACCTGTACTTGTTTTACCTGTGGCTAGAAATAATATGATCTTCATTATCAAGAACATTAAGTTATTTTTAGCAGCACTTTCATGTTAAAAGGTTAGTGCTTACACAATTAAACGTGTCTAGCTGGTTAAATTTAGTTTAAACTCTATTTAAAAACAATCTTGAAACAAAAAATAATACCTAAAACCTGGTAAGAAGCTGCTAGTCATTTTCACATCATAGAAAACAAAAAGCATTTTTTGAGTACTTTAAATTCTGGATTATTCTCTTCCTTTAAGGATCTGAGCAAAATTAAGCCACTGTTGGAGTTCTGTAAATGTGGATATTTTCTGTAAGGAAAAAAACAAAATCCAAATTATTCACAATTTAAAATGTACAAATTTTAAACTACATATTATACACCTGGGCCCTAACTTTTGTGTACATTTAAATGCAAGTTAAACTATAATGAGACTATGATTTAATGCATTAAATAAAATAGTATACCGCACATCACTGCTGACACACACTTGGCTCTCCAAGGAGATTGTTTTCCTCATTACTGCAAATAATTCCTTCTATTGAATTTAATAAATGCCCAAAATTTATCCTTTCCCTGATTTTGTTAATCTTTTAGAACAACAACGAGCAAAGAGTCAAGAAGGAATATGGTAAAAAAACCTGAAAGAACAGCAAAATAATTTCATTTTTAGTTTCCACCAAGTCCCATTAGCAACTGTCCACTTGAAGCGAGAGCAGAGCCAGGCACTGAACACATGCACAAAAGCCCAATCAATTTGCTATTATACTTTTAATGTCTGCTAAACATACTCCCTGTAGACCTTAACTGAAGTAACCTTCCCTGAGGCAAAATGCAGCCCTAACAGATGGGCCTTACACGGTGCCCTCGAGGGTCAACAAGCAGCCTTCAGCCTGATCAACAGGAGCTCATTTCGGGTTAGAGCACCTCCACCGAGAGCCTGCTCCCCGTGCCCCCATGTTGGGTGCAGGAGGTGACCAAAGGGCCCAGCTGAATTCAGCTGACACCAAACGATCCTGACAGATCCTAGATGGAAAAACCTCGTCTTGGAAAGCATCAAATTAAAAATGAACAGCAATTGCAGCAAGCACACACTGCAGGGTCGCTGAAACCCACACGACTGAGCAGCCATCCAGCTGCACACTACACTACTGCAAGTTTGGAGAGCAGTTTCTTCTGAAATACACAGTGATAACCCAGCCATAAAACATCAAATCAGCAGACTACCTCTGAAACCAAATGCTACAAACCTTACTGGAAGTAATTACAAGGTTAAGGATTAAAAAAAACAAACAAATAAACCAAACAAAAATAAATACCCTGCTAGCTTCTTTTCTCTTTCACTAATGATGAAATACTCTGACATTTCCCCCTACAGCTGCAGCTACATTGGTCTAATCCATGAGGGAAGCTCAAGAAAGAAAACGGAACTGTTACAATCAGATAAAACAACCTCAGAATAATGGGAACATTGTGACTGACAGTCAGTCACAGCAACTTCAAGGGTTAAAACCTAGAAATCAACAGAAAAGCTTTTACCACCTGGAAGACTAAATCACAACTAGGTACTAATCCCAAAAGAAAACAAACAGCACCAACTGCAATCATTCAATTACAAACACCAAGTAAAAATAGAAACATTGAAAGAAAATAATGACATGCTTAGTGACATCCCCCAGCACCTCATTATTTTTATTTCACTAAAAAAAAGTCAGGAACAAAACCAAAAACTTCACAATTTTCCCCACTACTCCTATTACTTTCCAAGATAAGAGGTGGAAAATTGTGGTGTACAGCTCTAGCCAAAGGACAAGTTCCAAAAAACAACAGCTTTTCAACATCAACAAATTCAAAGCAATTGGTGCTCACTACTTCCTAATGCAATCAAAGATCCAGCAAAGATAAATGCTCACAAAACTTCAAAATTATCGACTTAACCCTCAGCTCCCATCCTTGAGAGGAGGATCTTTCACCTGTCCTATTTTAGAATATCTCCATCAATTCCAAACAGAGGAGCCACGGACACAACAGATTAGTAACAGATTAGATTACTAACATTATATTTTTAACTCCTAAACAAAAGCAGAGGAAGAATAAATTCCTATGTTTTTGTACTAAGATTTAATTTTTGCTGACGTTTAATGAGTATTAAGCAAACTTTAATGCCAATGTCTTTGTGAAGTTACTATCAAAACATCTGCATGGGGGTACCAGTACACAATAAAATGCAGGGCTCAAGGCAACTACACCCAGGTGGGCAAGGAGATTTCAGTTCATCTTTTAGCTGTATGATCTCCAAATGATCATGCCAATTTAAAAGTTAGATTAAAACAGGTGCTAAGAAGAACAGAGTTCCAAAACATAAGCAATTACCATGAGCCAGCAAAATTTGAGATTTACCTGATATTTTTTTGTTACTCTGCTCATCTTTGGCAAATATGTTATTTTATGATGCATCCATATTGCTAACAGTTAAACCCCTCCTACTAAATTTCAGTAATTTATCAATTTAATTCCCTAAACCAAACATTTATGTTTCACAAGCAAAACAGTTTGTCTTACTTTAATGGATGTAGTTTGATTGTGGCAGGAAAATACCATTATGCTTTAGAGCTCTTACAGTTCCTTTTCATTGAACCAGCAAGCAGCCCAGAGAGAATCTTTAAAGGAGACAAAAAGCAACTTCAGCTACCTGCATATCTAAGGGGTTTTTTTGGTTGATTTTGCTGAGAAAACCATTTAAATTTAAGCTTTTAAACAGAAAGTATCTAAAATAATTTCATGACTGATAATGATAATTTGCTGAGTTTAGGAAAACCTACTACCTGTATGAAAAAAATAGTGTACGTGGATGAAAAAAGGAAAAAAAAGAAGAGTAAAGAGAGAATGCAGAACATTTAACAGCTGCCAAAGAGAAAGATTACTCATGTGGCAGCAAGAAATCAGAATAGCTGGATCAAAAAAATAAGCCAGGTCTACATGAAGTGAAAGTCCACCACTGGGCTGTAAATGCAGCACCTTCTCTTGGCACATGACATCCACAAAGAGCCCCGGCAGACAGACAGAACAATTGACTCCACAGCTCTTCGTGGGCAAGGCAGGCAAAGCAGGATGGGCAAAAATAAGTAAAAGCAACATTAAGGCAGCATAAAGAAAAAAAAGACCTTCACTTCCAGGACTGCATGACTGAAGAAAGCACCCACTTACTTGGAAGCACTTGTGCTTCTGAATCATGTAAGCATTTTTCTGGAAATCAAACCTATCAAATCTATGCTTTACACTGATTACATTATTCCAACAAAAAACTTGTCAAAATGAACAGACTCAAAAAGTGTTCATAAATCAATCTTCAAAACAAGACTGCAAAACTCTTTATGAAATATATGTATTGTTATCTGACTACTAAGCAAGCAACACAGCAGAAAAATAGTCAAGGAAGAGAATTTTATATGGCACGGCAAGTGGTAACATGAAAAACTCGGTTTTAAATTATTTTTGAAGCAGCAGATTATTTTAGAGTAAAGCTATGTCTAGATAAGGTATAAACACCTAGAAAAGGGAACACTGCAAACACTTCAGCCAGATAATATAAAGCCAGGGAAGATAGGAAAGCTCTTTGAGATAGAGAAATTGAAGGAACTTAAAATAACAAACACGCACAGGAAACAAAACAAGACTGAGAAAGTGTGTTATGATTCACCACCTCTAGAGCTGTTTCCACTCTCCTGGATCACTTAATTTGATTATTTTGATTGTTATTCCTAGAATATTTGGGCTCGCAATACTTGCATAATACAAACCCAGGGCATCACAGGATTTGTAGCATACAGAGCAACTGGAAACACAATGAGGGAACTTGGAATGCCAAAAGATCCAAGAGAGCAGGTTAAACATATGTGCCTTGTGATATGACAGCACAAAGATGACATTCTGCAAAAAGATTACACAAATCAAGAAACTGTACTCGATTCTGCCTTAAACACACAAATAAAACTGCCTTTCATTTCTGGGAACCATGTTATCTTCAACTCGATAATCTCCCTGAAAAGTTAGAGAACAGCAACAAGTGGATCACAATTTTCAGACTTTACTGATAAAGGCGTGTGTTTACTAGCACAGCTTAGGAGAAGCAGGGAAGAAAAGCACTCACTAAAAATAATTTATTCTTTTAACATGCTTCCCACTTTGAGACCCATAATAAGGATGAACTTCTCTCATCAGAACTGGAAGGTAACAGCCTTCAGATGTGGTGTCAAGGAAATTTCATCTAGTGTAGGTATTACCCTCCCATTCTCCCAAGCTCAGGATATATCCTCTCACCCCAGAACACAGAAAACAAGTGGAACATAAAATAACCAAAGAAAGATGCAAACTCACAGAGAGGATCTAAAAAGTTCCAGTAATCATCATGTCAAATTCAACTTAAAAACAGAAAAAAATACACAGCCACAGCTAGGACAGCATTGTATAAAGTAGCAGCCTTCCTATTTCCACCTCAGTGAATACTTGCTCCTTCAAGTATTAACCATGCATCAAAAGCAAAGAACCCAGCAAAATACAGCTCCACTAACTGACTTAATTCATAGCAAAAAGGTCATAAATGAAGGTTTAACTCCTCTTTTGCGGGACACTGAATTAATTTCTACTTGTACCAACTATCTAAGCTGTAACTTAGCATTCAAGTCAACCTAAGGAAGCCTACCTGAAAACATGCCAATAAGAGTTTTATTTCAAAGGAAAAAGAAATATTTACATTTCTTTGTTGGAACATATTGAAATACTTTCTTTGCATTTTAAGATTTTTTTTTTCATTTAGAATATAAGTCATTACTACAGCACAATAAACTAAAATCTGCTGTAAAATGATCAAAATAAGGACTTTACTGCAATTTTACAGGGGAGCTAGTAATTTATACAAGACTACATGGAGTAACATCAATAGTAAGTGGAAATTCTTTATGCTATGTTCTTATTGAGGCATATTTAATAAATCATAATATCGCTGTATGAGCCAACAGTAAGTTTTTTACAAGTCTCAACTCAAACCACTAAGGTGCAGTTTTCTCCCTCAGACATTATACAAGCTGTGTGAATTATAGCACTCCTCTGTGGTGCACCAGGATGACAACAGGACTTTCAAAATCATAAATCTTTTGCTTTTCTCTATCAAATATCTTGGCATATACCTTATGCAACCTCTATCAAATAAGGAAAGTATTCATTAAACATTAGCAACAGAAGTTCAGCGAAATTTATTTAAGAATGTAAATTCTAGTATAGAGAAGAAAATTGGATATGGGAAAAGAAATCCCAGATCTTTCTTGCTTTACATTTTACCATTCTTAAGGGGGAAAAAAAAGTACTTCAGCATCTCAAAAGGCTTAAAATTTTTCCCCAGTTCTTTGTTGGTTTTGAATGCTGCAAAACCACAACTGTAATCACTATCTTTGCATATCACAAAACCAGCGATAAGCAGCAAGTACAACATGGAATATTTATATTTCATTTTCTAAAACAAATATTCTTAACATGTTCCTATTTAATTTAACAACCCCAGACAGAAAGTGTATAGTTAGAAAAAAGAATCAGTTACATGGATAGATAACCAAAGAAATCTCTACCTCAGGGAATCTTACAAAATTACCACTTCGCATTTTTGCAAGTCATGCCATCATAATTTTTAACAGCCATGGGGAGAGTGGATAAAACTCACTGTTCATACAAAGAAGTTCCTTACCCTCTTCCCTTCAGTCTCCTGCACAACTTAACTGGAGATTACATTCCCACCTGTTTCAATGACTCCCTGCAATTACTTGGCTACTTTACAGCAGAGACCAATTTTTCACTTTCTTTGGGTTAAGTTCTCTTTTTTCCCCTCAGGCTATTAGACATATCTCATTCCCTCTCATCCCAGAAGTTTTCTGTGTGTATCTCACATTGTCCCCTTGCCAGAAACCTCTATTCCTGTCTCGAAAATTCCATCTGCTTTTCATCTCCCTTCTCTGCCATGCACCACTTTCCCAGCCAACAACAGACTGCTCTACAACCACCCCAAGGCGATGGGTTCTAGGTGCATTTCCACACCCCTGACTTCCACACCAGCTCTCTGTGCTGCTCATTCCCCCACTGCTCTTCTCCAGCTGGGCAGGGGTTTTAAAAAAATATGTAAATATATGAAAGGTGCTAGAAAGTATCTGAGCAAGAGTGGTATGGTACATTTCCACTGCATCACCCAAGGGAGCTGGTTTTATCTGTGACCAGCTCCAGAAATGTGATGTCACATCTCTGCCAAACAGCTGTTCAGGTTGTGTGTGATACCCTGTTTAACTTCACTGGAAATTAAACAGGGAAAGGAAAAAAAAAAAGAGGGGGGAAAAAAAGGAAAAACCAAGACAGTTTTTTTTTTTTCCCATTACTGCCTAGGAAATTCTCTGAAAAAGTCCACCTATTAAACCTTGTACTTAGAAGTTACCAGACTTGATGATGTCACAAACTTAACACAAAATGCACACAGACCAGTGTGGACATTCAAATCCCACATAAAAGCAAAACGAGTTCTGTCTTACACTGAATAGGAAAATGTTTTTCTCAAATTCTATGAAGTATATTTACATCTTACTACAATAACTATAACAGCTCATTATACCAAGCTCTTTCATCTAGTTCACAAAAAGACCTCATGTTAACCACTCAATTATACCAACCAACAGCTTTAGTAATAAAGATACTCACCATACAAAATATCTGGGCTGTTTTGTCTACCCATCAAAAGCTATTTTCTCCCGTGCCAGAAAGGCCTGAACATAACCATTACAGAAACAAGGGGTGTATTTTGCAATTTGAAAGCAAATAACTACCGCAACAATAAATGCAGTTAGAAATACTGCAAATACAATTTTCAGCAGAATTTCTGAAACTTGGGTAAACTTCTGTATAGCTCACTGTGACATAGCAATATTACACATACTTGGAAAAAAAAATTAACAACTTAACAACCCTAACATAAGCACTAATGAATGATTCTTCACTTCCTGCATAGGAACAAGTGAGGCTATGCAGCAAAGAGAGGCCTGAAGCACTTTTTAATCTGGTCACATGGATCCATGAAACACACCTATTAGTACCACATGTCCTCCAGATTCTATTTCAAATTTACTGTTCTGCCTTCACAAATGTCACTCATACAACTTGCATGCCACTGCCAAGTCAATCTTGAAAGTTCTTCACTTTTACGATTTTAAAAGACAGACAAAATAAAGACTAGAATTAAAACTAATATTTTTAAATCAGCATACATCTTAAAGGTTGACAAGGCCGTCATTTTACATGAGAGTTAAAAAAAGTCAGACTAGAGCCTGGAATTTTGATGTTTAAACCTCTTATCTTTATGTGGAACCCATTAGTTCCATACTGTCATTTCACTCAGTAAAATCATAGAACATCACAATCTGAAGCACAAAAAAGTTTACTACTGAAAAATTGGTGAATTGGTTTACTACTGAAAATTAGTAAATCTAAAATGTGTTTTCAAAACTGCTCATCTATTAAACAGGAACAGAATAATAACATTTCTAGAAGTATTTTGCAAATCTTATGTGGTTAAGAACACATTGTCATTGAGTATTACTGAGTACTCCTTGAGTTGGGGCCTCTCAATAACTGACTCATTGGTGAATAACAAAAAACATGAAAATGTTATCCCCCTCCCGCCCCAAAAAAACAAAACAAAGAAAACAAACAAACAAAAAAGCCTTACAAGTTTCATGCAAATTGCCTGTGAGTAAGATGGACGTTATGCAATGCTGTGCCTATGGGAAAGATTACTACATAGATCCAAAGACAACCTGTTACACTTGGCCTGGGAGCACATCAATCAGCACTCACAGCACCACAGCTGATCCTGCAGCTGAAATGCACCTTTTCCATGCTCCTTGCCCAGCCAGGAAGAGGAGGGAGCAAAGGATAAACTGCTAAGAGGGGTAAAGATAATGTAAGAATAGTAAACCAGGGGTAACTTCTAGGTGACAATACGAAGATACAAGATAAATTCACAAGGGTGAACAAAAAAGCTCTTCATACAGATTTACTACTCGAATTTCTGCTCAACAACTTCAAACTGCAAGAACTACCACTGCTTTCTAAATCAAACAAAATCTCATGATGAAACTATTTCAGATTTAAATATATTTCCATAATAAGTGTTCCAGTAAACAATATTTAAATTATTTCAGTAAACTAAGTGTTTGTAAGAAAATACTATAATTCAGCAATAACAACACCAGAGAGCTGCAGATGCATCTCCACCACACTCAGCTCAGCTGGTTTATACCCAAATCCATGCATTTGCTTAGGTCGAGCTTCAGTGTTTACAGTTAACTGAACCATTATTTTTTTCTTTTCAAGTCCTGTCAAATGTTTCTCAGCATTGCAGCAAGACTAGCAGCTCCAGAGGGCTCTGGAGGAACACATCCATCCTTTCAGCAGAGGTCTCAAGTTAGGGAAAGGCACAAGAAAATGAGCAGCATTGACGTGCTGATAATAGTCTTTGTTCCAACTGTAAATCCAGAGGATCACTGGGCTTGAATGCAGACTATTATTACTCAGCCAGTTGATCTGAGCTTGCTCACAAAACTCACAAACTCCTGCACAGCAGTGGGAACTTAGCACAATTCCCAGGGAAAAAAACGGAACTACTACAGATCAACGAGATACCTGCCAGTCCTAGAGTTACTGCCCTGAAACCTCCTGCTGAGCTGAAAATGCCACCTCTGTTATTTATCCTATGTGTCAGTCTGGGGTTTGCCTTTTCCTTTCTGGGTTTTTTGGGAGGGAAGATAAGCATCTTATAACAAACTACAAAATCTATCTGCAGGCATACAGATGGAGGGTTAAAATTCACCCTAAATTTCAGGGCATCAATAGTCACCTCTACATTTATTTATTGTATTATTATAAATATTGACTAATTTCCTATAAATTATTTTTTCTGTCAGCAGATACTCTCAAAACACAATAAAATGTTACAAGTAGAAGTTGCTGAACAGTAGCTCTATTTTGACCACTTGCAAGATTTTCCTCTTCATCTGCTTCATTTCTATTTGATATCACTAAAGGAAAAATGAGAGATAACACACGGTGGAGAACGATAAAGAACATGCACAAGGAAATGGGAATTTGATCACTCACGGAATTCAGGCCCTCTTACCACACCCTTTAATTCATTCAAATTTTCCAAAGAGGAAGCAAGAAAAAAAATCCCAAGCCCAGGGGCATGATCTGAATGTTACCAAACCTGCTGACAGCAGGAGAGTCTTTACCCAGTACATTCTCCTACCAGCTTCCTCTGGCTAGACCCAGGGTCTGAAAAGGCTGTTAGTTCCAGCTCTTCCCTTTTCTCTCTACTCCCTCCCCAGGGAATCTTACTTTACAACACACGGAGTCTGCCACCAAGCTCCTCAGGACTTTGGAGACACAGGGAGTCAGCAAAGGTCATGAAGTACTGTACAATAAACTACCCCATCTAAAACAACACTTAATAGACAAAATATGGTTTTCTAATAGTCACAGAACTTACATTTTAATTCAGAGGTGACCAAAACAACGAATGATTTATTCTTTCAGGATTTCAATATATTAAGTCTGAACTGTTTCCAGCTCTTCCTTGGTATTTCAATATTCCAATTTACACACTCTAACTCTTCAGCACATCCCCTACCTTTTGCAACACTCTGCTTGTCTGTGTGAGCATCTGAAAGGCACAGGATTTTGTTGTGGCTGCCTTCCAAGCAGCAGCAATCATTTGGACCACAGTATCAAGCGAGCAACTTGCTGGACTACATGTGACAAAAATAATAAAGCATTCTAACACCCTGCAGCAAGAAGCGCACACCAAACGAAATTTGCCAACCCCAGGAATAACAAATGGCACTCTTGGTAGCCTTGCTTTTCTCCCACCAACTCAACAAGCAGGCCTTGGAATTACAGCACAAAATGCACTCTCAACACCCAAAGTTTTCACCCTGTCAGGTCAAGATGAAACTTTGCAAAGATTGAAAACAAGGCACAGTCCTTATTTAAACTACTAAACACAAAGAATCCCACTCCTGGTGGTAAAGGGAAGGAGCAAGGACTCACACACGTGGATTTAACCACGTACAGCAAGAGGACCACAAGAACAATGACAGAGAAAGAAAGTAGCAACCAGCTCTGGAGGGCACAGGGCAAGGCATAATGACGCTACTTTCAGAAAACCCCTGCAAGCTGTTTGTTATTTCCTCAACCCAGACCCGTACTTGGAAAAGATCAGGATTAGATTTAGACTTCCACTCTGTGAAAAATAAGAAACTGTTATCTTAGAGCTCCCTTATGCACCTGGTGTTTTTTCCAGAAATCTACACCCATACTTAGTCAATTGCACATGAAATCTCAGCTTCTGAAAAAAACAGAAAACAAACAAAACCTACACACAAACCCCAACATCCACACCCCCTTCCATTCGCTTAAGTTAAGACGAAAGAAAACGTGATTTCTATGAGTCTCAAAATCTGATGGAAACCAAAGACCTGAATTTTTTTCTGTCTTCTTAAGATTTTTAGGCCAATTACATGGAAATGGGGAACTGACTCACGAGGAGTTTGCTGGGCTGGTTTTAATCTTCGAGGTTAGGTCTAGTCATGCTGAAATATGGGTACTTGTATAGTTACAAAGATTTTGATCTAACATATATTCAAAGTCCATTTCTGGACCAAACCACAAAATTCTCCAAACTTAACAGTGAAACTATCTTAAGAAAATACAAATAAAATTCTAATTGTTACTTAACTGCAACTCTAGCAGGGAAGTCTGATACTTTTTCTGCTAAACATATGGAAAAATGGTGCAAGTTCCTTAAACTACTTGAAAGGACTAATTAGTAAGGGGCGCACAGCACTTTCACACTGTTTTTATGTCATTTTTCCATCCTATTTTCAGTTTTTCAAGTAAACTGTTGCATCCAACATCGAGGAGAGCTACTACATAAGCCATATTCTTTGAAATGCTTGACTCAGTAGGCTGAAACAGATCTGAATGGTAGAATTCAACCATGTGTGAGAATTCGGTTGTGCCTTCTCACCAGAACCCAGCTAGAATCTTGGTAAAACGAAATGTGCAGCTTTAAAGTACAAAAGCTGAAGAATTCATCCTTACAGATTCTGAAATTCACAATTACAGAACTCATTCAAAGATGACTCTGAGCCTCCAAATACTGAACCTCACTTCACACCGTGCATGATTATTACTTGTGCACACGTAATGCAGGAAAGGCTGGTCTCCTTTTTATTTTAGTAAACTCGGGTGGTTTTTTTTTTCCCCCGTATGTTTTAAGAGGCTTTCATCACTCGGTTTTCTCCCTCTAGAGCACAGACCCTACTGCGGGTACAGGTAAAAACCGCATCCAGAGATGCATTTCCCATCCCGAAGCTTCAGTACACCCCACCTGCGCGCTGCCGCAAGATACAGCCTTGAAGAACCCCGAAAGCGCTATCTGAGAAAAATCCGCAGCTTCCGAGCAAAGAGGCCCCGGAGGAAGCCGAGGAGGAGGCAGCGCCCGGCGGGGCCGCTCGGGGCTCTCAGGGACCGGCGGCGCCGGCCGGGGAGCGCCCCCTCCTCCGCGGCCAGGGCCGGGCGGCCCGAGGAGCAGGGGCGGGGGCCCGGCACAAGTTGGCCGGAGAAACCTGTGGCTGCCGTGACAGCCCCGCGGCCGGGCAGCGGGGGCTGCCGAGGCGGGCACACTGACCTGTCCTCCGAGTCCATGCGGCTGAGGGGCTCCCCGTCCGAGGACATCTCCAGGCTGCCCCGCCGGCCCCCCGACGTGGCGCTGCCGCAGCTGCTGCCGCCGCCCGTGCCGGGGCCGGTGCCGTATCCCTCGTCGCCGCCGCTGGACACGCTGCTGGAGCTGCTGCCGCCCCCGCCGCCGCCGCGGCCCGGCCCGTCCTCCTGGCTGCCCCGGGGGCCCTTGGGCTCCTCCTTGGCGTCGGCCTCGCTGCCGCCGCCGGGGCTCGGCGAGCGGGTCTCGTCGCTGCAGCAGCCGCTGCTCGTGCTGCTGCTGCTGCTGCCCACCAGGCTGCTCTCCTCCTCCTCACCGCCCTCCTCCTCCTCCTCCTCCTCTTCCTCCTCCTCGTCCTCGTCCTCCCCGTCCCCGGCCTGGCTGGCGCTCTCCGGGCTCGGCTCCGACATGCTCTCCGCCTCGCCGTTCAGCAGCAGCAGCGGCTCCGGCTCCGCCGCGGCCGAAGGCGGCGGCGGCGGCGACGAGGAGGAGGATCCAGCCCCACCGGCGGCGGCGGCGGCCGCCACCTCCACCTCCGCCGCCGCCGCCACCTCCGCCTCCTCCTCCTCCTCGGCGGGCGCCGCCTGCCCGGGAAGGCGCCGCTGGGGCTCCGCCATGTCGCTGCAGCGAGCGGCCGCCATGGCG